>JAQMYF010000013.1:9792951-9819920 GCA_030014195.1 Neosilurus mollespiculum | reverse complement strand
TATATATTAGATTTTTGTCTTCTGAATGAGTCTGATCATCAAATACTTCAAACTGAACAGAAAGCATGCAATCAGCTTGACTTCATTGAATTTAAATAGAGACTTCATTGAATTTAAATAGAGAGACCTGTATTTATTACTGACCCAATGTTAAATCACTAATATGGGGATAATCAGGTAGTTTATGGTCTTTATTTCTTTCTAATTTTAATGTGTTTGAGTGAGTTTGTAATGCATTTGAGTAAGTCATCGAGCAAGATTCGAACTTGTGTAGCCATCTTGACTCTAAATGCTCTGAATTTTTAGTTTTTTATTCATAAGGTATTACTCAAAAAATTATCAATAAATCACTTGTAACACATCCCCTACACCAGCTTTTCTGAAACTGGACTACAAAATATCTTTTGCACTGAATTAGATTTCCATTTTAAAGGGCTAGTAATTGCCGAACTACACAGATTCATTTCAGGTATGCAAGTTAAAAAGGTGGGCGTGGCACCAAAATCTTGATGAGACATAACTCCTGAACGAGGGAAGATACAGTATGAAGCTGACATTTGGGACTCTTTCATTTGGCATCATTGATAATATAAAGCTTTTTTTTTTTTTTTTTTTTTTTTTTAATGCAGGGACCTAAGTGCAACAACCTGCCGAGAATATGTGTCAATTGGTATGCAATAACCCAATGGCCATGCTTTAAACATGGTAGACTTATTGTTTCGTGTCTCTGTCCAGCTTGCAGGGGACTCTGGATTTGAACAACAGCCTGAAGAAAGCTGAGGAGCATTTCTACAACTACTGTAAGCGCTCAGCCAGAGATTGCCTGAGTGAACACTACCGGAGACACAAGAACAAAGAGGAGCCCTTCCTCTACCAGCTGCGTAACCTTTTCTCCTGAGATCAAGGAGGATTTTCTGATATTTCTGGAAGAGGCCAGTTAAAATGACTCATAACTGAAAGATGGTGTGTACTGTCATGTTTGAATTTCTGTTTATTGTAGTGCGCAGTAACGTTAACATGGGTTTACGCTGAATAATGTTGCTTAGATAAGAGACTGGTTACCGATAAGTTGAACTCCCAGTCACTTCAGGCTACAGAAACCAGGATAAGCTCTGGCTATGATGAGCCACTAGGCCCGGGTAGGAAAAGCCCAACAAATTTACCTAACTTATCAATAATGTTCATTCAGTCTTTTGTAGAAAAAGGAATATTTATATGAACTTTTCTTATACTTATTGAAAATGTACATGTGATAATCTTATAAAGTGGCCTCTAATCCCAGTCTCAGTGAGACTAAATTAACACTAGTTTAACTCTGGGGCCTTTATTGTTCTGTGACAAGCAGCAGACTTTTTTTCTGGATGTTTCATGCTCTAATACATGTTAGGGCACACAAAGTCAATAGTGTGATACTTATGGTCCATGCAGATCCATGAATGTTCTAAAATTTAGATAAAATGTACAATTTGAGTGCTGGATTACTGATCCCAAGGTCGAGGGTTCAAGCCCCTCTGACAGCGAGTTTTCACTGCTGTCCCCGCAGTGCAGCTAACTGGGTTATCAAAGGCCAGCCATGTCTCTCACTGTCTGTAGTGAGAGGCATGTAAAAGAACCATTGTTGACTTTTGTAAAGAGTAGGCTGCATTGCTGCCGGCGTGTTTCTGCCCTGCGATGGCCTGGCGAGCTGTCCAGGGTGTACTCTGCCCTCTACCAAAGTCGGCTGAGATGGGCGCCAGCCTCCCTGCCACCCTAATTGGGATTAAGGGGTTCAGACCATGAATGAATGAATGAATTTGTCTGTTTGGAGATATGGGAGTAGAGGAGGTCACATTTTGTTTACTTTACGTTTTTAAAATAAAATAATAGAATGTTAAATGCAATTTTTAATCATCATGATTATATTATGAATATCAGCTGAAAAAAATCCGACTGCTGGTTGACAAAGTAAAATAAGTGTTAAAATGGGTGGGGGAGGGGGGGTAAAGAAGAGAAGACCAAGGAGAATTACTGGTTTCCTGGTTATATACATATATATTGTCTATTTATAAGCCCTATTCTACATATAATGGGTACTGAAATTTTTATTTGACATCTATGTTTCTATAAAAAACCAAAAGAGAGTTGTTTGTAGAAATCCACTGCTAAATAAAGTGTAAGAATTGAAGATGATGATGATTGTTTAGTAGAATGTACACTACACAGATCTGATCTGAAGGTTTTGGTCAGACCCCTGTGGCTTTATTACTATATTAGAGTTTGGACCTGAAACCTTCTGCTGCTTGGTTAGACCAATATGCAAGAATAGAAACACACATGTGTACATAGTGTTGATGTTACTTCCAATAGAAACCTATGTGTAAGTTGATCAGTGCACTGCTCCTTCCAGAAGAGCCTCTGTGACAAATCACAGTTAGCAATGCTCAAGTGTCAGTGGGTCAGAAATGGACATCCCACTAGGCCTTTCTCTTTTTTGGAAGGTGTGTCCTGCTGACATTAAATTTGAAAATATTTGTTAGTTTTTTTTGTAAGGTTACCTTTATAGCTGCCTGGGAAATATTTTTTTTAATATGTTTCAAATTTCTTCCCATATACAAAGGGTACTTGTTTGTCCATTTTGCTGGTGTTGAGGGCGAATGGTGGGTGTCGTTTGGGTTTTATTTTAAGATTACTGTGACATTTAAGTAACCTTGGCCATGTGAGTCAATGAATCGATGCATAAACGCCTCATAGTGAAAGCTGCTCTGTTTTCTTCTGTACTGAAATGAATAAACTGAGTGTAATATGCAGTTTGTCCTGGTCGTCATCTGATCCTCTCCTGCTTTTACTATAAAGCTCAGATAATTTTCAGTTTTTGAGTTTCTCTGGTTCTGAACTTATAACTTCTAAACACACCCTTATCCAGCCCCAGACAACTAATCTGTGCTTAATATTTAAAGAAGACCTAAAAATTATACACACTGCATCCCGCCTCCCCTACCCCCCCCATACACACACACACACACACACACACACACTATTAAGCTATTAAGAACATTGAATGAGATCTATTTGGTCATTTGAACACCCCGAGTATTATTTCTGCATTAGTACTAGCAGTGGATTGTGCAGTGTAAGTGTGTTACAGACAGTCCGCCTGAAGAGCACACATGAGCAGTACGGTCTGGAACTTTCTCTGTGCTCTGGGATCAGGTGACTGAGCGCTGGAATCTCTCTGGCTGCTGTGGCTTATATACGCAGAAGTGTCTGGATCCTCTGTCTCTGATTCCAGCAGGACAAGAGTGTGTAAAGGCCAGCAGGGCTAAAGTCATCCTACCTACTCCAAACAGTTATCCTTGAAGCTTCCAGGAAAGGTAAAAGGGTTTTCTCAGAGGTGATGAAAACAGCCTGCAAAAGTGACTTTGCTTCCTTTTTTATTTTGTTCTTTGATACTGCTGTTAATTTTTGCCTGTTTGCTTCTGCTTTGCCAGCTACAGAATTTAAGCATTCTCTATGGCCTAACATGTCTGAAATTTGATGCTTGTACCAGACCTGTTTTTATTATAAGTATAAATCCCTAATGTATACTATTTTTTTATTTTTATACTTGAATAAAAATAAACAGTCAGGTTAATTACAGGCAGGGATAATTCAAACAAAAATAATAGACTTCAATAATTAAAACCTGAAAAGATTAAAACTAAATCAAAAACACTGGATGTTTTTGTCCCAGATCTGGAATAGACTTTAAAATAGCAGTCATAGAGTGAATTTGTGTTTAATGTCCTTGGAGTGAGGTTTCCTAGATTTCTTTCAATTTATAAATGGTTTATCTGAAGAACGGAAACTCAAATTTGACTAAAAACCATCAAGCAAACCCAGTGTGGTAACTAATTCCCTCCCACCCTTTGTAGCTGCAACTAACTCACTTTTGTATTTTTGATGATGATTATTATTATTATTATTATTATTATTATTATTATTGTTATTAATATTATTATTATTATTATTGTTGTTGTTGTTGTTGTTGTTGTTGTTGTTATATAATTAAATGTATCTTATATAATATATAAGATATTTTTTATTTATTTATTTATTTAGCTAAAAATTCATGATGCTGTTGATCCCCTATACCTTTATGGCAGCACTGCAGTTTTTATTAAACATAAAACTTCAAAAACTGGTACCAGGCTGAAGAGAGAACAATGTACTCCTGAGACCAAAAAAATTGTGTTTTGTGTCTTCTCATTTCTTCACACTGCTTCTGTCCCAATAACTATTTAACTTGATCATTGTCTTCAAACAGGAAGTTTGGGGAAAGAGTAATACCCAATGGCTCTCACATGAGGATATTCGTACAATATTGTTGGGGAAAAAAAATGATGTTCTCATAAGAGGACACTGGGGTCTCAAGAGGATATATTAGTTTTCTGATGTAGTATCTTAGCATGTGTAAGCTGCTCTGAGAAATAACCAGCTGCTGGATTTGTAACAGATAAGTTTCTTCCACTGAATCAAGGACTATAGGTCTATCTTTGTAAAACACAAGGTCCTGTGAGGCTGTGAAGGCCAAAAGAATCCTGAGAGATTAAATAGGTGTGTGTGTGTATATATATAAACCTAAAAGAGCTAAAGAAAATCTATATTTACTTGTAATATATATTTGGGTCCAATGGAAAATCTATATTTAATAGGAATATCTCTAGGGATCTAATGGGAATCTTTATATGTATAATACATTTTACATATATGCAGCTCTATATATTAAAAAATGTGCAGTAGTGGCTTTTTAAACTTATGAATGGTAGTTCACTGAATAGACAACCTTGGTGAGCTTAACAGCACATCATCCCCTGGAAAAAGGAATTTGCTGATTGCGCAAGGTAGACTTACACATTCATATGGTTATTGTTCAAAAGGCAGACTGTTCCTTTATGATGGTGGGACTTGACTGGCCAATCACTATGCAGCTGAGTGCCTATTGTGAACTCATAATGTGATTTCACAGTACATACTTCTAATTCGGGGTCCAGACGTCAGCTTGGAACCCCTTTTGTATTTACTTGCTTTTTTTTTCTCAGAATCCAACCACTGTCTGGAACATTGTCCTCTTCATCACTATACATTTACATCTATTACTTCTTCCTCTCTCCTCTTCCTCTTCATCATTACCCATACGCTTCATTTATCATCTACGTCTTCCTCTACAACACACCTCGTCATCACCTCCTCTTCCTCTCTATCAGTCCTTTTTCAACCTGAGCCCATGCTCTTCATTAGTCTCTTTGCTTGGACCCAGGGAATCATTGCTTGCAGCTATATTGTTTCTTTGGTTGCCTCATAGCTACCACCTCTATTGTTTCCCATTGTGTCATCATCAACTGCTTGTTTGGCCTGCTGCATCATTGCATTCTTAACTCTATAAGTATCTTTTGGTACCTCATCTTTGCATTGACACAAAGGAACCCTTGATTATATCGAACATTTTTACACTTTAACAGCACAGTTTCAGTTATACAGATAAATACTGCCAAGTAGGTGTTTACTAGCACTTTCTAAATCTGTTTATATTGGGACACATTGTGTCCTATTTATGACAACAGCTGAACCGGAGTGCTCTCTCTTCTTTTCTCTCTCACCATTTCAGAAATAATGTCTAAAGGTACAGCTGTAGGCATTGACCTGGGTACCACATACTCATGCGTTGGCATTTTCCAGCATGGCAAGGTGGAGATCATTGCGAATGATCAAGGAAACAGAACTACGCCTAGTTATGTTGCCTTTACAGACACAGAGAGACTGATTGGAGATGCTGCCAAGAATCAGGTGGCCATGAACCCTAGCAACACTGTGTTTGGTAAGACACTGTACACTGCAATAAAGCATTATAGGAGCTCTTATGGAAAAGCTCATGCAACCAGGAAAAGAAAATTATGTACAGCAATATTTTTTTCAATTAGATTTCTTTCAGCTTTGTACAGTTGATTCCATTAGATTGCCATACAAAAACTAAAACCTACAGAATGAACTTCAAGAGTATTGAAAAAAGTGTTCAGTGACATAACTGCTATTACTTTAAATACCTTAATTACCTTTTAAAATGTGTCTGTACCTTAAGAGGCTGTAAAGAGATTCACTGCACTATACGAACCCTTTCCAGTGTTAAAAATAATGCTAACAAATAGGTATTAGCATAATATATTCTTTTTCATGTACATCATTCTGGTTGTATCACACTTTAATTCATCACATTGTTTCTACCAAGATGCCAAGCGCTTGATTGGTCGGCGATTTGATGACACTGTGGTGCAGTCCGACATGAAGCACTGGCCTTTTAAGGTTGTGAGTGATGGAGGCAAACCCAAGGTGGAGGTGGAATACAAGGGAGAGCTGAAGACCTTTTATGCTGAAGAGGTGTCCTCTATGGTCCTCACTAAGATGAAGGAGATTTCTGAAGCTTACTTGGGCAAAGTAAGATGAATCATCTGGGTTTTTTTTTTATAATGAACAAAAAGGGTTGTAGGACAGTTATACCATTTAAAATGATTCAATGAAAATGTAGCCTAATAGGATTAGGCAGTTTGGCAAATGAGTGAGTGAACTTCACAGAGTTGTCAGATTAATATCCAGAGTCTCCACAAGCATCAGTTAATTCATGTTTATCAGAAATGTTTTTCAGAAACCTGTGTAGATACACGTATGTCTAACTTTTTCATTACTTCACAATTTATTTCTGCTTTAGACTGTAACAAATGCTGTCATCACAGTACCTGCCTACTTCAATGACTCCCAGAGGCAAGCCACGAAAGATGCTGGAACCATTGCTGGCCTGAATGTCCTCCGCATCATCAATGAGCCAACAGCAGCAGCCATTGCCTATGGGCTGGACAAAAAGGTTTGCTGATATTTTAATCGCTGTCCAGCTGAAACAAATATTAATAATGAAATTATGTTTAAATGGAGGTAATTTCCACTGCTAAGTGTTGTAAATCTGGTGTTAACATCTGCATTAATTCAAAATATATCAAATAAGGATTTAAATGATGTAGATGCCACTGTATATTGTGTGTTTCCTCATTGAATTAGAAGGTGTGCTTAAAATTAATTACATTGAACATTTGACTGCCAAACATGGAAAGCTTAAATTACGGTTCATTGCTTTAGGTTGGCTGTGAACGTAATGTCCTCATTTTTGACCTGGGAGGTGGCACCTTTGATGTTTCAATTCTGACCATAGAGGATGGCATCTTTGAGGTCAAGGCGACAGCTGGTGACACTCATCTTGGGGGTGAAGATTTTGACAACCGTATGGTGAACCATTTTATCTCTGAATTCAAACGTAAATTCAAGAAGGACATCACAGGCAATAAACGTGCAGTGCGTCGTTTGAGGACAGCTTGTGAACGTGCCAAGCGGACACTGTCCTCCAGCACACAGGCCAACATTGAGATAGACTCACTTTATGAAGGTGTTGACTTCTACACCTCCATTACAAGGGCACGCTTCGAGGAGCTCAATGCTGACCTGTTCCGAGGTACTCTAGAGCCTGTTGAGAAGGCCATGCGTGATGCCAAGATGGACAAGAGCCAGATTCATGACATTGTCCTTGTTGGAGGGTCCACTCGCATCCCCAAGATCCAGAAACTACTGCAAGACCTTTTCAATGGCCGTGAGCTCAATAAGAGCATTAACCCTGATGAAGCAGTGGCTTATGGAGCAGGTTTGTGAGATCAATTTCTCTTTTGGTCTAATTAGTTTTTTTTCAATAAATAATTTACATCACCCCCTCCCCCCCCATGATTCAATCTGATGTTCAAACCTTCCCATACAGCTGTCCAGGCAGCTATCTTGTCTGGTGATAAGTCCGAAAATGTTCAAGATCTTCTTCTGCTGGATGTCACTCCTTTATCTCTGGGAATTGAGACAGCTGGAGGTGTGATGACTGTGCTTATTAAGAGGAATACTACCATTCCTACCAAACAAACCCAGACATTTACAACCTACTCAGACAACCAGCCTGGTGTGCTGATCCAGGTACACATTGTTGATGGCGGATGCTACCCCAAGTCCATGAAAACATCACTTTCCTAAATAATGCCTCTCCATGTACTCTGCTATAATAATGTTTCTTGTTTTTTCAGGTTTATGAAGGGGAACGAGCCATGACGAAGGACAACAACATTCTAGGCAAGTTTGAGCTGACTGGTATTCCCCCTGCCCCCAGAGGTGTGCCACAGATTGAAGTGACCTTTGATATTGATGCCAATGGAATTCTCAACGTGTCTGCAGTAGATAAGAGCACTGGCAAGGAGAACAAGATAACTATAACTAATGACAAAGGTATCATCAGCATTTGATTGAATCACAAGAAATTCTGATAGATTTTTTTTTTCTTTCACACTTTAATGCCCTCTACCTGTTTCAGGCCGTCTGTCCAAGGAGGACATTGAACGAATGGTGCAGGAGGCTGAAAGATACCGTGAAGATGATGAAGCTCAGAAGGAGAAAGTCACAGCCAAGAACAGTCTTGAGTCTCTGGCCTTTAATATGAAGAACACTGTGGAGGATGAGAAGCTCAAAGACAAGATCAGCGCTGAGGACAAGAAGGCAATTGTGGACAAGTGCAATGAGGTTATTGCCTGGCTGGACAGGAACCAGGTAAAGACACTAAAACCATCAGTTTTACAGACTTTCAGCTCTTTTCCATGTTTCCATGAAGTGTTCTAACATCTGTGACATGTAATAAAGTACAGGAGTTTTGTTTTCCATTGGGAAACTCTAATCTGTATATTCGTATATTTGCTTGAATTCTAGTCAGAATATAAAAAAACTGTTTATCACTCAGGTCACACTGCTGAACTGATGAACCCATGGCTATTTATCAAATTTACCTTTCACCTTACAGCAAGAAGGTCCTGGGGTCATGCCCCATGCCTGTTGAGGGCATTTCTGTGTGGAGTTTGCATGTTCTCCCTGTGCTTATGTGGGTTTCCTCCGGGTACTCCGGTTTCCTCCCACAGTCCAAAGACATGCACATTAAGCTAATTGGGTATTCCAAATTAGCCTGTGAATGTAAGTGTGTGTTGGCTCTACTATGGGCAAGCTATTAAGGATGCCAGCCTTCGTCCGGAATTGGCTGGGATGGGCTCCAGCCTCCCTGCGACCCTAATAAAGGATAAATCAGTTCATCATTGTTGGCACTTGGAAATTCGGGGTAATCCCTACTTCAAATATGAAAGTTCCATCTGTAGTTAAAATTGACTATAATGGCTGAAACTGGGTTCTAATATTTCATTTGTTTGTTCTCTTTTCTATGTGATGCTGTGCCAAAGACTGCAGAAAAGGACGAATATGAGCACCAGCAGAAAGAGTTGGAGAAAGTGTGCAACCCCATCATCTCCAAGCTTTACCAGGCCACTGGCAGTATGCCAGGTGGAATGCCTGGTGGCCCGGGCGGGTTCCCTGGGGGTGCAGGTGGCAATACTTCCTCTGGTCCCACCATTGAAGAGGTTGATTAAACCTAAAACTACACCAGGAGAAAAGAGAAAGAAATCCATGCATCAAATACATACAAGCAGAAATGTTTTTTTTTTTTCAACATATTTTACACTACACTCTCATTAAAATGTGTTAATAGTAGCCAGTCACAACTGAGACCAATATATAACTTATAGCATTTAAACCTTATATAAAAGGAATTATATCATTACTTTTACTTTTCTTACTGTACGTCCTTCCCAGATGTCCTCCTCAGCTCTCTACAGTTCTATCACTTTAATAAAATAAAATATAATTGATTCTCTTCAACTGTGTGTGTACTAATGCAAGAAGCAAATTTGGATGTAAAGATATTTTATTCATGTGGGTGACACCGTGGCATAGTGGTTTCCTATGCCTCACAGTAACAAGGTCCTGGGTTCGAGCCTGTGTTGGTATTTCGGTGTGGAGTTTTTATGTTCTCCCCAGGCTTGCATGTGTTCCCCCAGGTACTCCAGATTCGCCCGACAGTCCAAAGACATGCACATCAGGCTAAGTGGATATTCTCGAGCTTCACCTGAACCCTAATAAAGGAACAAGCAGTTTGGGATGTGAATGAATGAAGTATATGCTGTATGCAAGTTTACTGTGATGATAAGATGAAACCATTTTTTAAAGCTAAGTTCATGTGGCTAAAGTTCTGCTTCTCGTGCATGGGATATAAAGTTTTTAAATGTGGCTTTCCCCTTTTTTGGTATTTATGTATGCATAGGGTATTAAACCTTGCCCCCACCCCTTCATCAATTTGCTTATCAGCAGAACAGGTAGTATACCCTAATCCACTTATGTAAGAATACTGTTTAATGTTTGAAGCTGGTCATTAAGATCAGTATTCTTGGCATCAGCACTTTTCAATGTAATTGGATTTAGAACTTTTTGACCAAATAACTTCAGTAAATGCAAATCCTCCACATTGATTATTGTCATAAATCAGATCCTTCATGTCCACATTTCTGAGAATTCTCCAGGTCTGCCACACTGGTCAAAATAGTGTGACAGTCTCTGTATCTACCAAATAAATAAAGTCCATTTGTGTTTGGTCAACTCCTATCACTGTACCACAGAGATCATTCTGCAGTCCAGTGTGGTATAGTACTAAATGTGTATGAAAAAGCTTTTCACACATCTATATGTACGAGAACATCTCATCATATCCGGAATTCTGAAGGATGCTACTTTTATATCCAGTCATAATATCACACCTGCTGCTACTTACTGTGGGATTGCTTCATCATTCATTGATTTTCTAAGCTGCTCAATCCTAATTAGGGTTGCGGGGTACACCCTGAACAGCTCGCCAAGCCATTGCAGGGCAAAACACACACAACCATTCATTCACACCTATGGGCAAGGTGGAACAGCCAATTAGGAACAGCCAACCTTATGTGCATATTTTTGGACTGTGAGAGGAAACCGGCGTACCCAGAGGAAACTACACAAGCACGAGGTAGAACATGCAACTCCACACAGAAACGCCCAAGCCCGGGAATCGAACCCAGGCCTTTTTGCTGTGAAGTCAATGTTTTAACCACTACACCACCATGCTGCTGGATTGCTTCATAAATATTCTGTAAATGTTTTTCTAATAATAACTCTGCCAATACTTTCCGGGGTCGGGTCGCGGGGGTAGCAGCCTAAGCAGTGAGGTCCAAACGTCCCTCTCCCCAGCCACTTCCTCCAGCTCTTCCGGGGGGACGCCAAGGTGTTCCCAGACCAGCCGAGAGACGTAGTCCCTCCAGCGTGTTCTGGGTCGACCCCGGGGTCTCTTCCCGGTTGGACATGCCTGAAACACCACACCAGGATGGTGTTTGGGAGGCATTCTAGTCAGATACCCGAGCCACGTCAACTGGCTCCTCTCAACGCGGAGGAACAGCGGTTCTACTTCAAGTTCCTCTCGGATGACGGAACTTCTCACCCTATCTCCAAGGGAGAGACCTGCCACCCTGCGAAGGAAACTCATTTCAGCCGCTTGTATTCGCTACCCAAAGCTCGTGACCATAGGTGAGGGTAGGAAAGTAAATTGACTGGAAAATTGAGAGCTTTGCCTTCTGGCTCAGCTCCCTCTTCACCACGACAGACCGGTACAAGCAATGAATGAATGAATGAATGAATGAATGAATGACTACTTTTGAGTGTGTGTTAAAGACATCAGATTCTTTAAAAATGAAACTTTAAACTTTGAAATTATATTTTGTTTAAATTAACAAAACATAATTAAGCTGCTCAGTAAATTACTGAAGATAATAAACTTATAATTTTTTTAATTTTATTTTTTTAATTATTTATCATTTTGGGAACTATCCAAACTTCTCCTGAAATGGGGATAGTAATCTATACTTGTTACTTAATTCTCCAGTCTTAGTGTTTCATGTGAATATGGTGTGCAGGGTGACTGGTGTCCTTCTGGTGTCTGGTATCTCGTTGGAATTGTGTAAATCTGACTGTAATATCAACACACATGCTGTCTATGCCTACAATGTTTACTTGTGTGGCGGGATTAACCAGATCACTGCCATAAACTACACTCACTAGGGGACTAGGGTGACTTCTGCTTTCACCAAACACCAGTGCCAAAGCATAGTTAGATCAACTGAGACCATGCTCCAGCTGATCAAATATCAGAGATTCCTAATAGCCACACTGATAATCTGTGTTATTATTTCAGCAGTAACACTGTTGTATCCTAAGAAATATATCAAAAGTATGTCTGTAATAGCTTAAAAATCATATAAATCAAAGAGTACATAAAATGGATAGCTGTAAAGATTAATATTAGCATCATATTCGTATCCACAAATTCATTTGTGAGTGTTCCGGGCTCAGTGAGGGCATTTCTGTGTGGAGTTTGTATGTTCTCACTGTGCTTGTGTGGGTTTCTGGTTTTTCAGCACTCTGATTCCCTGCCACAGTCCAAAGACATGCGCAAATTGTTACCCCCAGGTACAAGTGAGAATGTGAATGGTCATGTATGTGTTGGCCCTGTGACGGACTTACAAGCTTTTTAGGGTGAACCCCGCCTTGGCCCAGAGTCGGCTGAGATAGGGCCTACCCTTCCCAGGACACTAGGAGGACTAAATGGTTTGGCAAATAAATGATTAAATGAATGCATGAATGAATGAATGAATGATTATTATCACAGAAAAAGAAATACAAAACAATAGTAAATCAGGGAAATAAAGAAAGGCAACAGGCTTCGGTCATATGCAGTATTTGGAGATATTTAATATTTTAATGTCCTGATATGACATGCTATCGTAAAGCCTTATTATTTTTACCATATATAATACAATGGACCAAATATCTAAAAAACTATATGCACTCACTCACTCTCTCTCTCTCTCTCTCTCTCTCTCTCTCTCTCTCTCTCTCTCTATATATATATATATATATATATATATATATATATATATATATATATATATATACATATAGATAGATAGATAGATAGATAGATAGATAGATATACTGTACTTTATAAGTTATTCTAATTTAACTCGGGAGGTCTTATATAATAAACACGATATGAATGTGAGTTATAAATATTCTTGAACTGTGAGATTTTTGCAGGTGTGCTGGAGCACATTGAATTTTTCCCAGCTGTATCAGATTCAAGGACTATAAAGCCAGTTTCAGGACCTCTGGGTCAACAGGACAGTGTCTGGCTTGCACCATGCTGTGGATCATTAGTTTTCTTGCTCTTGTGGCCTCCACACTTGGCAAGTTTTTTGTGGGCTAATCACCTGAAGTTAATTATTTGAGGTAACGAACAAATGAGGCAGTTCTTCATTTCTGTTTTGCTCATTTTTTACTTCTTCTTAAAGGATGTGGAGTGCCTACAATTAAGCCTCAAGTTAGCGGCTACAACAGGATTGTGAACGGTGAGAATGCAGTGTCTGGATCGTGGCCCTGGCAGGTGTCACTCCAGGTAAGATGTTATTTCAGGAAGCATTTAAGGGGGGGGGGGGTTACAAAAGTTTGCCTTTTTTATTTTTAAGTATTAGTTAATACCCAATTACATCAGGTATCTGTTTAAGAAAAGTTTACAATTTTAATTAATTATTTGGAATAAGTATCCTTTTTGAACTGGATATAATTTAATTCAGTAAGAAAATTAAATTCATCAGTATTAACAAGAATGTGTAACTTTTTAAACTAGGATGGAACTGGCTTCCATTTCTGTGGAGGATCCCTCATCAGCCAGTACTGGGTCGTCACTGCTGCCCACTGCCGTGTGACGTAAATTACACTGACCTTATTCCAGTAGTATAATCATGTACTACATTTTAGTATGGTGCATTGTTTAAACTTTATGTATTCTTCCCTCCTTATAATGAAGACCTTCACGTCACCGTGTTATCCTTGGCGAGCACAACCATGCATCTAACAGTGAGCCTATTCAGATCAAGACCATTGCCATGGTATTGGTTATGTTTCTGTCATTTTCTAACATTAATAAATCATTTTTTCAACACTCAGTGATTCAATCTTGATTTTTTGTTTTATTTTTTTTGTTGGTGGTGATTTCTTATCAGTTGTATTCTACTTACAAATTTAATCTCTTGTTCAGTTGTCCTATATTGTATAATGTAACAGAATCTGATTATGTATTTATAATTTATATCATTATGTCTATTTAAAATTTTCACAGGCCATCACCCACCCTTACTACAACAGTCAGAACTTCAACAATGATATCACCCTATTGAAGCTGTCTTCTCCAGCACAGATTACCAGCCGTGTGTCTTCTGTGTGCTTGCTTTCTTCTTCTAGCATCGTTCCTGTTGGTACACGCTGTGTAACTACCGGCTGGGGCAAAACTTCCTTCACATGTGAGTGCATTACCTACCATGCAAGTTATCGAGTTCTATCTTAAATAGAACCTATTTCAAAAGAGAATCTGAATGATGGTGACTTCTGTTTACGGCATATGAGTGTTAAACACATCAGCAGGAAGCTCCATATCAACATTTAAACTGATTTATCCCATCCAAAACACCTCCCTATGTACTGTATGAACACTGCATCCTGGGTGCCATGCCAACATTAAGGAACACTGAGCAAGCCGATGCTATCTCTAAATTTACGACTGTGTATAGATGCACACCAAAATGTTTTACAAAATGAGAATAGTTAGGTGGATATCGCCACACAGATGCCGAGAAGGAAGACTGAGGGGGCCCTTCAATTCAGCAACATCCACCAAGCTTGAGCCATACAATTGTTTTTGTATGTACTACACGCAACATAAGCAAGAAAAAAAGTTATGGATTATTTCTTATATTGTTAAAATCATGATGGACACAGGTGAGTTCTGAGCACACACACAAGCAAGTGCAGGAGCCGTGTATGGCATCTCTGGAGATAATCAAACACAAACTTAGTTTTAACATGACAGAGGCAGGTCAGGTGAGCTCTGAGCTTCCTGCTGTGTAGCTAATGGCAGCTGTTTAAACTACACATCCAGAATTTAGTACATACTACATCAGGGGTGTCAAACTGCTATTCACTGAGGGCCACATCCCTAAATTTCAAGGTCATCGAGGGCCGAATAATCACTCAACAGTTACACTCACCACATAAAATGAGTTGAAGTTTTAATGCCTAGAAATTTATGCTAGTTTCATGAGTTGTTAATAAGAAATATCTTTGTGTTATTGTGACTCCTGCCCATATTCATGGTCTCTATAATTTGTCTTATTTAGCCAGCCCCAGCATTCTGCAACAGACTGCCCTGCCCATACTGAGTGTAGCCCAATGCCAGCAGTACTGGGGCAACAGGATCTCTGATGCTATGATTTGTGCTGGCGCTTCTGGTGTCTCATCTTGCCAGGTGAGCTAAAAGCTGACACATAGATTAACGAGGGAACTTAAGAACCACTACGATCATGTAGCTTCTATATGTAAAATAATGAATTCTGTTAGACAAATCTCATTTTTTTGTTATTCCTTTTTACCTGTTGATTCATGGACTGTATTCATTTTTGCAATACCACTCATCTTACTTCCAATGTGTTTGGTACGGACGATATGTGCAGGGTGACTCTGGTGGCCCTCTGGTCTGTGAGAGCAATGGTGCCTGGTATCAGGCCGGAATTGTGTCTTGGGGAACAACCAATTGCGATGTGCGTGCCCCTGCTATCTATTCCCGTGTGTCGTACCTGCGTAGCTGGATTGACCAGACCGTTGCCAGGAACTAGGCTCCCAGCAGCTTCATGGCATCCTGAAGGATCTCAGTACCTTCTGTTTCCATTTGTGAGCTGTTACTTTTCATCAGAACTGTGGAAAAAAAAAATTCTAATAAAATTTTAAGAGGCAATCTATTTCAGAATTTTGTTATATTTTAGACACTAATTATTATTATTTTGTATGTAGGAAACTGAAGGGGAATTATTTAAATGTTTGTATTTAATTAGGCCTACAAACAAGTAATACAAGTGTGATGTGAAGGACTTCGGTCAGTTGTGCTAGTAATTCAGTAACATCTGAGACAATTTGAAATATTGATAAGAAAAAAAAACACATTTTTTAGTAAGAGGAGCTTGCAGGTGTGCTTGCCTATGTTCTGGGATTTTTGACAAATAAGGTCCTTGGTTATTAAATACCAAAGCAAACAAGCTAAACAAACCATCTTCAAGGGGTGCCACCCACAAATAATGATTAATTGTCTCATGACAGTGGCGTGACTTCTGCCAAAGAGTGTGATATATTGGGTAGAACGTGAACAGTCTGCTCTCAAAGTTGATGTGTTGGAAGCAGGAAAAATGATAAAGTGTAAGAATCTGAGTGACTTTGACAGAGGCCACAGTGTGACGGCTTAAGGACCGGGACTATTCATTTCCAAAAGCAGGTTTTGTGGGGTGTTCCTATTATATCGTGGTAAGTACCTACCAAAGGTGGTCCAAGTCAGGAGAACCAGTAAACCAGCAAGAGTGTCATGTGTGCACAAGGCTCAGTGATGGGTGTGGTGAGCGAAGGCTAGTACGTCTGGTCTGACCGCAGAAACTGTTAAAGCAGGCTAAGATAGAAAGGTGTCAGAACACAGTGCCCTATATGGGGTTGCCTACCTACAGACCAGTCAGGTGGTGTTAATGTTATGGCTTACTGATGTAAATAGAAGGTAAAAGCATTCCTTTGTTTCATTTTGGGCATTCATTGTGTGAATCCACACACCCATCGAGCTGGTTTGGTGGGGTAAAGCCCAAGATTGTTCCCAACACTGAAGTGATGATAAGCATTTAAAGTGGTAATAAAACAGTATAACTTTACTGTGATTAAACACAACAGTGCTTGTGTTAATATTGACAAATTTACAAGTTTCTAAAAAAAAAAATAAAAATGGAAAAAAAAAACCCTGTTTTTTTTTTTTAATGGATTGAAAATGTCTCACAATGCCATCTACTGGTTAAACTCATAATGCACCAGAAGTACAGATGACTGGTGCAAAAAAGGAATCAATCATAGGGGCAGGGGTGGCTCAGTGGATATGGCTTTGAGTTACTAATCATAAGGTTGGGAGTTCAAAGCCCCACTACCACCAATCTGCCAGTATTGGGCCCTTGAGCAAGGCCTTTGACTCCCAACCGCTCACATGTAAATGTAAACAATACTCTTTAATCAGAGCTGGGTGATCCACCTCTCCATCCTTTCTCTGAAACCATGCTTATTTTCAAATGTATTGTCTAAAATCCTATTACACCTTCCCACCTTCCTCCGCATCCTCTTCCCCCATCCAGCATTTCTCAAAATTATGCATTGGGTGGAATAAGACTCAACGCTGAGGATGAAGTTGCACTTTAAATCAGGCCTGGAAAAACTGAGCATTTGTTTTATTCACAAATTATCTTTTTTTTTTTTTTTTTTTTTTCATTTTAATCATTTTATTACATTTTTAGAACAAACATTAATTCATCTGACTCTACTGACCTGCACAGCAAAGACAGAAACTGAAAACAGATCACACCTGTGTTTTCGTTACTGCAGTGCAGGCCATATTAACATTACTAAATTACCAAATATCATTATTAATCATGAACAAATATTAAAATAATGTGCAGGCAACTACCCAACCATCAGTGCATTCTTTCATCTGAAACGCTGCACATCACCTCCGTTTCTAGGAATTGCATATGGAAGTCTATAACTGTCTCCTGATGCAGGGGATGAAGATGAGCTAGCGCTCGTACATCTCTTTCAGGATCTTAATGCTCTCACTGTAGCGGAGCTGGTTCTTATTAGAGGCCTCTTTCCACCTAAACGAAAGCATTTAATATTCAATATATTAGAATCAGCCAATTTTTCTTGAAGTTGGTTTAAAACATAAGCTATTATTTTCAAAATTATGTTCTTACTTCTGTCTAATTTTCTTCCATCGTTTCATGTGATTGAACATGAGAGGAGTGGGTCCTGACGCAGTGTCTGTGGACTAAAGAAAAATTGTGTTATACATGAAATAGAAGATAACAGGGGATGATGTCATTACACATTGCCTACATATTTATGTTTACATTTAATGTTGTGGAATATTCATGAAAATGATTTAGTTAGCAGTTATGTTACAGCAGCTACAGTTAATGCAACAGCAAAAAAAAATCTGTTATGTCACCTGCAAACCCTCAGTTTCTTTCCTGTAATGGAAAACTTTAAGGTGCACATTCACTAGTGAATAACCTGTTTTATCTTCCATTATCAGTTCATCTTGCTTATACCCCTTTCTTTGTTGAGCAAATGTTTACATGGAGTGTACACCAAACAGAACTACAGAAAACAACATAAGGGCATTAATATACAGAAGAAATCTGTCTTGCATCCAGAACTACTGTCTGAGCTGCTGCTTTACTTCTGTGTTAATAAACGTCACTTCCGGTACATCCGGGACTTCACTGAGGAGCAGCTAGCCTTCGAACAAAGTGTGGATTTATTACCATACAAGACGTTTCGTTTCTAGACTGAATACGATATTGAGTGGCATGGTGATGTAGTGGTTAGCACATTTGCCTCACAGCACGAAGGTCCTGGGTTCAAGTCCTGGGCTCAGCGAGGGCCTTTCTGTGTGGAGTCTGCATGTTCTCCACATGCTTACGTGGGATTCCTTCAGCCCAATATACATGCACATTAGGGTAATTGGCTGTTTCAAATTGCCCTTATGTGTCAGTATGAATGGTTATGTGTGTATTGGTCCTGTGATGGACTGGCACCCTGTCCAGGATGTATCTCATCTTCAAACAATGTCAGGTGAGATAGCCTCCGTACAACCCGAGCAGGATTAAGCGGTTCGGCAAACGGATGGATAGATAGAAAGTGTACATTGTAGTGCACGTGTAGTAGTGACTGTGGGCATTTTTTTTTTTTTTGCCAGCCCCTCAGTCAAACACTAGGAAAAGAAAAACCAAGCAACATCCTCTGATCAACCGAAATCAAGATTTCAACTGTGCTGAAGTAAAATCCATCGTAACGCTAATCATTTACTCATCTGACCCTCAGTTCATGAAACTGCAGTGAGTATAAAATACATAAGTATTTTCTTTAAATAAAACAAGCAGTGGATAAAGAGCCAGTGTGAAATACATTCCATGTATAAAAAAAAAAAAAAAAAAAAAAAAAAAAAAAAAAAAAAAGTGAACCGTAAAACTCTTCTGAGGTGATTAGCATTGTGACCTCACCTGACTTATGGTGGGTTTCTCTACAGGCGGAATCCTTAAATTGACCGGCTCTCCAAACTCAGTCACAGGACAAGAACCAGGAGGTGGAAGTCGGTATATATTTTGAACTTTGCCGTTCAGCATGTCTGACACCTAAAACAGACAGCAGAAAACAATCCATTCAGCACTGGAGATGTGACTTACTTAAAGATTTAATATCTATTTTGGTAAAATGTTGATGAACGAGGTCTATAGGCGGTAGCACTATGCTAGAGAGTAGATGGCATCAGTGTGATGTGGCTCCGACCTCCTCCTCTGCCATGCTGTGAGGTGGACTGGACATTGCACTCTCTCGTACAGTAGGGTTGTTCCTCATCCACGATCTGCAGATGGGGTAGAGCGAAGTGTTGCTACTGAACTGCGCCAAATCCACACTGCGGTCAAACAGCTTTATGATGTAGGAGTCTGATGAACATAATCAGACACAAAGGTCAAGCTTACGTGCCACAAGTTATAGCTTAAGTTATTTATTTAAAAAAAGAAAGGGACGTATCTGATGCTCTGAGTTTAAATATATATATGAGGCCACAATATTCTAATAATAGTTGTTTCGCCAACAGCATAAATAGAAAAAAAAAAGTACTGATTTATTATTACAATTTTTAATATTAATTAAAATTAATATTTGGGCAGCACGGTGGCGTAGTGGTTAGCACGTCTGTCTCACAACACAATAGTCCCGGGATCAGGCATTTCTGTGTGAAATATGCATGTTCTCCAGTTGCTTGCATGGGTGTCCTCAGGGTACCCTGGTTTCCTCCCACAGACCCACATTTCCTATTCCAAATTGCCCCTAGGTGTGAGTGTGAATGGGTTTTTGTGTAAGTGTTGATACTGCGGTGGTCTGTTGAGCAGTTAAGGGTGTACCCTGCCTTCGCCCAGTGTTGGCTGACATAGGCTCTAGTATCCCCGCAATACTAATAGGATTAAGTGGTTCAGCAAATGAGTGAGTGATAAGTAAAATTTATAATAATTACTTTTGCCCATTATCTTAAAAAGATTTACTATAATTTATATTACATTAGTTTTCATTTAAACAAAAAATTACAGGTACATTTTCGACTCAAAGGTTTTTTCTTTCTTTTTTTTTTTTTTTTTTAAATAGGATCGTTACTTTGTTTGTGCTGGTTAGTCTCAGATAAGCTGTCCTCCATCTCTTTGCGCTTCTTTCTCCGGTGTTGTGCAAAGCGTGAAGATGGCCTGTAGTGATAAAGAATAGAACTCCTCCTCTAACAACACATCTCCGTCCCACAGTAATAGATTTAAACACAAAGGGTCTGCTGCCTACAGCCTCACACTGCTGTTTAATACACAACACACTGGAGACCACTTTATATTTCAATTCATTTTCACTGGAGGTGACTTCTAGAATTTCTACTCTTTAGTCTGGAAGTAAACCTTAAAAGTCAAGCAACATAAACTGAGGATTTTCTTACCTTTTCCCAAGCGAGGAAGGGGATAAGTCCCTGTAAAGAAAAGAAACTTCTACTGATATTGCAGAAAGAATTCTTTATGAGAAAGAAAATTTCCTTTTAAATGGCTATTTGAACAATGCTAGCACTAGATCTGGATGACAAATCAGTTTTATCGATTAATATGAATTTTTGTTTCAGAAAGATGTGTTTAAAAAAATAAATTAATCAATTCATGATTAACACAAATCCCAAGAAGTTCCCAAAATAGTTTTATACGCATAAGATTTTTTTTATGTGAAATCAGACTGTTTTTCCATTTAGTTGCTCCATAAAGACGGCAGCATGGGGTGTAGTGTTCAGCATGTCCGCCCCACAGCAAAAAGGTCCTGGGTTCGATTCCTGGGCTCAGGTGTTTCTGTGTGGCGTTAGAATGTTTAGCAAATAAATGAATGAGTGCTCAATAAAGCTTCATAATGGCACCTCACACAGGGTTCTTAAAAAATGGTTTAATTCAAGAAATGTGTTTGCTGTTCTTCGGTGTTGATTTTATTAATATAAAACTTATTTGAATAATGTATTTGCTTAAAAAAAATTAAGTGGAATTGTAAATCAGGCATGGGTTGGAAAAAAAAAATCTGATTTTATTTTTAGGCCATATCGCCCAGCCCTAGCTAGCACTTGTTTACACACAACCACACAAACACAATGCACACATTGTAAGGGGAAAAGAGTGAAAAGGCATCAAGACTGAAATTACAGAAGGTTTAATGCAATTTTCATCCTTTTCCAGCAGGGTGCACTAAATACTGCAGCTAAATCTTCACCAGCAGCCAATGTTGAAAGAAACCACTGTTTGTGTTACTTGTGTAAAAGAAGCAGCAGACAGACATACTTGCTCATGGAGTCTGCAACCATTTTTCCAGAATCTTCCTCATTCTGATCTCTTTACAGGAAGGAAAAGAAAAGACAGATGATTAGGGAGCTGTTAGAGAAGTCAATTCTAAGAAAAGCATATATCCTGAGAAACATTCAGTAATGAGGAATAAAAGTAAAGGTAGGGCAGCACGGTGGCATAGCAGTCAGCACATCAACCTTAGAGCAAGAAGGTCTTGAGTTTGAGTCCCGGTTTCTTCCCACAGACCAAATGGCATGCACATTAGGCTAATTGGCTGTTCCAAATTACCCCTAGGCATGAGTGTGAAGGCCCTGAGATTGACTAATGAGCTGTACAAGGGTGAAACCTGCCTTCTCCGGGAATTGGCTAGGATAGGCTTCAGCTTCCCCACGACCCTAGTTGGATTAAGCGGTTCAGCAAATGAAGGGTAAAGGCATTCATTTGGTTAAATGTATTTTAACCCTTAAAAAAGCTAAAGTGGAAAACAAATTGTAAAAAATAATTTAATATTAATATTCTTATATTTAAGATCCAAGTAAAACATACTCATTATTATTTTTAAATAGTTTATATATTTTGGATTTTATGAGTTGTACCTCCCAGAATACATTGCCTTATTACAGTAATAAACAGTGAAAATCTGTAGCATCTCCTGGTGCATGTTGCCTGTTTAAGGGTTAAACTGTTCAGTCTAATTTGTTGGAAATAAAAAAAATTAAATACATACAAACCAGGGAACATTACTGTTTTCAACACAAAAATTCTAAATTTAATTATATAATCCAATTGTACAAAGAAGCATTAAAAAAAGATGCATTCGACTGAGAAAAGGAAAAACGCAGCACAACCTGTACTGGATGCGTCACAAGTTTTACACCAGCAGGTTGATCCCACATTTTTAGAGGTTATATTTGTATATCTGGTTTCCTTAGTTTTATTTGTGGTATAAAACTAAATGAACAGCTAGTGTCAAACATTTTTTAATATTTATATATTAATAAATATAATAATAATATAATATATCCGGTATCAATAAAGTATTCTGATTCGAAAGCTAGCCTGGTCTATCGTTCTATTGGTTTACCATCTTATGGACATAATGCACAAAAACAGATATCTGAATAGTATAATTTCTAAGCTATGTCACAAACAAGTCACATGATCAACACACAACCTGAGTGAGTCCCGAGACTACTTATGGTAATTCAGCACTAACTTAAGTAGTCATGTGACATCAACATTTCATGTCATGTGCTGATCATGTGACTTAAATAATTTACTTATTTACTTAATTTTGGCCACAGTTACTTCCTAGTTCCCTGCATGAACTGCATGAACAGTGATTAGTTTTTATTAATTAATTGATTTCAATACACATTTTACTACCTGAATGTCATTAGTCGGTTACATATAATTCTGGTCATGATGTAGTTTTGTTTGAATATTATCCGTTATGACAGTAGATTTGGCCTATTCTGTGCCTCTATAAAAATGACAAGTAATATCCATGCTTGCATGCGTCCCTCAAGCAGTTATTAAAAGGTAAATAGCAAGGTAAATTTCACAGCTTTCTGACTGAGTTCATTGGAATCACCAGACAAGTTTAAATCACACGGCAGGCATCTCACTTAGTCAGCAAGTAACCTCTTTATTACCTCTGAATAATCCACTCTAATACCCTCTGTAGTAACAGCTTTCTAGTCATGATGAACAGTTACCTCTCACTGTCACTTTTCTCCACCAGACCTTGAAGCACTGCATCAAGACGATTTCGGGCAATAGTGCCCTCGGCATCTTCAACAGAAAACCGTACACAATAGATGTGTTTAATATAAGATACATACTGTATATGTCTTACACACAATACATAAAAAAGTGAAGAAAAAAAAGATATTTGGTCCTTCCTCACCTGGTTTCTCCATTTTAACTTTCACTTGAAGCATTCTGATTCCAAACACCTGTCCTTACTTCAGAAATACTCACCTACGCAGCCTCATTAGCCAATCCTGCTAAAAAATATATCAAAGTGGTCAAATAAAAGTATGGACTAACTCAAGAGCACTAAAATTTTCAATACATAGATCTTTACCTCTACTAAGGAGGTTATGTTTCACCCTTTTGGCTTGTTCGTTAGCAGGATTACATAAAAGCTTATGTGCAGACTTTCATAAAATTTCTACCTGAGTTGTTGTTTTGGACAAGGAAGATTAGTTTGTAGATTTTGGATTATCTGGACCAAATTCTTTTTTCCAAATTTTTAGCACTGTAAGTTAGAACGATTTCTGAAATGTCATTTTTCATTCAAATTGTTCTCTCACCAAGCTCATTTCATTCTCCTTCTCCTGAAGTTATGCTGCAATCCACTGTACCCATACTTTTGAAAAAAACTTTCTGCAGTCAAAGTGGTGATGAGAGTACAATGGGACGGTCATCCAACTCGGAATTTGGGAAATCAGGAGCTCGGGCAATGCCTGATGTTAATCCACTGATTTAAACCCAGTTAAATTAAATATTAAATGTATAGACATAAAATAATACACATTTATAAATAACACCTTTCAAGTTCATAAAATGAAATATAACTGAAATTATAAGGAATTTTTGGTGTTCAGTGATTTCAGTGTGTTAGTTCTGGTACAATGTTGTTTTTGTAAACATAAATATCAGTCGAAAGGTTGGACACAAGAATCTGTCGCCAAAATTTTTGACTGGTAGTGTGATTTACATCCTTACAAATATCACTCACAACTCTCCTAGACACAACACAGAATACAAGCCTGCATCAATATACAGCTTGTATATAATATATCTTCATCAACACAGCCAAGCCATACAGTTTATATTCCAGACAGTAATGTAACTGATTAAAAAACTGAATATGCTAATGCACATCACATTCTATAAAAGTACTAGTTAAACAACATTAGTATTCAATATTTAAAATGGTTTATGGTTAAAATGGCGAATGAATGAACTTAATTTACTGGCTACACAATACAGTTGTCAACAAAATTACATAAACAACTGTCTGCTTAAACTATTCTGTCTCTGCTATAATAAGCGTAACATATTTTCGAAAATATTTATAAGCTTACATGAGCTTACCCTAATGGGTAACTAAACAGCATTCATACATACACACATACACACACATAAACACAATACCTCTTAGCCAGAAGCTAAACAGCTGATGTTTGCTAACTAGCGAGTTAGCTATATTAAATTATATAGTCATACTAACATAGTCGCAAAATTTTCACTGAACTCTTCCATAAATTAAACTTTGCATGGTGCAAGTTGTGGAATAATGAAAGTTATTAATAAAGTCACTTACGTCATCTAACAAAATAGGAGAGAGCCAAAGACTTTAGCATTTAGCTACATCGGCTACAATCTCTTTTCAGTTCACTTGACATTCCTCTTCCGCGCGCAACTGAATTTCCTTTTCCTCATTGGTCAGTGCTGTAAACCTTCCTTCAATGTTATTGAGCGACATACCTGTCCGTCATCCGCTGCACGCTGGATTGGTTGCTAGAGGGCCACTTATTAGTGTAAACACATTTCAAGTTACAGGAAAGAGGTTAGCAATGTTTTAATGGAAGATACATTTTATTTAACTATTTTACACACTGTTTCATTTATATATTTACATATTTTTATATATGATACGTATTTATAGTTATATTTTTTTGTGATATTTGTTCGTTTTCTCTTTTTGGACTTCATTTTGATTGCCTAGCAGTAACCCACTGGATAACTTGTACACAGAACTAAAAAGCCATTGTTTATCTTCAGCTCAGGTGGGCGGTTTACAATCAGGTGAAATTCATGGGCATATAATTAATACTAATTCGCTCTTAACTTCCTACTCAATTAAATAATAGCACACATACAGAAGGGGAATCGAACTCAGGGTGTTTAATCCTGAATCCTGGATCATCATGAAATCAAGGTGAGATACAGATAATCCTTTTGGTCCTTGTAGCTTGGTGATACCTGTAAAGATGTTGAGAATAATTAGGTCATATATGTATATATTAATTAATGTGTGTATTAGACGACTCCTGACCTTTTAGTTTTATAATGGAACAAAACAAACATGAATTACTAACCCAGTTCTTGTTTTAGTGATGCAGTTTTCACCAAAAAGAATCCCTTTCCTCCTGAACCCCACCGAAATAAAAGCCATTACTGTCCATCGAGGGCAAAGAAGATCCCCAAACATCAGAAAAAGCTGGTGAGAGACCGCAGTTGAGAAAGAAAGAGAAACTGGAAATTAGTTGAAGGTCAAAATGAGACTTTGATTTGTGCGTTGTTCATTTTGTGTCCAGGCACTGAGTCCTGTTCGGTTTACACAGTCATCCAGTCCTCCAGCATCTCCTCCTCCTCCTCACACTGCGTCTCACAGCACAGAGAACCAGTACTTCCTTCAAGGTTCACACAATATCTTTCTCTGTCCTCCTCCATCTGTTACAGGGCAGCAGATCTTCTCAGAATCCTGGCCCTCTACAGATCCGAGTTCTTCTGCCAGCACTGATGTTCAAGAACCACAACATGCAGTGACCAGTCAAATACAGGAGCCTTCATTGCTGGCAAAGTATGAGATATGATTGGAAAATCCTGTATTATATGAAAGATGTTCTTTAAAAGATAACTGTTTTGTTTATAAATCTGCCCTAGATACATTGAGCGTTTCCGTTATGGAAGACCACAGAGTCGTGGAGAAAGACAGAAGTTGGCAGCTGATGTAGTGGACACTCAGCCGTTTTGGTGGATGTCCTCAAATCCTTCACAGCCATCCAGCTCTACACCAACTCGGACTTCTACAGAATGCTTTGGAGGTGTGTTACAGTGAAACGTGCTGGTTTATCCCAACCAAACTCACTCAAATAGCATTCATTCATTTGCTGAACCACTTACTCCTACTAGGGTCATGGGGAGGCTGGACTCTTTCTTAGCTAACTGGGTACACCCTGAACAGTTTGCTTATCCATCACAACCCAATACACCCACAGCCATTCACACTCACACCTGGGGCAATTTGGAAAAGCCAGTTAGCCGAATGTGCAAGTCTTTGGACTATGGAAGGAAACCAGACTACCTGGAGGAAACTCTTGTAGGCACAGGGAGAATATGCAAACTCAACTCTGAAATGCCCTCACTGGCCTCAAACCCAGCACTTGCAGTGAGGCAGATGTGCAACCACTATGTCACCATGCCTCCAGCTCAAACAACATGCATATGAAATTTCCTTACCATTTACACACACACACACACGTACATACATATATATATATGTGTGTGTGTATGTACCGTGTTTCCCCGATAATAAGACACTGTCTTATTTTTTTTTTTGGCTCAAAAAACACCCTAGGGCTTATTTTCGGGGTAGGTCTTATTTTAATTAACATTAACAGCGATTTCAATAAACAGGTAAGTGATTCCTCC
>JAQMYF010000013.1:9765866-9789291 GCA_030014195.1 Neosilurus mollespiculum | reverse complement strand
AAACAGGTTTTGCTCAAGAATATCCCTGTATTTAGTACCATCCATCTTTCCCTCGACTCGGATCAGTTTCCCAGTCCTTGCTGCTGAAAAAAAATCCCCACAGCATAATGCTGCCACCACCATGTTTCACTGTGGGGATGGTGTTCTTGGGGTGATGGGATGTGTTGGGTTTGCGCCAGACAGCATTTTCCTTGGTGGCTGAACAGTTAAATTTTAGTCTCATCTGACCAGAGCACCTCCCTCCATACATTTGGGGTGTCACCCACATGCCTTTTGGCAAACTCAAAACTGACACTAAGTAATGGCTTTTTTCTAGCCCCAGCTCTATGGGGTGTACAGCTTATTGTGGTCCCATGCACAGATACACCAGTCTCTGCTGTGGAACTCTGCAGCTCCTTCAGGGCTACCTTTGGTGATGAATGAATGATGAATACTTTTGCAAGGCACTGTATACTAATCAACATTATACACTGTACAAACTCAGGAAAATCTGGTTTCAAAATGTTGCCTCTTAGTGGTCCTAATCTGAAACACATCTGCCTTACATGTCTTTGTTTGTAGGATGTGAAACACTTTGGCATATGCAGTGTTTATTCACTTGTCTGTGGTTTATCAGTTAAATGCCTTGGCATTAAAGGAAGAAGAGCTTCTCTCCTCAGCTCGCAGAACTTGCACCTCCCCATGCTGTCATTGTTCAGTGTCCTGTTGTATATTTATGAATTCTTCATGGACAGCAGAGTTGTGCAGCCACTTGCACTGTGTAGGATTGCTGCTCTAACACATTTAGGATTGTTTTGCTTGTGAACTTGATGATTGTAAATTTTCAGATGCAGAGTTTGAACAGTCTCATCGAGAGATATGGTTTTTAATGGTAAATTAAAAAGGCTTTCAATGTTTGAGGTTTCTGTCACAGTCAGTCGTCCCACAAAGCAAAGCATGCAGGCAGAAGACTGAAAAAAAAAATCATGCGAACTTCAGAACTGAGACAAATGCATGCTTGTAAAAGGCTTCCCACAAATAGAGACTGGATTGTTGTGCTTGTGATGTTCCAGGTCTTATCTGATTCCTCACACTGTGAGCAGGAAGAGCCTGAAGTCCTTCAGCTGCAGGAGCGAGCCAGAAAACTTCTGCAGAGGAGGTACCGTATCATACACAGGGTTCTCTTACTGGCTCAGCACACCTAGGATACATGGTGGAAATGAGTCTAATCACATAAACCAACAAACTGTTGGCAAATATACTGTGAACACTTTGCACACCACAAACTCATATCTGCACTTCTTTAAAAAAAAAAAAAACCTAAAAAATAAAACCTGTGGGAATAAACTCCTAGAGGACGTGTTGTATCCAGAATGAAAGTATTTAAGGTTAAATATTTTGGACAATTACAAAGAAACAAGATGCTTACAACTACATGGACTATACAAAAGGTGATGAAGATTAACTACAATAACCTGTGAATAACAGTGCACTCCACAGATGGTTCCTATTACTTGAGAGAGAGAGAGAGAGAGAGAGAGAGAGAGAGATACTACTAATAATAGTAATTAAAAAAAAAAACATTCGAAAGTTTATTTTACAGTTAAAAGTGGGGATAATTAGTGAAGAAAATAATATAAAGACCAGTGTTTGATCAGGGGACTGATCTGTTATTACTCTATATACTGCAAGTTATTTTAAATTCATATATAAATTGTTTGTTTATTTATTTATTTATTTATAAGCATATATATGCAGTTCTGGCATTCGGGATGTTTGAAGCGCAGGCGTCAAAGACAAGGTCCGCGGACCAAATCCCGCCAACTCATTTTATGTGGCCTGCAAGAGCTTTCAGAGAATATGATTATCGGACATTTTTTTCATCAATCATTACCATGAAGCTTAATTGCTGTGAAGCGAGCAGAACAGCAACACTAACTGTGCTTTCCCGTCTGACTCGATTTATATGGTGGCGCATGCACGGCACAATTATAGGAAGGTGGAACTCACTTTGGATGGGCTCGGTGGCCCTCCCAGAATTCCATGGGCGACTTGATTTATGTGGTAGCGCATGCGTGGCAGTTTTTAGAGTTCTCGCAATCGTCACCACCACTTTCAATGCAGGAATAAACTGGCCTGGACAGATGAACAAAACGCGTACAACTGGACTAAATAGACTTGGATTAACTGCCCCTCACAGCACTCCACTTCTCTATGGGAACTTCTAGTTCATTATCCTTCCACTAGGTGGTGGCAGCCTATTTAATGCAAACAGCTACTCATTCATGACTCAAGAAACTTTGCATGCTAACTTGTCACTGTTAAGTGTTATCAGAAAATGCAAGTGAATAAAGGAATAGAGGACAAATGCCAAAATGAACCATTTTACCATGCATATTTCATGGTTGCCCTTTTAGGATAGATGTTCAGTGATTATCTGGCCCTTGATTACCTTTAAATTTGGTGATGCGGCCCTCCGTGAAAACCAGGTTGACGCCCCTGGTTTAGAGCATGTGGATGAGTCGGAGTACTTGCACGGGTGGGGCGTGTAGCTTTGTAAGGTGGAGGAGTAAGGGTCTCCAGTGTCATGTGGACACTGGTTTGTGTGTATTTTGTAGAGTCCAGTGGCTGCTGCTACGTTCCGTTGATGTTAAAGACAGAACTGTTCTGACCGATAATTTTCCATTTTCCATATATGTCAGTATTAAAGATGAATCTGTACTGGATTGACGGAAAAACTGTTTCCATGACTGTATATCCTGCATGTATGCAGTGTTTATTTGTTGGTTCAGTATCACCCAGGACCCTGTTTATTATAAGGTGTGTTGTGTTTTTCAGTGAGCACTCACAGACCACTGGCTCCAGTGGGGTACCTGTCAGCTCTGAAGGTCTGGGATGCTCCGATATCTCTTCTTCTCTTAGTGTTGATGAGCCAATCAGAAAGCCCACAGTTCCCAGCTTGATAGATACAGACACCTGTAAGTGCAAGTCACACAACCTCACTTATTCACACAAACTTTATTCATAGTGTTTATTGTGTGGTTCTGATGTTTCTTATTTAAAGAGGTAGTGCACACTTAAGTGTTGTTGAGCTGTAAAATCAGTGCTATGACTGCACCATGGACCTGTGACATATCATGCACCCTTTTGTGTATGTGTATATGTGGATAAATGTATATGTCTGTAAATGTGTGAATATGTAGATATGTGTGTATGTGTATGTGTATATATATATACACAAGTCCTTGAGGTATTCCTTCCACCTCCCGACAACATCCCCAGTGTTTGTGAAGTCCTGCTTCCCCCTCCTGAAGTGCCGTATGGTGGTCCGGAACCCTTTCGAGGCCAACCGATTTTTTTCCAGGCCCTCACCGAACTGCCCGGGCTGGAGCACATTTGGCCTGTCGGTACCTGTCCGCTGCCTCGGGAGTCTCACAGGCCAATAGGACCTAATAGGCCTCCTTCTTCAGCTTGACAGCCCCCCTCACTGCAGGTGTTCACCACCTGGTTTGGTGGCTGCCCCGTAGCTCTGCCGGAGGTGGGAGTTGAAGGCCCATCTGACCGGAGACTCCGCCAAACATTCCCAAGAAACTGTGTTCTTGAAATAATGCTTATAGAGGTCTTCTGAAGCGCTTAGTCTGGACCTTCATCTAGGAACTTAGGAGCCTACACCTAGGAGCCTTGGGTGACCCTACCTGGGGCATAATGCCCCCAACAACATAGCTTCCAGGATCATTAGGACACGCAAACTTCTCCACCACAATAAGGAGGGGTATGTGTGTGTCATTCATTCATTTGCCGAATCGCTTAATCCTACTAGGGTTGTGGGAAGGCCGAAGCCTGTCTTGGCCAGCTCTGTGTGAATAGCTCACCAATCTCATCTGAACAGTTTGCCAATCCATTGCAGGCAGAATACTCACACAAACATTCACACCCTCAATTACATCTAGGGGCAACTGGGAACTGATGTGCATATCTTTGGGCTGTGAAAGGAAACCCACGCAAGCATGAAAACTCCACAAAGGACCCTTGCCGAGCCTAGGATTTGAACACAGGACCTTCTTGCTGTTGGGCAGATGCGCTAACCACTATGCCAACATGTCAATTATAAGAAATTTTAATACATTAATTGCACTTATCATATTTTAATGCTATTTGTACCTTTTCACAGAGTCAAGGTGTACCACCTATTACTTTCCATTAAAGAGCATTTTTATCCCAGCTCACCTCACTGTGTTTACTCTGTGCTTCCACTAGTGATAAGACCCAAAGGCCTGCTCCCTGCTGCCACTGCCCCACTCCCTGTGGGGCCACGACCTCGGCCCGAGGATGACATCCTGTTTCAGTGGCGCCTGAGGAGGAAGATGGAGCAGGCCAGACAGTGGAGTCACGCCTCTAGTACAGCTCTTCATCAGCCCTTACTGAGCATGCTAGAATTGCAGGTAAATAAAGCTAGATAAATTCAGTATCATCATATCATAATTGCCCTGTCAATACTGTAGTTGTTTTTTTTTTTTTTTTCCTCCAAAGACACCTGGACTCTCTTTTACATCAGCACCCATGCAGGCAACTGGCAGCATCAGCACCCCTGCCTCCTGTCCCATCCCTGAGCTAATGCCGTCCTCCTCCTCCAGCCAAATTTACCGTTCGTCCAGTGTCCTCACCACGGCAGAGTCCATCAATGAGGGCCATCTGGTGTCAGGTCCTTGCTTTGACCAAGAGAAGGGCCCTGAAAATCTTCAGACAGCACACTCCTTCACTCAGCCTTCTCTCAGAGCACAGGTCTGCCCTTCAGAGAGGTCAGGAGAGCTGAGCAGTAAGCAGCAGTACTCCTCTTCTCCATCTTTACAACCTGCTAAGAGCTCAGAGGGAGCTGGAGGTCAGGAAAGAGAGGACATGCAGACCAGCGGCAGAGTAGAGGGGCAACGGGACAAGAAAAAGTCAGCGTCATGTTCCAGAAAAAAGAAATCAGACAGGTATACATCGTGGTTTGTATGTTTTTTTTTTTTAACGCTTTTATTTAAGGATGGTGAGTTTCCAGTCAGGATAAGCATCATGACCCAAATACAATATTTGAAGACACCTCTACTATACACAATAGCAGCAAATAAAGAAAATAATTGTAAAAATAATATGAAGCACACATGAAAATGAGGGTATTGAGCTGCCTTGGCTTTATTTTACACTTTCTAAGTGCTTCTAGTTTTATGTATAGAATTAATGTAGAATATATTTAATGCATAGAATTAAAATTGTGAAAAATAGAATATGTTTTAAAAGTACATCTAAATATGTAAAAATAATAGACCAAAATTACCATTTTAAGGAATAAAAGTAGTGAATATATTTGTTTATTCATTTTCTAAGCTGCTTAATCCTCCTATTAGGGTCGCGAGGAGGCTGGCGCCCTTCTCAGCCGACTCTGGGCGACGGCAGGGTACACCCCGAACAGCTCGCCAGACCATTGCAGTGTCAACTCACATACAACCATTCACACTCACACACAGGGGCTATTTGGAACAGCCAATTAGCCTGAGCCTGTAGCCTGTACTGTGCTTGTTTTTGGAAAATGGAAAGAAAACGAAGTACCCAGATGAAACCCACGCAAGCACTGGGAGAGCATGCAAACTCCACACAGAAATGCCACAAGGCCAGGAATTGAACCCAGGCCTTCTTGCTGTGGGGCAGATGTGCTAACCACTGCGCCACCGTGCCACCCAGATACCTATCGAGGTATCTATAGTAACCTATAGTAAGCCTAATGTGCATGTATTTGGACTGTGGGAGGAAACCAGAGTACCCAGAGGAAAACCACTCAAGCACAGGGAGAATATGCAAACTCCTGACAGAATCTTTCAAGCCAGTGACTCGAACCCAGAACCTTTTTGCCGTGATGCGGACATGCTAAACACTCTGCCGCTGTCTTAATATATGAAATACGGAATATATAGTGGGCATGTAGTAACTGTGCGCTGTCAGTTGTGCACAGGCTGATGTGCCGAGTTTTGTTTCTGCAGGTGTGTGGGGAACAAAGATGTAGTTGAGAGGAATCAACACACTTTTAAGGCCAGGGAGAAGCAAACTAGGAGTCAAGAAACCGTTCGCTCGAAAATCAAGGAGAATGCAGGGCGGAGAGAGCGTCCGAGTTCAACACGAGGCTTTCATCCACGAGGTTCACCGTCACCGATACACAACACTCTCGGCCAGGTCAGTGTGTTCTCCTCATCATCAGGGTACTGATGGATATCTGTGTTTGATTAGATCATGGTGTATCTGACCAGGATAGAACAGATCCGAATCGTTCTTATCCTATTAAACCGCTTCTGTAAACAGAAGCTTTTGTGGTGTTATTTTTCTCTCCCTCTGATTCAGGATTCATGTAGCACACTACATGTGGTACCAGTAATGACAACATATGATATAATACTGCATTGCACTATATGTCGATTTTCCATTTTGATCTGTGTAGAAAATACTGAGTTATTGTCAGATTCATTAAAATATTTTTAAGTTAAGATCCTCTCTGTACCTTCATGTTTGTCAGTTTCGTTTCTGTCTCCCGTTGCTCTACAAGGTTGTTTCCGAGGTGTTGTTTCCCAGTGCTGACTCGCACTCCTCTACCTCTCCTGTACACACCCCTCCAGCACCTCCTCATTCCCCTGCTTCTCCTCCTCCTCAAAACTCATCCCAACCAAGTGAGGTCATAGTTCAATTGATGCAGGAGGCACAAGGTGAGGAAATTATGATGGGCTTTCACACAGGCGCGTGCACCCAGAACAAGTCGCCCTGGTGTAATAACGATTCGTTCCGGGACAACTTGCTCCATTTTTTTGAGGTTGTTCCAGAATACAGTGGGTGAAGTAGGAGAATCTACATGTGTGAAGTGTGTGACCGTTCAAGTTATGAGGTCATTTCATGGGCCAGTAGTTTGCTTGCATGCTGTCTGTCTAGCTTCTGACTTGTCACCAGTTTGAGAGTGACTGCGTACACGTAAATATAGGAAGGTGGACGCAAGTTGTTCCGGGGTGACTTGCTTCCGCTGCCTGTGTAAAAGCAGCTTACGTTTCATGGTGGGTGTGTGTGTTTGTGTGTGTGTGTGTGTGTAAGGTCAACAGTGAGCATAGTTTTACCATTTTAGCCTCCACCTGTTACAGCACCATTCTTTAAATAACTGTTTCACAGTGCATGTGCATTTAGCGGTTATTCTCTGCTGTGGTAGACCGACGCATACTTTAGTACATAGCACAAGTATTAGAATATAGTACATCGTAAATGGCTCCATGAATACAAAGATAAAAACACACATTTTACGACCTTGAAAAGCATAAGAACCATCATGTCGGTGGAAATAAGTGAGATTTAAGAAAACAAGTTGACATTCAATTCTTCATCTTCATTAATGATTTATTCTGCTCAGAGGTGCATTGGATCTGGTGGATGTCCCGGGAATGTGCCACCAGTCCATCACAGGGTTTCATGCACACACATTCCCACCTATAGTGCACTTTTGAGCTGTAAATCCACCTGCTTATATGTTTTTGGGAGGTGACAGGAAAGCCATACAAACTCAGGAGCAACATGTGTAACTCCACACATCGGTAACATAACCTCGAACTGGGAACTGCGGAGCCGTGAGGCAGCAACACTACACAACCACATTTCTAACATGCTTTAGATTACAGGAAGGACATTAAAGCAATACTGTTGTTAGGTTTTAGAACTTGGGCGGCACGGTGGCGTAGTGGTTAGCACGTCCATCTCACAGCAAGGAGGTCCTGGGTTCAAGACCCGGGCTCGGATGTTTCTGTGTGGAGTTGGCTTGTTCTTCCTGTGCTTGTGTGGGTTTCCTCTGGGTACTCCAGTTTCTTTCTGCAGTCCAAAGACTTGCACATTGGGCTAAATTGGCTGTTCCAAATTGTACCTACATGAAAGGGTGTGTGTGTGTGTTGGCTCTGTGATGGTCTGGCGAGCTGTTGGTGTACCCGCCTTCGCCCAGCACTCAGCTGAGATAGGCTCCAGTCTTCCCGCGTCCCTAATAGAAGATTAAGCGATGAGAGTGATCACATCTGTGAGGTTATCAGGAGTTAGCTTTATTTAATTTTCCGATCTCTTTCCAGGATCTTTTCAGGTAAATAAATAACACTTTTAATATAAAATGTATACAAATTTATACATGCATAAAATATTTATTTGAAATAAAGTCTTTATTACAGATTTTAAAACATAACCCCCATTTTAGATTAGAAGTTAGTATATTATATACAAAACACAGCAGCAATGGTTCTCCCTACTTTTGTTTCCGAACACAGACTCTGATGGGCTGGAATTTGAAGACGATCCCTTACTCATAGTTCTTCGGCAGCAGAGAAAGTGGGTGAAAGATCAACTCTGGTGAGAAAATATTGTTTACCTTATTTGGTAATGAATACACTTATAAACCACGTGCTAGAGCAAGGACTCTGTTGACCAAAATCTAGTTATATAATTATGTAATTTATTCCCCTCAGTGAGGTTGACATGATGCTGGATAAATTCCATGAAGACTGAAGGACTGCGAAGAAGAACGATGCACTTCCACACAATCATGTTTATTACTGCAATTCAATACTTTGTTTTATTTTTATCTCGTCTCTATTTATTTATTTTGTGCCTGCAAATGGACGTGAAAGTGTTTACGCTGTAAATAAACCATTTTGAAAAAATCTTTCTTCACGACTTCATGATATCATAACTCATATTTAACACGTACAAAAACAAACATCTATTAAGGAATTAACACAACAATAATTATAATATCAATATCTGATATGTGCAGCTGTTATCAAACAGCAATCGGAGAATGTTTAGAACATGCTGGAAAACCTGAGATGGATTCAGATCAGGTTTTTTCCATATGTGTGGAAGCCTAACATCAGTAAAATGCTGGCTTGGGAAGGAAGGGGGTGTCACTGTGGCGTAGTGGTTAGCACATCCGCCTCACAGCAAAAATGTCCTGGGTTCAAGTCCTGGGCTCGGCGAGGGTGTTCCTGTGTGGAGTTTGCACGTTCTCCCCATACTTGCATGGGTTTCCTCGGGGTACTCCGGTTTCCTCCCACATTAGGCTGATTGGATATTCTCGATTGCCCCTTGGTGTGTGTGTGAGTGTGAATGGATGTGTGTATGTTGGCCCTACAATGGATGGGAGATCTGGATTTGCAGAGATAGGCTCCGGCCTCCCTATGACCCTAATAGGATTATGAGGTTCGGCAAATGAGTGAGTGTGTGTGTGTTGCCCTGCAATGGATTTATTAGCTGTTCAGGGTGTCCCGCGCATTCAAGCAGAGTCGGGTGAAACAGGCTCCAGCCTCCCCATGACCCTGGTAAGATTAAGTGGTCAGCAAATGAATGAATGTTTGGCTTCGTTATCAAATAGGTTTGAAATTGGAAATAGTACCTGTTAGTTTACATGCAAGAAGAAGGTTGGTCTGTTTCTCCTGATGCTCATCCTTTTGAAAGTGATGAATCGAAATGCATCTTGGGACAGAATTATAAAAATGCAAAGGTCCATGTGGCATGTGGTAGCTAGTCTCGCTGTGTCTTTACACTCCTGCCCCCAAGTGTCTATTTTCGACCTTCAGCAAAGGTGCCATAATAACAAGCATTCCCTCTGGCGACACTGCACACTCCAGCTTCAGGGCGTCCACTTCTTTTGGGATGCGGTACCTCCGGTTAAACTGCCGGGTCACTAATCCAGGTCCGTCCTACAGCCAAATCATTTACATCACATGTTTAACTTAATAAAAAGTTAAATCTGTAAACATGAAGCTGTCGGTTGTCATGGTTGTTGAGTAGAACTGACCTTTCTCTGTTCATGTTTTCCTTCTACAACAACATAGTCACCCGTGACTTTAACCGTCAGCTCCTCTGGATTGAAGTGTTTCACATCAAGTTGCACAGTAAACCCGTTTTGGTCACAAACAACCTGCAGATAAAGATTAATGACATGACGTATGATGTTCATCATATAATAAACTGTGGGTTTTCTTATATTGCCCATGACATTGTAGTTCTTGCTTTGATAATATCATGTTGTTGATCAGCAGGGGTGGCATAGTGGTTACACACACAACAAGAAGGTTCTGGGTTCAAATCCTGGGCTCTGTGAGGCCGTTTTTGTGTGGAGTTTGCATGTTCTCCCTGTGCTTGCATGGGTCTCCTCCAGGTACTCCGGTTTCCTCCCACAGTCCAAAGATATGCACATTAGGATAACTGGCTGTTCCAAATTGCCCCAAGATGTGAATGTGAGTGTGAATAGATGTGTGTGTGTGTGTACCCTGTCTTCACCCAGAGTCAGGCCAGCCTCCCCGCAACCAAAGAAGGATTCGGTAAATGAATCAGCCCACCCAATCTGGTTGTAATATACACTAGAAATAAAGTCAACACTAAAAAAAAAAGTTCTGGTTTCTACAGTAGGGTGTATGGGTTCTAAAACCATGTAAGTAAAAGGGAAACGTGCATATGCTCCCAATATCACAGATTGTCCAGAAATACATTAGGATGCCTGAAGGCTATACAAACCAATACATGTGCCATAAAGGGATGTTTTATAGATTTATAGCCCTATGCAGTTACCTTGCTGGTGCTCGGCATGTGTCGATTTCTGAGGCATGTTTTAGCACAATCCATGTTTAGGTTGCATCCTGACAGTGTAGGAATCTTAATCTCTATGAAATGAGAGGTTTTGCTGACCTGTGCAGCTCCTGTGTGCTCTTTAACTGGGATCAGCAGCTCGGCTGGGGTCCATGAAGGAGATCCCAAAGTACCCCCGAGGCTAGGCAACAGGGGCGGAAGCACCCTTTCCCAGGGGATCCCGTTCACAGGGATGGTAGGAGGCAGGTCGAAATCCATCTTACAATAATAATAATAATAAAGCAATAAATAATAGAGAGGAATAGTAAGGCAGAAAACTAAGTTCTATACAGTTAGATAATAAAAGCGGTTGGCAGGAGTCCCTCTCCGGGTTTAATCAGCTCTCAGGAAGCCTCTTCCCAAAACATGCCTCCCATAAACAGTATTATTTTCAGGAATAGTAGATCTGAGTTTCCTTATAATAAAAAAGGGAATTGGTGTCTGACAGATCTCTGAATATCTCGTTTAAAATGCAGTCAGGTTTGAACTTACCTTTGAAATAGGACTGATCTCCTGTGATATTATGATGATGATGATGATGATGATTATTATATGGTGAGTAGTACAAAGACCTCCTGTCTCTTCCCCTCCCTGCGACTGTCCCACATGGAGCTCCTGCACCCCTTTATGTAGCCTGTGATGTGTCTGGATTATGTAAGCAGACTGATTTGGGAACAGGTTTATGTTAGTAGGCTTTATCTTAGACAGTAATTGCATTCTGGGGATTTTTACAGGACACGCCGTTTGTTTTTAGCTCTAAAGAAATGAAGGAAATGTACTTATGTCAATAGACTTCAAAATTGTTTGATATTTTTAGTTTAATCTTCTACAAAACAAACAAACAAACAAACAAATTATAGCTCATCTTTTTATGTAGACCTAAAAGATCAAATAAATATCCAACAGATGATGCAGTATATGACCATTTTTTTTGTCAGCTATAAACTTTTGTCCTTTGGAGTAATATGTTTATGAGGTATGACTGAAAGAAACAGGAAAAAACACTGGATTTATGAAAGTAATGTCCCAAAGAGTTTTAGTCCTCTTATACCACATCAATTTGCCAAAACAATATTTAAACGATTAATGAATGACACATTGTAATTTTGAATGATTAATTTATCATGACTGTGAAACATCTGTGAGATAACATAGTTTGTGTTATCCTTTACATTAGTATATACTATGTGCGAACAGCATGATCTAATTGGTTTAGATCATTGGTTTAATAGGCATTATCCTGAGTGGATAATGCATGAATGGAAAAAACACAAGCCACTTGGAGAAGTGCCAATTGGTGATGTTCAGTCATTAATTTTCCAAACTGCCTAATCATATTAGGGTCACAGACCCTGGGTAAAAGTGGTGCACCCTGAACAGCTCGCCAGTCAATCGCAGGGCCAACACACACAACCATTCACACTCACACCTAGGGCAATTCAGAACAGCCAATTAGCCTAATGTGCAAGTATTCGGACTCTGGGAGGAAACTAGAGTACACGGAGGAAACTAGGAGAACATGCAAACGGCAGACAGAAACATCCTCGCAAAGACTGGGACTCAAAACCATGGGACCTAATTGCTGTGAGGTAAGCATGCTAACCACTATGCCACCAACGAGGTGAAGTTGTTGACTGTATGGTATTATTGTACCTTGTTCACAGGCCATTTTTGGTTATTATAATAATAACTATCAGTAAATAGATATAATTAAGTGTCTATATAACAGTTAATTTGACACTAAATATCAAAATTAGTTGTTTTCATCTTAGATCATGCAATAAAATAGCTATAATTCTCGGATAATTAAAAAAAAAAAAAAAAAGTCCTTCTGACTGAGGAAACACGACACAGAGAGACCACCACATACTAGGTAATAAAAGTAATGAACTTTTGATGACTGCACATCTGGGAACAGTGACAACAGGCCACTTTGCCTTTCTGGATTGTAGCTCTGGACTATAAATAAGTTGAAAGCGTTGGTAACAGCTCAGCGTGACTGTTCCAGAGGTACATAACCTCCTAGCTGGACCAGCACACGTGACCAGAAAAAGATCCATCCGTTCTACCTCTTTAGCTCTTTCCATGACACGTGAAACCACCCGAGATTCCTGAGAGAGCACTGATTTTTGAGGTGTAACTTTCTGCTATGTGATGCTGGTTACATCATTACTGGACCTTTGCTCAAAGTTAAGGATGTTGTTCTGGGTCGATGAAAACGGATCTGGAGGTCACACATTTGAAAGCACATTTCAACTCCCTGTAGCTGGTTAGAGGAAAATCAAGGCTGTAGTAATATTACCGAAGACATGTGTGTAAATCTGGTTGTATCATAACAGACTCATAACATAACAGATCTATTAACAGAGAAACAAGATCATTTTAATCAATAACAATGGCTTTCACAGCCATGGCCAGTAAACAAAACTCCGTGGTCCGCTAAGAGGGTCAACACAACTCAATTAATCCAACAAAAAAGAATAGAAAGTAAATACATTGACATTATATCACTCTCAACATCAAGTGTGTCCCGAGTATAAACTGTTCCGACTATTCATGAACATGAACACTACGAGCTGTCACGTAATGATTACTTGCTAGTCATATTTTGGAAAACAGAGTTCAGATACCTGACTGCAGCAGTCATCAATCTTTTTGTTATTTGTAAAGATGCCAAGTAGTGATGCTGGGAAATATATTTTGCCTGCCATTAATGCTCTGACTCCAAGCTACTAAAAACAGCATCCACTGAGATCCCGGTAGGAAGGGAGGGCTTAGAAGTTGCCCGAATGTGAGGTTGGGTTTCATAATAGGCGCCAGTTATGAGTTATACTTCAGAGAGACTTCAATTGTGGATATTAGCAAGTCTGGTATGTTGGTCCTGTAGTTGGCATTACAAGATTAGACGATTATGATCATCTATGTAAATGAGGAGAGTGAGCACAACTGGTGTTTGTCACTCATTTCTTTTCGCTTTGCTCAGACTCGCTTTCATTCCATCACATTTCATTCATTCATTGACTTTCACAATAAGACAAAATTACATGAAATACAGTATATGTTTATCACACTGCTTAAGTGATTTAGTAAAACAAAAAAAAAAACAACCCAGAACTCCTCCAGAGGAAATAACATGTCATCAGTGTCTCTTTATGGCGTGCCAAGAGGAATGGTGAAGGAGAGATAATCAGCCACTTCTCCCCACTCTGCTCGGAAATGCTGGAAAATAGTGATCCACGTCGTGAGCACCGCCACCCACAGCATTAACCCCAGCGCTGAGCGTTTCACATCTGTACAGGGAACATTTCATTTACATCGTCATACTTTACTCACAAACCTGGACAGGTTTAACCAAACATCTCATCACATTCATTATAGAACAACAAGGGCAGGGCGTGTATAGAGTGCGAGAGATCATGTACTAAAGAAAAGTTCCTTTTTAACCAAAATGTTTAGAATTTTAATGTGGAATAATCAAACACTTCATTATGTCTACTGTACACATCTGTATCATGGGCACTTCCTGTTGTCTCATATTAAACCATGCTAGTTTAGCTTAGCTATAAATTACATTAAAAAACTAAGCCTGTACTGTCCACTGATCATTTATAACATTTTCTCTTTACAGTGTCACCTATGAAGGAGCGGGATGTATTAGGCGGCAAGTCAACAGTCCGTTCACGAAGTTGATGTGTTAAAAGCAGGAAAAATGAGCAAGCATGAGGATCTGAGAGACTTTGATATGGGTCACACTGTGGTGCTAAACAACTGGGTCTATTCATCTCCAAAACAGCAAGTGTTGTGGGGTGTTCCTGGTATGCAGTGATAAGTACCTCCCAAAGGAGGTCCAAGGAAGGATGACCAGTAAAATGGCAAGAGCGTCATGGGTGATCAAGGCTTACTGATCCACATGGGGAGCGAACACTGACTTACTGATTTGATCCAATAGAAACTGCTAAAACTATTAACGCTGGCTATGAATGAAAGGAGTCAGAACGCACAGTATATCACAACTTGATGTGTATGGAGCTGCATAACTGCAGACCGCTCAGATAGCATTAATGTTATGACTGAGCAGTACATGTACTCATGGAGAGAGCAAGTACATCCCATGGAAATGGTTCATTTCCTTTCAAAGCATTTACACTGAAAACATTCCTCCCTCGTTAATACAGTACCTGTAGAGAAGGCTGATGTACCTGAACATCACTACAAGTTAAATTAGAACAAGGAAAATAGTTCTTAATACATTTTTAATAAAGATATCAATGAAGGAATGAATATTGTTAGTTGGAAAGTCTCAAATCTCCCACAACATTTCAAATCTTGCTTTTTTCCCATTCCTTAACCCCTGTTTCTTCTATTTTGGGGAAATCTCTTGATGGATTTGCTAGTGTACTTAAAACCATCATGCTGTTGAATGGTCGATTCAATCTGTCAGACAGATGGCATATGATCTTCAAGCCTTCTTTAATTTGATGCAGAATTCATAGCTGAATAAAGGACTGCAAGGTGCCAAGTCCCTGAGGCAGTAAAGCAACCCAGAACCATAACATTTCCATCGTTGTGCTTCACAGTTAGTATGGGGTTCTTCTCTTCTTCACATACGTACTGGGACGGTGGCCAAATGCTAACTTTCTGTCAGTTCTGAAAGAAATGTTAGCGTGTTCAGATGTGTTGGGGGATCAAATAAGTTTGTGGGTTCAAATATGTTCCTGTAAAAAGAACATTTCTTTTTATTTGTCTAGTTTTAATCAACGCCTATTAATTCTAACTACAGAAACATCGTTTGCACCACAATCTTGGAGTACTGTCTGATTGATGTAGAACGTGAAAACTCAGCACACAGTCTTGGGGTTCTGTAATGTGTCATCATCTTTAAGAAATGTGAGCTCGAGGTCTTTACTCACAGATTTTGATCTGTGGTTGTTCTGTGTAGGCGGGTTTTACAAAAGCCTCTTTAAAAAACCACACGACGTTCACCAGCCAGAGGAACGGAAGGAGGGCAAAGCCACCTAAATAAGACAAAAAGTAAACAAAAGATATAACCAAATTATACATTTTTAGAATGATGTCCCTAGCACAGCTCTGAGAGTTTACACATACAGTACTGTGAAAAAGTATTAGCCCCTTTCTGATTTCCTCTCTTTTGGTTTATTAATAACACCTGATTGTTTCTGATCTTTAAACAAATGTAATGCAGTACACAGTTTCAAATGACCTGGTGATCTTTTCTAAGAAACACACAGTTTACAAGATCTTTCCCTCGAGAGACAGTGTGTTTTCTGAGACCTTCACGTTGCTGAAAAGGTTGCATGTAAGTGATGTCTTGATTAAACACGGCTGGTAGCGGTCAACTGTGGGTGTGACTGGTCTGATTTTTACCTTTTATCAATTTATTGTAATCGATTGAGAGAGTAAGGGGGCAATTACTTTTTCCACATGGGTGAGATGGATGTTGGTGAATTTTTCTCCTTCAATAAATCACAAGAACGTTTTTTAAAACTGTGTATTTTATTTATTGAAGTTATTTTCTGTATTATAACAAATTAGTTTGAAAATCAGAAACCGTTACGTGTTATAAATGATTTGATGAAGTAGATTTTGTTGAAAGTCAGAAACAGATTACTGAGGGAACTACTAAATTCGGTGATATTCGCCAGGCCTGGCACGAATAATTGTTATCATTATATACTTCACAGGAACGGCAAACTATGAAGATTTTTATTGGGTTTTTTATTTTATTTTAATACATTCAAGCACAATCCCAGATTTGCACAGTGAATAATGTCTATTAGTGTATATAATACACGCAAATGGCGCAATCTGATTGGACGTCTATCATGGGATTATAAATCATTGTTCCATAATGCTTAAATCAAAACAGCTGACTCGCAGTTAACTTGGAGCAAGTACTGTGATCACTTCACACTTTAAAAGAATTACCCATGAGATTCTGATTTTAGTTGATTTTTCTTTCGTTTCCTGTAGTATAGACTAAAACAACTTTAGGGAGCATGAAATTAGTGAGAACAGAACAGACACCGTTAGCTACACAGAACTGCTAGCTGAGAGCTTACTTGACCTGCCTCAGTGTTTTTGTAAATATCAACTATAAAAATCTTATTTTAGTTTGTTTTCCTGTAGTATATACTAAAACACACTTTTCATTATTTTAATTTTGTTTAAATTCTGAACAGTTGTCATTACCAACACAGAGCAGTTAGCTGTTTAGGATGTACCGCGCCTTCACCCAGAGTCGGCTGGATAGCTCCAGCTTTCCCGTGATGCTAAACAGAACTGATGATGGAATGACATGGAGCGCGAGTGCAGAGACCTGCCAGTGTTATGGTTAAAACATGAAAATATAAACTGAAAAAATCTCGTTTTAGTTTGCTTTTTATTACATTTCAGCAAAGTACCACAGCACATCTGTAAAGGGTTTAAAGAAACGCTGATACACAGCTCTTAGGCTCTGTACCTGCTCGTGCCAAGAGCTCGTCTGCGTCCGTTCTGATAAAAATAAAATAAAAACTACCCCACAAAAATCTTATTTTAGCGTGCTTTGCTTAGGTGCCCAGGAAGTACATGCTAAAACTACTATGCTGGTTCCACAGGCTCATCAGATGTCAAATCAATATTCACTGTCATCCACCTCACTTTCAGGGCATCACTGTCAACCCGATAGAGCAAACCAGTCAGATCGCACCATTCCTGTGAAGTATTCATTCATTCATTTAAACCACTTTATCCTAATTGCAGTCGCGTGGAGGCTGGCACCCATCTCAGCCGACTCTGGAAGAGCGCAGGGTACACCCTGGACAGCTTGCCAGGCCATCGCAGCCTGTATATACTAAACAAAAATAGAGGAATTCAGCACTGTAATATTTACCTGAGATCATGTTTTTACAGTAAACTTTTTCAACGTTTTACTCAATAAGGACTGTACTGCTTCACCCACACACTTTTAAAGTAAAATAAAAAAAGTGCATGGTGTAAAGGTTCAGGATACAAATTTGTAATAAAGAACACTGTAGTTTACTTATAAACACATGAACATGTACGATTTTATAGCCAGATACCAAACCATGCAAAATTTTATTTACTCATATCAGAATTGACCTGTTTATGGAATCTTACCGTGTGTTAATGTGCATGCACCAAACTCTATTTTCCAGATTTTAGTAATAATTGTCTTTTTCCACAAACTAATTGGCAGGTCCATATTTGGTCTTAATGGTTCTATTGTAATGATAAATTGCCCTTACAGTGGTGTTTTTTTATTTTTTTTTATAATTTCATCCAATAAAACTACTTAAGTAGTAAAGTGAGATCCTGACTGTAAAGGTGTACGCATCCCTCTGGAACCTCACACTATGGCCAAAAGTATATGGACACCTGACCATCACATCCATGTAACTTACCCAACCTGTTACTATAAAAGCACACAACTGTACAATTTATCTTCATATTTCCTTTCACTGGAATCAAGAAGCCCAAATCTGCTCCTGCAGGATGGTGTCACACAAAGGGGGCTCCATGAAGACTTATTTCTTTAAATAAATGTGTATACTAAATTTATTTCAAAGCATGATACACACAATGCACACTAACTGTAAATAAGACGTTTTTATGGGATTTTCTGACATTTTTCATTGTTTGAACCTAAGAAACAAACACAGAAACAGACAGCAATGAAGACACCACCCATCACCCCAAATCTGAGCCTGCCAAGGTCATTAAAGGGCCTCATAAATCTGGAACAGGATGTAAAACAAATGCATCGGAGTGTGACTGTCATGTGTTCAAAAACTTCGGCTAAAAGGTGCACAGGGTTGTGCCTTCAGGAAGGGTTTATACACAAAGCACAAACAGCAAGACCTACACCAGCCAAGATAATGTTTATATACATGTTTAAGGGAATAAAGATTTCCAGACTCATAATTATTTAAAAAAGTAAAACAATAGAGAACATTACAACAAGCAAATAAGACTAAACAGACTCATATAGAAGTAATATTAATACCATCAACCTCCAAGTTTACAAGGACACTGAAGACATACCCAAATAATATTTTCGGCAAAGATTCAGCTTCTCCTCGTTGGAAACGCGCTCCAAATTCATGATTTACTGCAAAACATTATAAAAAAAATCATACACATTAAATAAACCAACTTTCTCATGGACTCATTTTCTGCACGACAGTAAATTTGCTGCCACCTAGCGGGAAAAACAGTACTACACAAATACACTCACTAACCAAACAGTGCTTTAAAGCTAACACAGGCCTAAAAATCAACTTTAGTTTAATACACGAGTTGAAAACATAACTGAAAAAAACACACCACTTTAAAATTATACACAACAAGTCGTTTACTTAAACATCACATTGGTTAATCCGTTTGCTACAAATTGCGGATGTACGTTAAAACAACAGCGTAGGCAAATTAGAAAATAGCAGGCTAGCTAACAGTGGCTAGGAAGCCGTGCTAAACACTTCTTTTCTGAGTATTTACACTGTATTATGAAAGTTAAAGCTGTAGTACCTGGTTAACGGAAATAAACACCCCTGACAGGAACACAGATAAGTAAACTATTGGCCACAAAATGCTAGTTTGAAGTCGAAAATGGCTTTAAGGCGAAGAAATATAACTGACACCCACTTCCGCATCCAGGATGTACTATGACGTCAGAAGCAGGCTAGAATCTTGGGAGATGTAGTTCATAACACAAGGATCATCGCCGGACCTACTGAGCTCGTGTTCTTCACACTTTTTAATGGTAGAGATCATTAATTAATTATCTTTAATTGTTATTTATATAATAATGTAAAACAATCTCTCAAAAATATTTGAGAGAATGTAATGCTATTATAAGAAATATTATAGCTTATTTCCAAATTACATTTCACATGCATAATAATAATAATAATAATAACAATAATAACAATAACAACAACAACAACAATAATAATAATAGTAATAATAGGATTGTTATCCCCATGCTTGGTGGGTTTCCCCTGGGTTGCCTCCCACACTCCAAACACATGTACATTAGGTAAATTGGATATTCTCAGTTCAGTGTGAATGTGAGTGTGAGTGGTTTTGTGTTTGTGTTGGCCGTGATGGTCTGGTGAGCTGTTCAGGGCGTGTCCGGAGTTGATTGGGATGGGCTCCAGCCTCCCCACGACCCTAATACTGATAATAAAAATGAAATTGGTAATAATATTTTTTTATTTTTAGACTTTGCTTTTCTGTATTAATCCTGAAAGGGAAATTATTGCCTCTGCATTTAACCAATCCAAAGTGAGTGCACGCACACACACACATGCACACACATACACACACACACACACACACTCGGAGCAGTGGGCTGCCGCACACATTAGGGTGCCTGGAGAGCAGTTGGGGGTTCGGTGCCTTGCTCAAGGGCTCTTCAGCCATGAATGTGGAGGAAGGGAAGGTGCAGCTCACACATTTTTCTTGCTGTTTCAGGAATCAAACCAGTCACCTTTCGGTCCCAAAGCTGCTTTTCTAACCATTATGTTATGGCTGCCCCCATAATAATGATGATGATGATGATTATTATTATTATTATTATTACTATTGTGCTGCCCTGGCTAGGTGTACAGGGTGTACCCAGCCCTCTGAGCGGCTGAGATGGGCATCAGCCTCCCTGCAACCCTATTTAGGATTAGGCGGCATAAAAAAGGAATGAATAATGTATTATTATTATTATTATTATTATTATTAGAGTGGATATTTTAATTGAATGACTTGTATTACTCTTATTTAACACAGGTGTTACTAATATTATGTAGGCCTACTCCACTATTACAAATTATTATACAAAACTAAACAACAACTACAATAACACTAATAGTAAATGTCAAGACTATTTTAAATTTATCTTTATATTATTTTTGCTATTTATATTTATTTATGTTCGTGTGTACAGATATGGTTTATTTAGCTTTTACAAAATAGAGACACTATAATCAAAACAAGAAATATCATTAATGAGGAGGAACATGATTAAAGCATAAATATCGCTTCATTTATTTTCATTTGCCAAAATAAAAACCTCTTTTGGTGTTTTTTTCCCCCTTTAAAAAATGTACCCATATAAAATGCACTTGCTCTGTGTTTTTATTTTCTCTGCGCCTCCATTTCCCACAATGCACTGTTGCCTCCCCCTCCCAATCAGGCGCTTTCCCTCTCCGCTGAACTCGGAGCTACTCTGTAAATCGGTGTTGTTGAAGCTAATGATGGCAGCGGCGGTGGGATGCGGCTCGGCGGCCGCGGCTGCTGGTGGACTGGCAGGTGGTGTGGCCGCGGCGCGAGGGCGCTTTCCGGGGCGGCCCTTTCCGTCGCGGAGCCGCCTGCGCTCGGAGAAGCGGTGGCAGCTCGGCCGCTCGGGCACAGAACCGGACGACACTGGTGGCGGAGGCCCGAGGCCTGTGGGCTGCCTGGCGCTTGCGTGTGGAGAGGATCCGTCTCACCTGCGCCTGTTGGGGATCGAGGCGAGCTACAAGAGCCTGGGGGAGGCCGGCTACAGCTCGAGTGGAAGCGAAGAGGTCAGTAGCTTTTAATCCTGGAAATGCAAATCATGTCGGCCTGTTTAGTGTAAAGAAGCTTGTTAGCATCATTGGAACAAAATGGACATGACTGGAGTAGAGCTGCAAGCTAAAAACGACTAGCTGCCTGCTTTCAGTTCCGATGTGTGAATAAAACGGGAAGATGAAAGAAAGAAAGTTCGGTGAGGAGTGAAGCTGGTCGCGGGGCAGCGGCACTGATGTGAGCGCGCGTGCTGTTTACAGGAACATAACGTTACATTGTTATACCGCGACTGGAAACAATGTTTCTCTCCACAGAGAGCGAGTGTGAGTGTGAGTGTGTGTGTGTGTGTTGTCGCGGAGGGGGAGGGGGGCGAGCTACTGTAGTGTAGCATAGGAGCTAACGCCACAGGACCTGTGTGTGTGTGTGTGTGTGTGTGTGTGTGTGCGCGCGCAGATCTATGCTTGGTGGAATGGAGGTTTACAAATTCGTCGTTGCATTTTAGATGCATGGACTGTTTTGACGAGGAAGTTGATGTGGCTTGAGAAAAAGCTGCGTGTGTGTGTGTGTGTGTGTGTGTGGCCTGAGTGAAGACTGAACGGGGCACCGCTACAGTTCTCTCACACACACACACACACACGCACACACAGAGAGAGATGGCAGATAAGGAGCTGAGAAGCAACACTGCAGAGAAATATTGACAATAAACCATCAGCAGCAGTTCCATTCTGCATCCGTATCAGACCCTGTTCGATATCTCCAGCTCCACTCTTACTGTCTGACTCTTTATTTTCATTTTAATGTCCAGGTCTGTCTCATTTCCCCTATTCTCAACATACACAACAATGTTTCCTCACTCGAGCAGTTCTTTCTTTAACACTTCACTACTGTTTATGTGTACTTGTATTATAATGTACATCACTAGCGAAACAACTCAGCTCTTAAGACCTGTTCGGATCGGATACGTTTTTCTCTGTGAGGTGGGATTGTATAAGTGTTTACCAGAGTATATCTGTGGGCGACGCGGTGGCACAGTGGTTAGCACGTCCACCTCACGGCAAGAAGGTCCTGGGTCTCTGTGTGAAGTTTGCACATTCTTCGTGTGCTTGATGAGGTTCCTCTGGGTACACTTTCCAGCTTCCTCCCACACTCCAAAGGCACTCACATTAGACCGATTGGCTCCTAGGTGTGAGAGTGAATGGTTGTGCGAGTGTTGGCCCTGAGATGGTCTGGCGAGCTGTTCAGGAGGTACCCCGCCTTCGCCCTGTGTCGGGGTGCGATAGGCTCCAGCCTCCATGCGACTCTAGGAGGGTTAGGTGGTTCGGCATTGAGTGAGAGGGAGTATATCTGGGATTTTGAATACATCCAAATGTGTTGCGTCTGTCATTTCTACAGGCTGTATGTGTATACATCTGGAAAGGTTCTGGCTTAGATTCAAGGAAATGACCAGCTGAAATGATCCCAGGTAATATATACAGTGCACGTGTCTACTGTTGGTAGAGTTGGTAATGTATCATGTAGAGGAAAAACAGTTTTGTCCCCTTTTTGTCTAAAGACACTCCCAGAAGTGCTCGAGGATGCTATCGCTAACAGGTATCAAAGAAGCAGTGCTTCGGGAAATTCTAAGCATGTTAACTGAGCACTGAGCACAGGTATGCGTACATACATCTTGTTATGGTCATGTGATCGCAGGCAACAAGCATAGCCAGAGTGTCTATATGAAGAGGATGTGATAATGTTCAAACTAGTCAGTCTGTATTAAAATAAACCATGAGGTACACATGGAACTTTATAAAGTAACAGTCAAGACATTCCGTAATACATGAGAACAAACCAGGTCTGATCATTCCTGGAGTTCGCCACCTGTCCTGATGTTATATCATGACTTACTACTTGTTATTACTTATGTCAGGAAACCATACCCACTCAGGAAATATTTTTGTTTTTGTTCCATTGTTTCTGAGTTGACATGATGATGCTCGTGTTTACAGTACACACAGCTCAAGTGAATGTCAGTCCTGTGTCTCCGTGGGGATGGGTGATTGATGTATGGAATGGTGGAGATGGCAGTTGTGGAGTGGTGCTGATAATAGTCGAGATATCAGTGACAAAAACTGTGTCATGGTTGTGTACATCAGGAGGATGTGGCTGTTTGGCAAGTGTGACCATGAGTCTCACTACTGTTTTTGCAATTTTTCTCAAGATTTTCAAGCGTTCTGTG
>JAQMYF010000013.1:9739028-9750648 GCA_030014195.1 Neosilurus mollespiculum | reverse complement strand
CTCTCTCTCTCTCTCTGTGTGTGTGTGTGTGTGTGTGTGTGTGTGTGTGTGTGTGTGTGTGTGTGTGTGTGTGTGTAGGGCAAATGAAGAGGCGTCGCCCATTAGTCAGTATTGGTCACTCGAGTAATGAGGAGTGTGAAGGGACAGAGGCAGCCTCTGTAGGAGGAGACAGTCAGAGCCCATCATTACGCAAGCAACCCAAGCGCACCGTTAAACCGCGCTATTACTGCGATCTGCTGGATTATGACTCCGACCTGGACCCTGACATGAACAGAACACCGCACTCGACCTCACCGGCCCGCAGACGAGCACCTGGTCCACGCAACAATGGTAAAAACAAGGAAGAGCTGCTCATTTCAGAACTGTGTTTTGTGTCCATGTGTTATGTTTATGCATGAAACGTGATTCGTTCATTGGATTGTTTTATCATTCTTTGGTGGAGGTTGTTTCGTAGATAGCAGGGAAGGTTAACTTTGATTTGCGGCTGGTTAGTTTTTTTCTAGTGGTCATCCAAGTTTCCGGATGAACCCATACTTGCTTTTGTGGAGCTTGTGCAGCTCTGTCGATCTATTGTCCATGTTCTGTGTGGCGCTGTCTGGTGTAGCAGTGCGGAGTGTGTGTGAGCTGGTGTCCATCTGTCTCTCAGTGGCTCATTCTCAGCAGCGGCTTTTTAAGGAATATATGACCTTTTGTGTATTTTAATTGTTATTTTTATTTTTTTTGTTGGTTTTATTGCAACGTGACCAGGGGTATGAGTGAAATGCTATATAAATCAATTTTATTGTTGTTATTTGTATTATTTTCAGTATCACCACCCTCTGAACTGTTTGTGTGTGATTGTGAATTACTCAGACTTTGTGTCACTGGACGACTTTGTCGGTGATGACCTTGACGAGGGAACACGGCATCGCAGACCTGGATTTAACAGAGTTCCATCCATCAGGCGGAAACCCGAGAAGGTAACAACTAAACACTGGAAGCCTTCAGTATATAGTAAAGCCTGAGGCCAACACAGACTGACTTGTTTTGTTTTAATTCTCTCCTTGATGGCTGTAGCAAGTTCAGACTCATGAGACAAACCAAAACAGAAAGCTGCCATGCTTATATTATTACACATCCAACTAAGGGGTGTCTGAATCAGAGGCTTTCGGTGAAAAAAAGTTCTGGGAGAGCGGGAGAAGCCACAGGTGTAACTGCATACTCAGTCACTTGCCAGCTGTTGGATTTTAAAATCAGGCTGCTCCGGCTCAATCAGCTTTATCCTTTTTTGTGTTCTCCCAGTGAATGCCTCATGAAAGGGTTTTTTTTTTTTCTGTAAAGAAATGATGGAATTTTCTTTAATTTCCTCTCTTTCACTTGAAACTGCCGTTATCTTCTGTAACTTCTGCTAGCATCAGCTTGCAAATACTTGGTGACAGTCATACCTGCGCATCTGGTGTCCTGGGGTGTGATTTTGATTGACAAGTGTCAAGTCAACCAATCACATAGGACAAAATAGCATAAAAATAGTACTGATTCACCAGGGAAGCAGAGAGATGGGCTCTGTGGAGAATATTAAGAGCCTTTTAGAGTAACCTGTAGTTGCAGAAATTTACTTCTGTGAATGATATAATACCTGCTTTTCATAAACATTTGCACAGTTGCTGTTTCCAAAGAGATTTTCAGATCTATTTGCATCAACACCAACGTGTATTTTGACTTTTTTCATGTGAGACTGCCGCGAATTACCAGACACATGAGGGGAAAGTGGACGATTCGGTTTTGTTTATTAAAGAAACAATCCTCTGTAAACTTTCTTAGATTGTCCTGACTGTCAGTCTATATCAGATTTTTGGCATGTCTACGTTGCATTCATTTTGACTTTTGAAAGCCTGAACAGTGAAAAAAATTAGATCCTGATCCAAGCCACATTTGAAGGTGGATTCAGTTTTGATTATAATCAGATTTATACAGATACTTCTCAGTCTGAACAGTCTGTGTGCTCATTTGGATTTGTGCTCAAGTGTCTTGCATCAGTCGCAACGCCACACTGACATAGGATCCGAAATGAAAGATATAACAGATTGAAAGCACAAAACGCCAGTGAGCAGAATGTGCTGGTGATTATGCACTGTAATACTGGCGGTGAGAGCTGCATGAAATAAAACAGAACACAGTAGAGCCTCCTCAGTCTGTGATCTTTTTTATAGACCCAGTTCACTACTCTCCATTTCGTTTTGTCTGTCAGTTCATGGCAAATGTATGCATTTCTGTAGCAACCAGTGTTGATTGGAAAAAATAATTGGAATCTGGGCTGCAATGCGAACATAGCGTTAGTACGTCAACTTAGATTGTTTTTGCAGGCTTTAGGGGATTGGCATGTTTTAAAAATTCAGCATCTTAGTGTCAATTAATGTGTATTTTCATAAAAACAACGGAGTTGCTCAAGCAGAGCATGCCTGTAAATCTGGGATTATTTCTCTATGTTGTTTTAATTAAATTGTATTATCAAGTAATTAGCTTGCAACAGCCGGTCAGTAAAACTAGTGCATGGCCTGTTTTTAAAAATAATTTATTAACATGGTTTTTGCTGTAATATATTTTTAATTTGTTCAGTAAACTCTTTACTAAATCCTTTTATATTGCATGTCCTGGAGGATGCAAAAGGTGACCCCACAAACTGTATCTCTTTTGGTTTCATAGAGTCCTCAGGAACAAACTCCACCCAGTGTCCTCGCAGCGCTGGCGAACGGTTTTGCTGAGAGAGTAAACGAGTCCTCGAAACCCTCTGAGCCCTCGTACAAGATCTGTGTCGACTTTAAGGTGGGACAGAAAATATTACTGTCATGTGTGCATATGTAAACAGCGATCAAGCAAACAGATGATTATTTTTTTTCTTTATTATTAATTTTTTTTGTTTTTTTTTTATTGCCTGTGCCTTGGGGTCTTATTCAGGCCCCAGATCCACCAGAACGACCAGCATAAAGCAGTTACTGAATAATAAGAAGATTTAATAAATGAACAAATTATTCAGAATGCAGGATTAAACCGGCCATTGTAATGAACTACAGCCGCCGTAGAGCTTTACAGTTTATAGTGGAGCTCCTGAGCGGAGCACCATAGTCAAAGGAATATTGTCCTGTGTTTGTCTGGTGTCTGCTTGTGCCCTCCACGGGAAGCCCAATAAAACGTGTTATTTAATCATAATAACGAAACGGAAACCCAAAAACAGGCTTTCACACATCTGCTCAATCTTGTGCAGAATAAAACACACAGGATCTAACTCAGGTAGGCAGACAGATAATTAAGATCATGATGAAAAGCTTGACGGAATATATTTACTCGTTAAACTGATATTTAAATGAACAAGCCAGGTGATACAAATGAAAGGAGTTCTGTTCTAAGGCAGTGGCAAAATCTTTTATATTATTATATTAAAACAATCCTGATAGACTTCCAGTTTTATGAGAGGAGCAGCCTCACATCTATAGGAGGAAATACAGTGCTAGGCCTGCAGTGTAGTCATGTGTCATATGCCAGAACATTGGCGCTGAAGGATAAAACGGTCTTTAGATGCCACGCTATCACAATGCTTTTTATAAAATTGAATAACCTTTAAGCATGTATCAATAAAATTCTTCTCTGATGTAAAAATGTTGCATATACGATGCCTTTCATTGCTTCAGCTTCCTGTTCATTAACAGAGAGACAAGATTAACAAATGTTTGTTGCAGTATGTAGAATATATTGTTAGTACAGTTGAATGAGTTATTTTAGATGTCTGATTGTAGGCAATTTATAAGAAACACTTGATTGTGTGTGCATGTGTGGTTTGGCGCTGCATTGGATTGCCGAACTGTTCAGGGTGTACCCCGCCTTTGCCCAGAGTCGGCAGAGATAGGCTCTAGCCTCCCCACGACCCTAATAGTTTAAAACTGTTTGGCGAATGAATGAATGAATAACTTCACTATAGGTTTGAATGTGTGCAAAAATATGTGGTATTCTTTCCATGGTTTCAGATATCTGCGGTGGTTCTTGGAACGTATCCCCATCAATACACGTGTCCTTACTGTATTTTCTTTGTTCTAATCTGTAGATTAGAATTTAGTGTGTTATGTAGTTTCAGGCTTTACCCTTGGGGATTCCTTTCAGATTGTTGAGGATGTTGCACACCTTCGTGTGTTTTTCTCTACAGGAGGACTGCAGCTTGCAGAGTGTCTGGTCGACCGGTGGTATGAGCATCCTCACGTCTGTGCCTCTCATGCCGCCATCTGTATGCCTGCTGTGTGCCAGCAAAGGACAGCATGAGGTATGAACTGAGATTACAAACCATTCACAATTTTACATAAATGTGCTGTATGTCATACTCTGGGTTTGAGTGTCTTTGAGAATGTACTTATTATAATAAATTATACACACCAAAACTGTTTTGTTTTTTTTTTTCTTCCAGATGTTGTTCTGTCAAGTATGCTGTGAACCTTTTCATCACTTCTGCTTGGAGCCGTCAGAGAGGCCGGTGGACGAGAATAAGGAGAACTGGTGCTGTCGCCGCTGCAAGTTCTGCCGTGTGTGCGGTCGCAAGAACAGACATTCCAAAGTGGGTTAAACTCAGGACATTTTACCATCAGTTTTATATTTACCATGAAATCCAGTGAGAAACATTTTGGTTATAATTTGTTTGGACTGCTCTCGTTTTCAATTCTGCAGGTTTCTGCCGTCTGCAACAAGTATATTAATTAAAGATTATAAATAACTGTGTGTAGTCCTAAAATAATAATAGTAATAATAATAAAAACTAATTATATATATTTTATCCACATAGCCTCTGCTTGAGTGTGAACGATGCCAGAACTGCTATCATCCTGCCTGTCTGGGCCCAAACTATCCCAAACCCAATAAGCGCAAGAGGCCATGGGTGAGTAATTCACACAAATCGATATATTGTTCCACTATAAATCATGGTAAAAATGTATACTGGTTTGAGTTATGGAAATAAATTCTTCTCTTTTTTTATTAGACCAAATAATCTTAGATTTTCCTAGCTGTAATTGTTGTTTAGACAGCAGAGGGTGCAATAATATACACTACAGGGAATGCAAGTGATGTTTCTTTAAGCAGAAGTAACACTGATTGAATGGCAAGAAATTACCCTCAGAAACAGATCTGAAAGATAGATGCTATAAGAAATCAAAGCTTTCAGTTTACATCCATCCATTATATATACCTCTTATCTGTCAAGGGAAAACTGGAGCCAATCCCAGCTGACTTTGCATGAGAGACGGTGTACACTCTGAACATGTCTCCAGTCCACTGTAGGATTAACACGGACACAAACAGCCATTGACACTTACATTCACATCTATAGGAAATTTAATGTAGCTGGTTAACCTAATGTGAATGTCTTTGGACTGTGGGAGGAAACTGGAGCACCCAAAAGAAACCCATACATGTGTGAGGAAGAACATGCAAACTCCACACAGGGAGGCCCTTGGTGCACACACACACACACACACACACAAATGATAGGATGTATAATATATGAAGGGCTGAGAGCCAAGTGGTCTAACCCACAAAAACTGAAAAATGAGATGAGGTCATATTTTGACAGATGTGGATAAGGTCTATGCATGCCAGAATGGTCCATTTATTTTGCTTATGACCTTGAATCATATTGCAAGCTTTATCCCTTTTTTTTTTTTTTTTTTTTTAATTGCAGAAACGTTTATTTCTTTTTTTTTTTTTTTTTTTTATAAACATCGTTCTGTTGGTTACACCACTCTGATTCTCAGCTCCTCAATCTTACAGTGAAATGAAAAGTACGATTCTTTCACTAGGTTTGGTATATTTCCAACTCTGTGTGTTCCCACAGGTGTGTATGACGTGCATCAGGTGTAAGAGCTGTGGGGTGACTCCAGGGAAGAGCTGGGACACAGATTGGAACCACGATAAGGGCTTCTGTCCTGACTGTACTCGGCTGTATGATCAAGGTGAGAGTCCTAAACAATGTATATTGCTATAGTTTATTATTTTACTGCCATAAAAATGTGAAATAATATCTAGTGTCCTTGTTTAATAAAGTGGATATCTAAATACTATTTTAGAGTAATTTTCAGAATTTTTATAATTTTTTTATAAATATTGTACGAGGAATTGAGGAGTTGTGGCAAAACCTGCTGCGAGAATATAATAAATAAAAATGTTCAAATCTATTTTGCACATTTTCCCTTTTTGTTAAGACAGATTCCACAGAAAATGCACCTAAGGAGTCTTACTGAATTAAGTAAAAAAAGAATTAGAACCTCAGCATAATTGTGAATTATTTCACTTAATTAAGTCAGTAAATATGCCACCAACAAATTTTAGACCTGCATCAGTAAAGTAGTGACTAAAGGGTTTTAAAGGTTAGGTCATGGTGCTAATGTTACATGGACAGAAAACAGCAATGTGAGAGGACAGAAAGCAAACCTGTCGTTTTCACCATTTACTCCTAATAGTCTAGAATTATAATAAGCCGTCTTTATGCTAGTTTATGCATTCTAAAATATATACTGAATTACTGGCTGAATTTCAGTAATGGTTGTATATCAGTGGGAAGACATAAATTGGGAAAAATAGCTAATAAAAGTAATTTTTACTTAGTAATAGTTAGTTACTTAGTTAGTAATTACTGTACAGTAGATTGATTGGTACAGAGACACTCCCTAATAAATGAATTTACTGTATGTATTGTACTGTATTAATATTGTATGGCATTTCTGATTACTGTATGTACAGTACGTGTGTACAGGATGAAGCGCAATCCTTCATATTCAAAATGAGAACCATCCGAAAAGTGAAACTCCCTATAACGGTAAACGCCTCAACAAGAGCCGGACAAATTCTTACTCGTCACACTATTGGTCATAAAGCAAGACTTGATAAACACGCTTTTATTAACTTGGAAGCTGATTGGCTGAAAGTGTTACAGTATCTCGCTTGGAGGCTCAGTGCCACCGGCATGCTCAGTCGCTCACACTCTCTCTCTCTCTCTCTCTCTCTCTCTCTCTCTCTCTCTCTCTCTCCACCTCTCTCTCCACTTTCATTTTGTTTCACTACATAGTGCACATTGCTTACCAGTGTTTGGTTAATCTTTTTGTTTTGTGTTATCTTGCGCATTAAATCAAGCCCTGCGATGCCACCAACACGCCCCGCACCTTCTAAGCCTTCTGGCAAGGAAACAAAGTGCCAGAGGAAGACCCTGACCTTTCAGGAGAAAATAAAATTAGAAAATAGTTATTACTGTATGTTTATTTATTCCATTACATATGCATTTTATGCTTACAGATGTTTTATTTGTGTTAAAATATGTTTAAAAAGTGTCATTAAGAGTGTGGGAGGAGTGTTTAGGTCGTAAACTATAAAAAAAAATAGGTGTTATGGGGTGGTCTCTCTACATTGCGGTTTTCGCTTATATGGCAGGGGAGTTCTGGAACATAACCCCTGCGATAAACTGGGGCCAACTGTAAGTCATGCGTTACTTCCTGCTAATGTTTCACGGCTGGTACAACCGAAGGGGAAGCAAGCCTGAAGAAACGAAATACTTGCTCATGTGCAGTAATGGTCTCGTGTCTTTTCAGAATGTGTCTAAAAAGCTCAATTGGACTGGTTACTAGGGCGAGCGTTACAATATCACAGACAGAAATAATGTTCGCCTATTAATATCAGGTAGAGGCAATTCTTCACCCAAGGGTGACGTTATGGTGATGGACAAAATGCATGTAGCATTTGTCTGCATTGGATATTGCTACTGGGATAAATATTTGCCTATCTGGGGTATGTTATGAGCACAAAAAAATCCATTTTCAGAGAAAATAATAAAATCAACAACACCACCCTTGCTTTTGCTAGTAGGTAGATTTATTTTCCATTTAATAATATTTTTTTTTTTTTTTTTTTTTTTAAATAAATTTCTTTTTTTTTTTGGTCAGGTGAGTGCACTTTCTGTGGAATCTATCTTGACTCTTTGCTCATTAAACAAACATATGCACTTAACAGAATGACGGTTAAACACGCAGGAGCATTATTATTACATACACTGATCATCCGTAACATTAACCCCACATGACTGGTCTGTGCCCAGGCTGCCAAGTTGCAATGCACAGTGTGTTCTGACTCCTTTCTATCGTAGCCCGCATTAACAGGTTCAGCAGTTTTTGCTACAGTAACCCTTCTGTGGGATCAGACCAGATGTGCTAAAATTCGCTTTTACAAGCATCATTGAGTCTTGAGCTCCCATGACACTCTAGCCAGTTCGCTGGTTGTCCTTCCTTGGACCACCTTTGAAAGGTACTTACACCTGCACACCAGAAATCTCTCACAAGACCTGCTTTTTGGAGACAAACAGACCCAATTGTTTAACCACAATCACAATTTAACCCTTATCAACGTCGGTTTGATCCTTTGCAGTTAAATTTTTTCTGCTTCCAGCATGTCAACTTCAAGAACTAAAGGTTCGATTTCTGCCATATACATCCCACTCCTCAGCAAGTCCCACTGTATTGTGACACTCAATGCAGTTCACTTCACCTGTCAGGGATTATAAAGTTTTTAAATGTTACAGCTGATCAGTTTGTCTCTCTTTTAGACATGTGTATTCTTTGTTCATCTGTTCGACAGTGATTCATTTCTAAAACATTTATATTATACTGAGCTTAGTTTCAGTTCATAACTTATTAGGTTTACTTAGAGAACTCTTGTCATTCCTGATTTTGCCAACAGCTAGTGACAAAATGATAGCAACTAGTAGCTAGAGACGAAGTTCTAACCAGCTTTTTGTATTTATATATTTATTTTTGCTTTAATGATGTGACAGATATTTCTGGCCCACCCCATTCTTTTTCCCCCTCAAGTCAGCATAACTATAGTGTACACCCTTAGGAGTGCATCATGATTCATTACTCAATGATTGATAGTGGGAAAGATCAGACAATGGTTAATTGCAAGCTATCTCACAAGCTATAGTTAGCATGAAGAAATGTAAACAGTAAAAACTGTTGCTACTTTTTATACTGGACTAGTAATCCAGAGAAGGAACTTGTTCTAGTTCACTGTGTTAAATGCAAAATGTAAAGCACAATACATCATACCACCCTTTTTGCAAAATGAGACATTTCTGATGTCTGATAGCTTTCTTGCTTGCTGTTCTAGGTAACTACTGCACAATGTGCTTCAGGTGCTATGAGGACAATGATTACGAGAGTCAGATGATGCAGTGCTCGATATGTAACCACTGGGTCCATGCCAAGTGCGAGGGATTGACTGGTGAGCCTGACTCTGAAAGCTGTAGAATTCTTACCAGTTGTAGTCATGTTATTACAATCAAACTGAGTCCTGTTAGTCCCTGTGTCCGAAATTGCTCACATGTTCACTACCCTCCACTCACTACATAGGGAATTGGATGCAGAGGACTGTAGTGAGCTCAGCGATTAAGTGTTAAAACACTTTCAGACACTACGTATTGCAGTCGCACAATTAAAACGTGGCATAACGTCAGCCGAGCTGTTGGATCATCCATAAGAAAAACTGCCACTGCCTTTTATTAAATGAGATTAGAGGATGAATTTTTCACTGCACTGTCATATTATTTTTCATATTTTATGTCTTGCGTTTTACTTAGTTTTGCATTAAAACTCCTGAATTTGTCTTGAAACACCTTTAATAAGAAGGCTAGGTTAGTTGAACACTATTTTTAACGATGCATTATAGGATACCTTCGAGGGCACTATATAGTGTGTTATAATTCTCACGATACACCCCTTCGAATTGGCGAACTCACCATATAGTGCATAGTATAGCAAGTTGTGAGCAATTTTGGACATATGGTCTGAAAAACCAGATAATCCACTAGTGTTTTTTTCTTTCCTGTTTGCCTAAGTGTCTACCAACCATATAATACACATTGAAAGGTCGCAGAGAGTATTAACGTAGATATCTGGGATCCTGAGAACCCGTGTGGCAAACCCCAGTAATGATTATCATGACTTGTGTCCTGCAGTTAAATTACTATACAAATGACAATCACCAGCTTGTTTTTTAATTATAACTTTTTTTACATTTGGTGGCATGATGGTGTAGTGGTTAGAACTTTCACCTCACAACAAGAAGGTCCTGGGCTCAATCCCCATGGTGTGGAGTTCGCAGGTTCTTCCTGTGATTTAGTGGGTTTCCTCCATTTGCTCTGGGTTTCTCACCTGCACATTATACTAATTGGTTGTTCTAAATTGCCTCTAGGTGTGAATGTCAGTATGAACGGATGTTTGTACTTGAGAACAGGTACTGTAGTGGGTTTGCAACCCTCTATAAAGATATACTTTGAATCAGTAATCACACAAGTGACCCAATGCATCATGGGTGCAGAATAGGAAGAGTGAGTGAGTTCTTACATTTAGGATCCAACGAGAAAACTGTTACACCAATGTTGTATGAGTTAACTGGTAATAAATTTGTGTCTAAAAAGACAGATAAATGACAGCTGAGAAAGAAACCGAGGCAAAAGCTGGATCCGTTAACCATGATGAGAGTTGCTGTTGTGTAGTTTGTCCCCCAGGGGTCACACTGCTGACACAAGCGCAGTAGCAATGGTATACTGAACAGATGTTCAGTTATTTAAATAGTCAGTTTCAGTTGAAGATAAATTAATAGCATCCTGTACAAATAATTATTTTAAACTGATAGCAGAGCTCCTGAGCGGAGCCCCATAGGCATGAAACATGACTTCATTGGTTGTCCCATGTCTGTACCCCGTTGCTGACTTGATGCTGATTGGCTGTTATGTATAGCTCATTCAATATTGAAACTGAAACCCCCAAAAAATAGAGGCTTATTCACCATTTCTCAGACTCGCACAGAATAAAAAAAAAAATACACAATCTAACTCAGGTTGGCAGACAGACATTCATCAAGCAAAACCACATGGAGCATTAAGGGCAACACAGAACATGAACTGAATGCACGAATAATAACACTAACAAGATGTAATAACAAGAGAGATGAACGTGGAAATCAGCTAGAGAAAAGCGGCAAAAAGAAAACCCACTGTTTACCTTTCCTTCTTTCAGTCCAGACTGTAGTCGGGTAGACTTATTTGTTTAATATTCCCAGGGCTATAGCTGATTTATTCCCTAAAGCAGCCTTGGACACCTATCAATAGAGATATCTACTGGGTGCCTAAAAATGGGGGAATCCATTTACTGTACCTATTCTTCTTGTATGCAAAGATAAAGTCATGAAAAGATGTAAATGTTTGAACTGAAATTTAAATTTTTGTAGGGTTGGGCAGTTTGATGGTATAGGCTGTCTTGATGGTATAATGTGTTCACTGGTAGAGATTTTGCGGAGGTAAAAATATATGTTATCCATGAATTACCATAGTTTCACTGCTGTGACACAAGGGGGAGCCAGAACACAGCAGAGTGCTTGCCTGCAAGCGTGCTTTGCTCTACCTATTGCATGTACATGTACATGTAACTTACACGTTATTATTTTACATTACAAATTAACAAGCATTTTCTACAGAGGCCTGTAATGGGGAATTGGTTGATTTTAGTGGTGAACATTAAAAATGACAAATTTTACTATTTTTCTCTTAAATAAAACCCTAACA
>JAQMYF010000013.1:9720398-9735913 GCA_030014195.1 Neosilurus mollespiculum | reverse complement strand
CATCAAGCAATCAAACTGGCATTTAAGGGGTTAAAATCCTCAAAATGACTGAATGTTTGGTATTTTTGAGCCGGGCGAAAGTTGTTTCAGAGATTTATGCAGAAAAAAGCAGAAAAAAATGAATTTAAGTTTTTATTGCAGTTTTTTGGAAGTGGACATTTTTGTCCTTAATGACTTAAGAGGGTAGTACATTAAACTGACGCCTGAGGGTTAATGTAAAATAAATACTATATCGTGGTATGTACTGTTATCATGATATAAAGTTATTTATACCATGATAGATTTTTTTTCGGTCTGCCCAAATATACTTCTTGGGGTGTATAATTTTCACTGACTGGTGCTAAGAATATCTAATTGGTCAGGCAATACTTACACCGTTAACTAATTTACAGTGTAGTAAAAAAGTATAATAAAAGTTTTTGACTCCATACTTGACTTAACTGGTTGCCAGATAAGCACTGTGCTATTTAACTGAAGCTGGCTTATTGGCTTTTGAACAGAATATGTTTCTCATAGGAATTACTATTTATTTCACCCTTTTCTACATTTGCCCCAAGTAAATTTTAATTCTGTTAAAGTTCTGTCTGATATAACGATGATGAGGATTTTTTTTTTTTCTCAAGCAGATATGCTGTCATGCTTGACCTCATTTCTCTATTGTCCTTCCAGATGATCTGTATGAGATCCTGTCGAGTTTGCCAGAGAGTGTTGTGTACTCGTGCCAGCCCTGCACTCGAACACAGGCCGGTGTAGTTCATGAGAGGGAGGAAGGAGGAGGATGGAGAGAGCTCCTATTGCTGGAGCTCAGAGCCGGAGTGGAGAAGGTTCTCGCCTGCCTGCTGAGCTCTACCCTCACACAGCACCTGGTCACTTGTTGCGAGGTGCGGCTCACATTGCACTTTCAAACAGAGGCCTCTTAAAACCCCTGTGTACAGGATTGTAACCTAAAGAGTCTCGAAAATTTGTCTGTTCCTCTCCTGTGTGTTGTTATAGTGTACAGCTCTGGGTGATCTTGGTGATGGAGATGATGTACTTCCTGTGTGTGATTTGCGTGCTGTAGGAAAGAAGTTTGACAAAGGCCTTTATTCAACACTGGTGAGACATTATTATTAAAAACTGTCTTGAATAAGTGAAAATATAAGGAATCATATTTAGTTTCACACGTGTGCTGTGTTCAGTGCAGTAATTTACTGGTAACATGCATCATGTTTAGAGAGTTAAATGATAAAATTCCTGTTTGTTTCTCTGTACAGAAATCTTTCCACGAGGATGTGGTGAGAGTGGTTCGTAAAAGGCTGGAGGAAGAGGAAACCTTACCAGAGGACCAAAAGCCTACTGCTCTTGCTCGCTCTTACTATCTGAAGGTCAGATTCAGTCCTTACTCTGTTTCCAGCTGTTTAAACGATGTGGTTTTTAATTTCCTGAAATAATTCAGCAAGCTGCATTTATTCAGCATTAAAAAAAAAAAAAAAAAAAAAAAAGGTTTGACACATTTAGAATTCCATGCATGTGAAAAAGATTTTCACTTTTCCTTTTTTCAATTGTGTGTTTTTCCATAAATATAATAAAAAATTATAATAAAAGAAATCATCTGGTCTTTACTTAGTCGTAATATTACGTCTTGAAGCGATGGGGTGTCTTAATTAAACGTCCCCCATTTCAAAGGTAAATTTTAAAAAAATCAATAAAGATTATTTGCACACGTGACACTTCATTCAATACAGTTTTTATTCAACATGTTTTAAAGATGATCATCCTCCAAATGGTGGCCTTCATTGTCTCTACATGCTTAGAGGTGATTTATGAAGGCTGCGATGGCTTGACGGGTCATGTCAGGTGGAACAGCGACTATTTCCTGCTGAATAGCAACCTTAAGGGCTGCAGGAGTTTGGGGTCGATGCGTATACACTCATGGTTTAATGTAGCGCCACAGAACAAAATCACAAGGTGCGAGGTCAGGGGAACGGAACGGCCACCCAACATCGCAACGTAAACAGATCACCCAATCTGGAAACATTTTCCTCAGCACTTCCAATGATCTTTGTGCTGTGTAGTGTGGCTTCATCTCACTGAAACCACATATCGAGTTCTTCAAGCTCAAGAAGTTGGGGTCAGCCTACCAACAACCCTTGGACTGCCTCTTCAGTATCTCTTTAAAGATTTGATTCACCTTTAACCCCTTTTTTTAATTATTTATTGCAATTTGTCATGTAGGAGGTTTTTTGGTGCCCTCTCTATATTTAAATGGTGTATTTTTTCCTTCTGTTTTTGCATTCAGTTGATGGAGGAGGTTTTCAGCTGGTTCAACAGTCAGGATCCCAAAGTGTGGGAGCCGCGCTCCAAACATTTACCAGTGTGAGTGTTTTTCACAGTTTACACTAGATAAATCAATTTTATACATTAATCTGAATTTTTGGTTAGGACGTTGTGCAAAATAAAAATTGTGATTCACTTTAAAGCTTAGAATTTTTTTTATAAGCATAGGATTTTTTTTACTCCAGTGGCTTTATGGATTCTGTGCAGTGCTGAATTCTGTCCAGGATTCTTTCCTGTCTCACACTCGTTCTGTGATAGGCTTCAGTCAGCGATATCCAATAGAAAAATGCCCGTCCCCACCCACTGAACACCAACACACAGTAGCATGATGTCAGCATGGGTGTAAACAACTGGCAGCGTCTCTTTGGTAATTTAGAAATGGTTTACTTATGCAAAGCCTGAGAGCGCAAACCACTGTCTGCTGTAAAATTTGTGTAAAACCCGACGCGACAAACTTATTTCTGCATCTCAGACTTATGTACAGCTGAGTAGCAAGACTAACTGTGCACATAATGTGCATACTATCGATTTAATTTAAAAACCAGAATTTTTTATTTCTTTTTTTTTGTTTTGCACCAAGCCAGTTCTTTCGCTGCACTCTCATGGCAGCAATTGTAACTACATTGTGTACATCTGCGCCTGCGTATTTGCCAGTCCAATGTGTTGCAGCGCCCAGCCACTGTTTCGAATCCAGTGATCTACACGTTGCGTGTGTGCAGTATCGGAGGTGGTACTATCGACATGTGACAGAAGATTGCATGCTAGCTTGTCACTGTTGAGCCCTTTTAGTATAGAAGTATGTTCAGTGATTATTTGGCCCTGATCACCTTTAAATTTAGTGATGTCTCCGTCAGTGAAAATGAGTTTGACACCCCTGTTCTACATGTACGCCATCAGCTCAGGACAGACAACTGCATTAAAATGATTAAACGTTTAAATTAAAGCACTAGTTTAGGCTTCTTTTAGGAGACAAAGAAGGGCAAAATAAAAATATCTTTATTTACCCTTTCTTGTATTCTTGTGGTGCTGTGTTATTAAAGAAAAAATAAAATACCTGTTCTTAAAATAAGGGGTTTTTTTTTTGGTTGTTTTTTTGAGTGAGTTACCTTCTGGTTCAACCTCAATCCCCACACTGCCACTAGTACATTTTGTAAAGCGAATTCTAATGTAATAAACTTCTGTACTTTTTTGTTCTGTTTTCTAGTGGAATGCTCTCGAACGCTGTAATGCCGCCAACAAACGAGCATGTATTTGCTAAATGGCAGGAACAAGAGGAGAAGAGCAAGACTATCAATACCAAGCAAGCAGGAGGTCTTACGGAGGTCAAAAGGGAAGATGGAGCAAATATCTCTACCCCTCTGTCTCGCAGGCCTGTTAGTGGCCAATACAGAGACTTAAGCATGAGACTCAGACTGACTGGTAATTGCACCTATGAGTTTGTGTTCAAGTATTGAAAACACATTTTGCAGTATCAACGGAGCTCTGTCAGAGCCGTGTGTTCGTCTGTAATATATTAGTGACGGATCTTTTTGGTGCTGTGGCAGGGAAAAAAGCACGTCCATCCAGAGAAGATCTGGACACTGGGTGGTCAAAGGAGGATGAGCGGCAGTGTGTGTTGTGTCAGAAGTACGGCGATGCAAAATCCAGTGTAAGGAAGCCATGCTCCGACTAAAACGACACATTCTCACCTTGTCACTTCTTAATAATCTATGTCTCCTCCACCTTAGTGATCCGGTAGATGTGAAAATGGAATCCCGCCAGCAGGTTCATGAAGAATGTAATTTGTTTTTAACCTCCACAGGACGCGGGTCGATTGCTGTATCTTGGACAGAATGAGTGGGCTCATGTCAACTGCTCCATGTGGTCAGCGGAGGTGTTCGAGGAGGATAACGGCTGCCTGATGCATGTGCATAGTGCAGTGGCTAGAGGTCGTCTTATGGTAGGGTATATTACAGCTGTATGGGTGATCATGTGATCTATGGATGATGAGCCATAGTTCACTTTGGCATTACTTTAAAATGTCTGTTACATGTAATGAAAAAGTTTAGGAAGGGCTGAATGTGTGTTAATAATAATGTAGGTAAAATTTAAAAAGAAGACGCACCAGTTGTGATTTGTTAAGTCTGAGAATTACTGAAAACAAAGCAGGTCATCCACACATTTGGTATGTGAGTCAGCCATAGCTGTGCTCTGTTAAATTAATTAATGCTGTTTTAATCCGTCTGCATATGGACAGTGTATTGGCACTTTAAAAAGATGACACAGTGAATCTGTCTCTGTGCTCAGATACACACAAAGTGCATGTTTGTATCCTAAACATATACATCGCATGTTTTAAAGTTGTTAGTGAAATGTTTCAAACATTTTTATTTAATTTTTGAATAATTTTTTTCAATTATTTTATTTTACTGTATTAACCCCGCTTCTTTAGCTTCTACATTTTAACCCATCCAAAGTGAGCACACATACACACAAACACTGAGCACACACACGTTCGGAGCAGTGGGCTGCCACACATTGCAGCCCAGAGAGCAGTTGGTGGTTAGGTGCTTTGCTCAAGGGAATTTCAGCCATGAAGCTGGATGAAGGGAAGGTTCTGCTCACTCCCCTCGCCACCGCATTTTTTCTGCTGGTTCAGTGATCAAACCAGCTACCTTTTGGTTCTTGTTCAGGAATTGAAATGGCGACCGTTTGGTCCCAAACCCACTTCTTTAACCATTAGGCCATGGCTGCCCCAAAATTTAAATTTGGTAGCCATGTTTACTGTTAAGCTAGCTAATTTGCCAAGTATTGTGTCATGTAATTACAATGAAGCCTTTCGAGAACTCATTATAGACTTCTTATAAAGGTTATGTAAATAAGGTTATTAGCAATGTATCAGATGTTGGTTAATGACAGCAGTTTGTAATATTTTCTCCATGCATAATCATTCTCTATTGTCGTGAATAAAAGTTTAGGCAAGGTAGCTAATAAAGTTAACGCTAGTGCTCTTAAATACACCACTCAGAATTGTATGTTAGTTAGCCATGAATTAAACTAATAATAATTACTTTGTAAACCATTGCTCACAGATTAGGATCCAAAAATTAATTTAGTAAATTTCCTTTTTAGTTAGAATTAGTTAGCATTTAAAAGCTCAGTTTTTTAACCTTCGCCATACTGGGAAAAAGTAACACATGAAGAAGTGCACAACACCCTCTGCTGTTCCTGATGTTTTATCACACTTTCAAAAAAAAAAAATCTTCCTTCTCACATTGACAAAGAATCGGTTAAAACAGTCCAGATTTTTTTTCTGGGCAGCACAGTCACATAGTGGTTAGCATGTTCACCTTACAGCAAGAAGGTGCTGGTTTCGAGTCCCGGGATTAGGTGTTTCTGTGTGAGGTTTGCATGTTCTCCCTGTGCTTGCCTGGGTTTCCTCTGAGTACTCTGTTTCTCTCCCACAGTCCATGGATGGATGGATGACTTTATTAATCCCTTGAGGGAAGTACCTGCACATTAGGCTAATTGGCTACTCCAAATTGGCCCTAGGTGAGAGTATGAATAGTTGTGTGTGGTCTGGTCCTGCAGTGGTCTGGCGAGCTGTTCTTCACCCAGTGCTGCTTATTCCCTACAACCTTAGTAGGATTCAACAGTTCATCAAACGAGTGACTGAAAATATGATTCGGATCACCTCCAAAATCTGTTGGAGGCTTCCTTGTCCAAACCCCACCTCTGTGAAAATTTTGTATGCAAATCTTCCAAAACACACACACAAAGCTGACCAGCTAGAAAACATCCTTGGTGGCAGTAATAATTTGATGTCTGTGTATATCAAATGTCCCGCTGGAAAATTCTTTGCTTATTTCTCCAACTTCAATATTTTCCACAGCGTTGTGAACGATGTAACCAGACTGGGGCCACAGTGGGCTGCTGCCTTACCTCCTGCCAAAGCAACTACCATTTCATGTGTGCCCGTTCTCGCAACTGTGTCTTCCAGGATGACAAGAAAGTCTTCTGCTACAAGCATCGGGATCTTATCAGTGGAAAAGTACAGCTCGCATTAAATACCATTACATTTGTCAGTGTGACTTTCCATGCATTTACAGCATTAGTGGTTTTAAATATGTTCTCACTTCCTGATCTTCCAGATTATCACTGGACAAGGGTTTGAAGTTCTTCGGAGGGTCTATGTGGATTTTGAAGGAATCAGCCTTCGAAGGAAATTTTTGACAGGATTGGAGCCTGAATATATTAATATGATGATTGGTAAGCATCTCAAGGCCAATAAGAATGAGCTAAATTGATCAAATGGGATATTTGTTTTTGTTATTATTGTGTACTATTCTTTGCAGTTATATTGTTTTTTTTGTTTGTTTCTTTTTTTCTCCTAATGTTTAGGTTCGCTTCAAGTCAGAAAACTCGGGAAGCTAAATGAACTGTCATCTTGTCAAGGAAAACTTTTTCCAGTGGGTTATGAGTAAGTCATTTTTAATTCTCACTCGACTTGAACTTTGAACTATGAAAGTATTCAAACTAGTGCAAACATGGCCATATAATTTATTTTTGCTCCATGAGTGGAAACAGATCCTGAAGAGGCCACATACAGTTTATAACACGTCAGCTAGCTGGCTTGCTATCTCACACTTCCTGTTAAAGGTGCTTCTTTCTATAAATAGCCTTCATATTAAAGTCAGAAGTTAATTCCTGAAAAGTTTCATTTGCCATGTCCACCAATGGTATCCCCAATACCAACGTAGTAACTGGTTTGAATAAGCAGGTAGAATTGTACCTGCCAAATACAGACAAGCAGCATATTACACACAGGGAAACATCACATGGGGTTTCTTGTATAGCAAAGTAAAATTTATAAACGCCACGTTTCATTTTCGTAATTTAATCCCATGTTCATATTCAGAGAATGAAGACATTTACAGCTTTATCTGTTCGACTAGCATGGAAAAGGGAAAGCAAGATCCGTCAGAGAATGATGCTATTGTGCTGTGCTTCAATTTTTAGTGGAAGTCAGAAAACATGATCTGTTGAAGTTTGTATAGGCCAGTGAAATGTGGGCAGAGGGTATGCTTAATACGAGATACAAACGAAGTAATGTTTTTTTTTATTCTTAGAGCAGCAAACCCCACTTTCCCCCACAATCATTTTCACGTCACATCAGTTTCCCACCAATTTGATTGCCATTATGATAGATGAAATCTATCAGTGATTCCTGAAAGTGTTTTTCTTTTTATATATATATATATATATAAAAAAAATTTTTCAGCATTGGTTAATTTTTTTTTTTTTTTTTTTTTTATATAGATAATATTTATTTATTTATTTTCTAATTAATTAATTTATTATTATTATTATTATTATTGTTATTATTATTACTATTGTTATTATTTTGATCATGTGGTATTAAACCAGGTCCAGCAGGGGGTGCTGTGTACTTTATTTTTATTTTTGGCTTGGTGAAGGTTTGTGCTCTCCAAGTTCTTCTATGTTTGTGTGTTGGATAATACAGGATAATACAAAATTATATGTACAGATTTTCATGAAACGTCTGCCAGAGGTGGGGCTTTGGTCAGGGAAGCCTCCATTACATTTTGGAGGCTTCTGGGTTTTTTAATTATTATTATTTTTTTTTTTTACAAGTTTTAGAGGGATTTTTGGGGCTTGGTGGAGGTTTACACACTCCAGCTGCTTCTATTTTAGTATTGCAGTGGTTTGGACTGTTAATCATTCTTGAGCTGAAGCTTCTCTAGAAAAAAAAAAAAAAGCTTGCTTCATTCATCCTTCTAAAATCGCTAAATAATGCTCTATGCTAACCCTGCAGTTCACTTAATATGTAGCTTTAGTTCTAAATGTACATTAATGTACACGTGTAATATTTTAATAGATGTTCTAGATGGTACTGGAGCACCCTAAACCCACGTCGCCGATGCAAGTACACATGCCGGGTCCTTGAGGTACGACCACCGGTTCAGGAGAAGCCAGTAGAAGAACTGGCTGACCAGGGAGAAAATCGCACAATTGCCCACAGTCCATGTCCACAGTCGGGTGGGTTTAAGACACATGAGCACAGGTTTCTGTGATGTATTGATGTGACCTTTTTATTTATTCTCCAACAATACTTTTCTTTATTAGAATCTGAAAATACAGAGGGAGATGTGACACCAGCAAATCCAAGTTTAGTATCTCCCTTTGCTAAGCCAGATTTTGGTACTCGACCCAAAAATTCAGCCTACCCACTGAACAGAAGACCAGCTGGAGGACTTTCTAGACCACTACCATCTCCAGGTACTTTTGTTTTCTTCATATTTTTTTGAACTGCTGGGATATTTGGAAGGGGCGTAATTTATTGCCTCTGTGTTCTAAGGTTAGTCATGTTGATAGTCATACCTAGTTAATGCACTGTTTGGTCATCTTAAAAACTAAGCAGTTTGTTTTTTTACTTTAAGGAGCAGCCCCTTCAAAGTCTCACCACATTTTGACCATTAGTGATCTTGATGACACTCGCAGACTACGGCGACATACTCCACAGAATACTGGCGTTCGCGGACACAACCCCTGCCCCTCTTTGGGCTCTCCAACTAGCTTGATAAATCTTCGACCTGGGGGTTCTCATCACTCTAAAACCACCCGGCCTACCTCCCCAAGTTTCCCGCTTGGTGCTACTGAAAACTTGTTGACCTCCTCGTCAGCCCGCTCTATCAGTCGAAGCGCTTCCTCTGCCCGGGGTGCTGGAATTCTGGCACCCCATACTACCTCAGGACTGTTTCCAGAGCCCATGTGGCATGGTGGCACTGGCAGTACCCCTCCCTCAAGCCGATCCCTCTCTTCACCTACCCACCTTTCAACAAGACCAAGGTTGCCTTTTGACCTTAATCAGCTGGACTCTGCAGAATTGCCACACAATTTCATGGCTTCACCACAAGAACTACCTGCAGAAAATGGAACCTCACCATTAGGAGGTCCAGTGGATCCACAGCGGGTTACTCACCTAGTCACTGATAAGGACTTTCCCTATACCCCCTTTCAGTTGGACTCAGATCTATCTGTGGTATCAGATCTGAAAACTGAGCTTGAAATTGAAGCAACAGTACTAAATGAGGGAGTGGCTATGAACTGTAGTGAACAGATTGTTGTTGAAGGTGAAGAGGATCCAGATGAATTTTGGTGTCCAGATGCAGAGGTGCCTGTCCAAAGATTACCTCATGCTACAGAAGATTGGGGTAATAGTTCCTCTGATGATGATATGGGAAACTATTTTGACTTTTCACGCACTATAGTAACTTGCAAAGTCCCAAGAGAAGCATCAAAGACACCTCCTTCTGTCCCGATAAAATCAATTTCACAGCTAGATGGTGTAGATGATGGAACCGAGAGTGATACAAGCGTAACAAGCAGTAATACCCAGAATCTGAAGAACCCAAGTCAGGTTCAAAAACCATCTCAGACTCTTGATGGACAGCATCATAAGCAGTGGAATAGTAATGGGGTATGTGTGGAACTTCCCGGTCGTAGTAGTCCACTCCAGCCATCAGACAAACCGTTTGGCTCTTTATCCATAGTTAGTACTGCTGATCAAAGTTCAAGTAGCCCGACTCATTCTCAGATTCCCCTGGAGATTAGGAGTTATACAAAATCAGGGTTCCCAGATACATATCAGAACACTGACTTTATTGGTCAGACATTTCAGTCAAGTCCTCTCGTGCCCCCTCAGGAAACCTCAGCAAATTTTCTTGTGCCAAAGGAAACGGATACAACATTTTCCACATTCAATGAAGACATGCAAGGATTCAGTTTACCTACAGATCTGGGTTTACCTATAATGCTGGACAGATGTGACCCTCCCTCACCTAACACCTGTTTTACAGAGTTGGTTCCAGTTAAGGAAGATCCTCAAATAGACACACAAGAATCTGCTGAATCAAAAGAAATCTACTTGGATCATAACAGTGGTCACTTTGTTTCCTCCATTGATGGGTCTATGATTTGTCCAAATAACTTGACCGAGGGTTCAACCGAAGCGTCCTTAAGAAGTTCAGCAACTGGAAGCCAAGATCAGTTTCCGCCACAGCAGACTTCTGCATCATCTACAGAAACAATCAGTTCTACTGCTCTGTCTACTTCATGTTTGCAGCCTGCTTTTATGTCATTTGCTAATTTGTCATCTTCAGATATTACTTTACACCCTGTCAGTACCCCTGAAAACAAGACAGTCCTCCCACCAATGGAGATTTTTTGTAACAAACTACGATCGCCATTGGACACAGGCCAAAAATCAGTTCCAAGGGGGGTAGTTTCTGCTGATTTGCCTCCTCAGCCTGATTCAGTGCTTCATACGCAGTCAGGCCCTGGTGTAGCCCTTGCATCCCTTAGGACCATGCCATCCCCTGTCTACCCCACTTACACACAGCCTGTGGGCTCAGCAACAGTCAGCATAGTCCCATCTGTAAACCCCCAGCCATCTGCTCAGTGCCCTCCAATGTCCTCCATTATTCAACCCGCCCCATGTCCTGTTGTTGTTAATGGATATAGCTCAGTGCCTATGCAAAGGGAAGCTGTCCCCGGACGTACGATTTCTATAAACTTTTCAACTCCGAGATCAACATTGGAGCCTCAACAAACGCTGACTCAAGCATTACCAGGTCATGCAATTCTCACTGTGAAGGAGGTAGGAGGTCCCAATGTGGATCCAACCCCTCATGTTTTACTTGTTAATCGTCTTGGCCAAATCTTTGTCAAAAATCCCGAAAGCAACACTTTCCAGCTACCCAGTCCCACCTCACCTTCCTACAACTGTGTTACACAGATCGCTAGCCTTTTGCAAAGCAATGCTCTCTCAGCTACTTTGGCAGCTGCAGGAAACTTGCCTGCAGTTGCTGGAGCAGCCATCACAGGTCAGGCTCCCAGAATGGTGACACCTGTGATTCAGAACTCCAATACCATCACACAGCTCCTGACTGCTAATAGCAAAGTAACAGCTGCACCATTGGAAGCCCAGAAAACAAACCAAAATGCAAAAGAATCTGCTGATGGCACTATACCTGGATTAAAGAAGTCACGGAAAAAGAAGGAGCCCTCAACACCTCGGAAAACGAAATCATCCACTGTACCCGGGCTATCTGGCAAGCCAGCGGTCAATCATGCGGAGAGTGCTCAAGCTATTATTAACAAAGCTATGGCTAGCTACTATGACCCCAGTCGAAAAGCTAATAAAATTCTGAACCCTTCTTCACCTAATAACACCACTACTGGAGGTAGAGCCCAGTCGCCAAGTTCTGTAGTTCTTCCACCAGGCCTCCTTTTCGAACCAGAGTCCACAAATTCTTCACCGTCAACCCCAAGCTCAGTATCTTCCCGACCAAAGCAAGTTCGAATGAAAAGGGTATCATCGCTCTCTGATCGCATTGCCACCAAAAAATCAAAGTCGGACTTTTTAGAGGTGGAACATTCCAGTGGCCCAGAAGAGCAACGGAAATTAAATTCAGCTGCTGCCAGGTATAGATGATGATTTTATTTTATTTTAGATTGTTATCCATGAATTGTCTGAAGAATACTTGGTCATTATGATTGGTTGCTGTTTTATTGTACACACCCAGCACCTACTAATGTATCCAGTTAGTAATCTGCCTTAAAAGGAAGTGTGTAACATTTTTGAAGGATCAGAAATTAAGAATATCATCAATAAATACATTTTTATTAATTTGTAATCATATTCAACTAAGTAACTTAGTTTTTGGAACCTTAGAAAAAGCTGTTTATATCTGTAAGGGGAGCGGGTCTCCTCTCATGGAGGCCACCATTACCATACAGGAATTGAAGGAGGAGTCGGATATGAAATTTCAGTTGGTTGCGATTGGAGCCACGCCGCTAGATAGCTCTAAATCTTAAACCTTTAATTCTCCTCTTAGGCAATGTTGACTTCCAACCGATCTAAATTTGTTTGGTTTTTTCACATCAGACACTTATTAGCTCACCAGGAATGTTCCCGGACATATCGCTGACTCTAATTCTGACTCCCATTTATTTACACTCACAATTACTCTCTACCACACTTTGTTCTTTACCCATATGGCTCTTGTCTATCACTCTCAGACATTGCTCACGAAGCAAAAGCAATTTATTGCAAAATACGGGGTCTGGTATGGAGAGCTCTCTACCCTTCCTCTCTCCGCCTGGCTTTTTATAACCCAAAAAGCCAGTCCGCCATCTCGTTGTAACAATAATATATGATTAGTTACATTAGTTGAAGTAAGGAGCCATATATCTTAGGGATTAGTCGAGGCTGCAGCCCTTCGTTTCCCACTTGGCAGTTGTAACTTGTCCTGAGGTTGTTTAGGGAGCACCCACTCTTATCAATTCCATGTTACTGGTTAAGCACGTGGTCAAGGAAAACACAGCATAAATCATATGCAGCCTGGGACTTCTCAGGGGTCAGTGTCTAAGCGAATATATAAATGTTTCATATGTTTATAATAGGATCAATTTCCCCAACATCATCTGTCACTCTGTGACTTGTCTGAAGTCTGACCGGATTCATGCTCAGTACGAGACCGTTTGAAACCCGCGCTGGTATTTTGTGCTAAATCCAAGCCATGTCACACATGACAAAACCCTCATTATGAATTCCTATCTTGGGGTTGTTGTGTCTCAAAGCAGTTCAGAAACATATTATAGAGTATTTATGTTTGTGCCTTGACTTTGTAGGAGCCATGTCATGGCTATCGCTTGTGTGCAAGATTGTGTTCACCCAGCAAGAAATGCATGTGTTTGTTGACCAGTTACCTTGTTCTGACCAAAGTTTCACCAAAAGATTTTTAAAATTAAAAGCTACTATCCATTAATGCCCATTATTATGTCAGTGCACAGCGCTGTAACAGAGCCCATTTAACAATGACTTTAACAGTGATCTTTTCACTCATGTCTTTATTACTTAAGTTTTGTTTTGTTGTGTCTCCACGCTGTAGTAGGTTTGGGGGAGTTCGTATTAAAACCCCAACTGTCAAAGGGATCCTTGACCTAGACAAAATCAGTGAGGAGCATAGTAGTGATTCTGAAAGTGCAAGGTAAGGGACCTTTTTCCCTATTGTGAACGGTCATCATGGGTTTCTTTATTTATTTATTTTATAAAGTTGCATCTCAAGTAATCCGAAACCAAATTCCAATAATCTTGAAGAAAAGTGAATAAAGATTAGATAATAGTTTGTTTAATTAGATTGAGATTACACGTTCCACCTCTTTTAATTGTTCATTTAAAGGCCAGGACTCTGGGATCGATTCTCCATGTCCCGAGGTGGGGACAGCAGTAAACCGCAGGCCTTGGATATCACATGGTGCAGTTCTGACTGGAACAAATACTCAGGTATACATCAGTGCTTTACACACAGTTTATGCGAGTATTTCTGGATATCTGGCAATTGGCTTGCAAGTAGACAGAACCTTTGAAATAATATTGTGTTGTTTTTAATGAAGATTTTGTCACAGGATGTCTTAGATATGTGTATACATCTGTGCTTTTCACATTGGATGTCAACTATCTGTAGTTGGCTAATATCAAATGTATAAATAAACCCATTACTTGTGCATGTATAGCTGTCTGGTCTATAAGAAACAGAGGTTAATTTGAATATCTGCGTACATGTGATGCATACCGTACTTGTCCCCTATATGTTTCTGTCCTGGACATTTTTTCATTAAGGGATGCTGTCAGACTCAGATGATGAGATGCCCCCTCCAGAACGTGAAGAGAAGCATCCTGTGAGAGGAGATCAGCCACACCTACGCTTTGAAATCACCAGTGATGATGGGTTTAGTGTGGAGGCAGACAGCATTGAAGGTAAAAGAGTGCATTCTCTAACTTTTAATTCTATTTCTCTGATATTTAACTCTGAAAATGTATGTGATGCCTCACCCTGGTGTCCCAAGTTAGGGATGGGTAAAAAAAAAAATACATCTGTGCAACTTATTTGCAAGAAATGGCTCATAGCCTCCATTTTAGGTCGAATACAAGTTATAGGCCATAACTCTCTAATTCTGTAGTTAACAAAGACATGCTTTTGTGTTATATGTGGGATCTCTATACAAGTAATTCCATAAGTAGTTGTTCTTGTTTGTTGTGATACACTTAAATAAATAGTTTGTAGCAGCGGCGGCTTGGCTATGATGTGTATTTCCTGATGTTATGGTTGGGGAAACTGCTAGGCTACAGGGACAGTAATAGAACTGCGAAGAGGTACAAGCCTCGGGTAGCCTTGAGATAGCCCTGATATAATATTGGGTCAGCAGCTATTGGCTACCCAGTAGTTATTTATGCATACCTACATTAAACATGGTAATATATCGCTGTCACACCATAGGATTCATAATTTCAACGTTAACTCTTATTGAAAACACTTTTCCTATCTCACTCTCCCTCTAAACACGTGCAGTGGCCTGGAGAGCTGTGATTGACGGGGTGCAGGAGGCACGTGCTATAGCGAAGCTTAGACAGCTTTCCTTAACTAGAATGACTGGAGCTCGTATGATGGGTTTGCTCCACGATGCCGTGGTTTACTTGGTGGAACAGCTGCAAGGGGCCATGAGTTGCCATGGTCACACGTTCCAATTCCATAAGCAGCCTAGCCAGGAGGATGACTTACCTATTAACCCCAGTGGCTGTGCTCGCTCTGAAGTCTACCTGAGGTGAGTTCACTTGCTGTGCTTAAAAGCTCTTTTAAACCTTAAGAGGCGATTAGGCTGTATGGGAGAAATTAACAATTATGAATGTTTGGCCAATCACCATATCTCACATCTCAAAGGTGATCTGTTGATCTTTGTGTTTACCATCTTTCACTGTGTCTAACTTTACAGGAAATCTACCTTCGATATGTTCAACTTCCTGGCTTCCCAGCACAGACAGCTTCCTGACACTGATCTCTATGATGAAGAGGAGGATGAAGTTCTTCTCAAATCCAGCAGGTTTGATTGGATCACATCCAGTTGTTCCCCATTCAAGCTGTATTTATTATATCGATTGGGGGAAGATATATCAATAAATGAGTATTTCAGTAACATATATTTTACATATGTGACCCTCCAGCACCAAACCAGTCGGAAGTCACAGGTCCAGATTTTATGATGTAGCAAATTAATGCATCACTGGGTCAAAAATGATTGATTTTCATATTTTAGCATAATACGTGAGGAAAAGTGTGTGTGTGTGTGTGTGTGTG
>JAQMYF010000013.1:9672514-9688196 GCA_030014195.1 Neosilurus mollespiculum | reverse complement strand
GTGTGTGTGTGTGTGTGTGTGTGTGTGTGTGTGTGTGTGTGTGTGTGTACAAATGTGTATATGTGTGTGCATGTATGTATGTATGTATATAGGTGTGTGTGTGTATGTATGCATGTATGTGTGTGTGTGTGTGTGTGTGAGAGAGAGTGCGCATGCACGCATTTTCTAACACTGACACACACACACACACACACACACACAAACACCCACACACACACACACACACACACCCACACACACACACATCATCTCATGTCTGTTTCCTCTTCCTGGGATCCCGCATGCAAAGTAAATATGTATGACTTTATTGGATATGTCACCCACCTTGTAAAGGAAATCAGACTTTGTGAAGAAATCCCTGAGACTTAGAAACTGTACCACATGTCAAGTTGTTGTGCTGTGTAATTCAATGTAGGACGTTTCACTCACCTGTGGGTGAATTCTGTGTGTGGGTTAAAGGGGAAAACACCTTGTAAAGGTGAAAACCCAGTCTTATATCACATCACAGTACTATTTTAGCTCCGCTCAAAACAGTGCGCGCACACACACACACACACACACACACACACACACACACACACACGTGCACATATACACCAGTGAACAGTTAAGCAGCCTCTTACTTTTCACATTTCTCTGTAACTGAGAAACTTCATGTCTTATAGAGTCACCATAGACTGTGTAGCTTCTCTCTTAAGCCGCCTTTCTCTTTGATACTTTCAGTAAACGATGCACAACAAAAGCCACAAGTTCACCTTCTTGGTTTGCTGGTGCTGCCTGTTATCCATCACCATTGGGATTATGGTTGTAATGATTGCCAAAGGAACCAAACAGGTACATCTTAAATCAAAATGTTTGTGTAGCTATAAGCTTACCTTATCTAAACTGATATGATCAATGGGCCAAACTACTATAAAAACATCTGATTTAAAAAATGTATTATTCATATCCAGAGCACAAAAATGGAAGAAGAAGAGAATGGAGCAGGTAGGCTTGGTTATGGCTTTCATTACATATTTGTTATGAACTTCCAATTATAGGTGAAGGTTTATTTTCATCTGTAGTTGGTAGATGTGTCTGATTCTCACCAAGTGCATTTGTTAAGTTATGTTGAATAAAACCAGATTTGTATGGTGAGCATAAATAACGACTCAATACCTTTCTTTTACTAGGTGATGCACAAGCTATTAAACGTCCTTCAGGTGAGAAATGTAATGTTGTCACTATGAAAGCAAATTCCACCATGCAACACATTTATGAATCACAGTCACTTGTATGACATAATCTACACATTTTCATTTTTGCACCCAGATGCCGGCTAATGCTTACACTAATACACACAGATGAGCCATGTTGCCTAGGCAACAGCACACATCTGTGTGCTGCAATACACTGTGTTTTCTGGTACATTTCTCTCATATCATATCCAGCATGAACATCTTCAGCAGTCTGTGCTACAGTAGCTCTTCTGTAGGATCAGGCCAGATGTACTATCCTTCACTAAACACTTGCATCAATAAGCCTTAGGCACCCATGACACTCTTGCTAGTTCACTGGTTGTCCTTTCTTGGACCACCTTTGATAGATACTTACCATTGCATACCAGGACTGCATTTCAAGATCTGCTGATTTATAAACAAATAGACCCAGCCGTTTAGCTATCACAGTGTGACCTTTGTACTTGCTCCAGCACACCATCCTCAAGAACTGACTGTTACTTTCTGCCCAATACATCACACTCCTTTAAAGGTGCCACTGTCACAAGATAAGCTGTGTTACTCTCTTATCTGTCAGAGTTGTAATGTTATGGGTGTTGAGTTTAAATACAAAAAGGACTTAAGAGTACATCACGAGTCACATGAACAACTGCTTGACAAATAGTTTCGAAGTAGCATTCATAGAGACATGTATATATTTAGACTTTATATTTATATTCCCCTGTTCCTCTTATTATGCATGCCACATTCATATCACATGCCTCTTTATTTGTGGATAGTAATAGTAAACAGGCGTATATTCATTTTGATTCCAAATCTCGGTATGTTATGTATCACATCTGACAGCCTTTGAAAGAAATCAACAAAATAAAGTATATTCAGTAATTTAATCAGTTAATTGAAGGTTTGATTGCTAACTGAGGGGATTTTTTTTTAAGGTTCTGGACAGAGCTCGGTACATCACATCCATCTTGTTTGGGGTAAGTAACCTTTTTATTTCCATTTCCCTCTCTAAATAAAACAAAACTCAATAAAGGGACTTTTATTTGCCAGTCGTTCCTTTTCTCTCTTTTACTGAGGAAGTGTCATACAGGCTGTTAACTGTTGACCATGATAGCCGATGGTTCACTAAGAAAGGTTGCACATTAACACATTTGGATATTAAGTATAAGCTACTTCTTAAAACCACCTACTGTAGGAATTAGTCATCAAACTCTGCCTGTACAGATACAACTCATTCATGTTAGCAGTTTACAGTATATGTGTAAGACTGAAAGCACTTGAGATTATTTTTGCAAACTCCTACATTAACTGACCACAAAAGGCTATTTTTGACAGTTAACTGGAAACTGTCAACTAACCAACATTCAATTAAGGTTTAAGATAAAAAACAAACAAACAAACAAACAAACAAAAAAAACCCCACTCCAACCAGGAGGAAACAAACATCGAAATCGTAGGTGCGTTGTGAATCACCATGGAAAAGCAGACGACTGTGGGGAGAGGGTCTAATATCCGCTGCTGCTCAGTAGTGGGTGTACATACGTCTGAATGTGGTTAGATTTATGACTAGGGCCTACACGTACGGAATAAATTTATCTGATAAAAATCTAATGTACTTACTCTAAAAACCAGCACTACGCAGAGCCTGGGAAAACTTTTCCCATGGTCAAATTAGAACTTCCTACTAGAAAATAGTGTGTGTGTGTTTATGAGTGTGTATGTGTGTGGTTCTCTTAAACTGACACCTGTTTCCATTTTGCATGTATCTCAAGCACAGATTCTCTCATTTCAAAATGTGGTTCACCTTAAAAGAGCACAAGGATTTTAGATTTAAAGACGATATTTTAATTCAACTCTAAAGCCACATCATGTAATCTGATCTACACATGCAACAAGATTGTTCCGTCAAATCTGACTTGGAGGCGAGTTCTGAAGGCTGCCATGGCTTGATGGATCATATCAGTTGGAATAATGGCTATTTCCTTCTGAATAGCAACCTTTGGGTTTTGAAAGTTTGGGTCGATGAGGATACACTTGTGATTTAAGGTAGCACCACAGAACAAAAATCACAAGTGGCGAGCTCAGGGGAACGGGCTGGCCACCTGACATCACCACACAACGAGATCACCTGCTCTGGAAACATTTCCCTCAGCACTTACTGAAACCACACATTTAGTTCTTCAAGCTCAAGATGTTCCTAACAGACACCAGTACCGCCTCTCCAGCCTCACTAAGTTTCATGGGCGCAAAAATTAATTTGATTCTCTTTAACGATTTTTGTTTTATTTACCTTCAAAATGTGAGGAGATTCTTTGGGTCACCCTGTTGTTCTTATTACACTGTTTAAACATTTTGAAAACTTTTTCATTGTCCTCTCTACAGAGTGTGTCCCTCCATTGGGATGATGATGTGATGGCACAGGAACACTGTATATCATTTTCCAGTTGGTGTTTGATTACAAAATTAACAGATTAGGCATCCTCGCTGCACATACCTTATCCAGTAACCTGATCAGACCTGTGGCCTTCATTTGTTAAAAGATAAAAGACTTTTAGTAGCACTGAATTAATAATCTAAATAGCTTTATGTATAATTCTAATCCTGTGTTGATTTTAGAAAACCCAAACTCAGTAAAAACATTCAAATTCTTGATGATGTATGTTGTACAATCATTAAGGACTGTGGAGACTCTGTGCTTAGAGCTCATACTGGAATGACGTGTGTGTGTGTGTGTGTGTGTGTGTGTGTGTGTGTGTGTGTATACATTCATATGCATATATCAGCCAGATAAGTCTTCACTGCTCCACTGTTCTTATAGATACTATGTTTGTAGACAATTGTAGCTTTCTGAAAGATATAGTATAGATTAATTCATTCATCACTCATGTGATGTTTCGTAAAGCAGGAAATCACGATTCATGGAAACACGCCTCTTCATGTTTCTGCGCTAACACCTCCCTCATTCTGGAAAACGACTCGGTCACAATTACAACCGGAGGATTTTACCAAACCTATGCCCAGGTCAGCGGACTGGAGAATGAAGCACAAAGAAAAACAATGATGTGGGTGACTTTGGTTGCAAACAAGAATGTGACTAGCAAATCACCCCGTAAACTGAGTGAGGCAGGTGGATATGGAACAGTGTCTATGTCAAGGGTGATCCGTCTGAAAAGTGGTGATCGTGTGAACCTGAACATCTCACCAGTCTCTTTCTCATGGGAGTCTGTCAAAACATACTGGGGTCTCTTCCTGCTTTCTAAACTAGAAAACAAATAAATAGTTCCTTATCCCTGGTCTAATTATGCTGAAAATCCGAGCTTAAGTCGGTGAGTCTCTAGCAGTACTGGAGTTGTCTGCTCCAAGGCTTGAGTAGCCTTTTTATACATATCATGTGCCTTCTGTGATTCATGCTAGCATGGCCAGCGTTATAAAGAGAGTTCAAACAGGACGTACTCTCACTGACCTTATCTTTAAGTTGCTAGAACCAAAAGTCACATCGACTTGGGGAATGTATGCAATAATAAAAAATATCACAGAGATTGAAGCTTGTGGATGTTTCTTATAGTCTGTAGTCTCTATCTGACAATAACCCATGTATAGTACTGTGCAAAGGTCTTAAACATACTATTTTTTAATGAAAATTTTATTTTTATTTTAATTTTTTTGGAAAAAAACCCTTTATTATAGATCTTTATTTGATCACATCTACATTACTGAGTCATCTTTAAAAAATCGGATTTCAAAACTTAAATTTTTCCAGCACAAAATTAACTATTTTTTAAAGGACCATATTAGGTAAGAGGCCACTTTTCAGACAAAACTAAAATGAAGGCTGCTAGGTTTTGCTGCACAAAAAAGCAGGCCAGACAGTCAATGTCTGACTGTCTCTAGAAGAACTGGTTCTGCAAGATGTTCTCATAAAACACACCACCAATTAGAAATGATAGAAATCTGTATAAATTGACTTTGTTTCATTTATTACTGTTTACTACCGTTATAGAATTTATTTTAATGTTGATTCATCTGATTTCTTTGTATGTCATTAAGGATTTTACTCGGTACTATATTTATGCAATAAAAATCCAGATCCAGTCATTTAAACATCCCAACAGTGATTAAAGTGTCGTCTAGACATGTCTGTTCTGCTTTTCTTTTTCCTATGGGACATTTTTTTTCTCTTGTGATTTCAGCATTTGAAATATTGACTGTTCTCAGCCCTTTGTGGTTCTTCAATTTTACATTGGATACTGTTTTAAGTTTTACTTTGCTTTTATGAAAGACACTTTGCTTTGTTAGGAATCATGTTATTATGTATTTTGAATGTGTTTAAGTGTAAATTAGTTATTTATGAGGCTTATTTAAATGAATTGAGGTTTTTCTCTAATAGCTGTGAAGTACTGTATGAGTCTGACATAATACATTTAATATGTACGACTGTGTTTTGTAATAAACATGCTCATATTTCTAACTACTTTCCAGTTGACAATAAAGTTCTTTTCAAAAATATAAAAGTATAAATTGTTTGTTAAAAATATTTATATATTATTATTATTATTATTATTATTATTATTATTATTATTAATAATAATAATAATAATAAACAAGACCACAACTCATAAAAAACTGATTATTATAATTTAATGTATGAAATTATTTATACTGTGATATATATATATATATATATATATAGTGTGCGTGTGTCTCTGCTAATCCTCACCACGCGGTGGTGCTACTAAATCACAGGCTACATCCTGGTTCTGTGTGCCATCAATCATCTCACAGTTAAACCCCATTATGAATTACACGACTGCTGCATGGAGCATGTTTTCCCCATGCTTGTGTGGGTTTCATCTGGGTACTCTGGTTTTCTCCCACAGTCCGAAGATATGCACGTTAGGTCAATTGTCTGTTTCGGTGTGAGTGTGAATGTTTGCGTGTGTGTTGGCCTGCGATGGTCTAGTGAGCTTTTCAAGGTGTACCCTGCCTTCAGTCAGTGTCAGCCGTGACCCTAATAGTAGGATTAAGTGGTTTGGCAAATGAATAATGAGTATATAAAATGTTTTTCTTATACTAGATTGCTTTATTGTTTATTGCAAACACAAATGGATTCACATAAATGAGTTGAAGGTAACGTTTGTCCCTATTTAATCACATAAATAAACATGAGCTAAAAACTTATTAATGGTTTTCAATATAAAATTTCTATTAATTTATAATCATGAAAGATAATCAATAATTGCTTTATGGGTAGATAATTTAGCATTTTAAATCTTATCAAACAAAAAGAATGCAACAAATTAAAATAAAACATACTTCTCTTTTATATACTTATTGTTCATTATTGTTCCAGCACCAAACTGATCTGCTGAATTGTTCTGCATTTGTGAAGCAGATATGTATTATTAGAAAGCATAGTCTTTAAATCAAGAATCGGTCTTTGTGTGCTACATGCTCTTCTATGGGTCTGAATATGTCGGAAGCAGGAAGTCCAAATTTGGTATATAGATGAGATCAGGAAATCGTTTCCAATTTGAGGCATAAATGCTAAAAATAGCCCAGATGGCAATGCATTACATCAGTTCTCTTACCCCTGGTTTAGTACACATTTACACATCATGTTCCTTAATACTGCCTTTGTTCTCATGACACATGGTATAGAAAATACCAAATCTCAGAATTTGCTCCAATGTGTAGAAATGTTGATTTCTTCATAAATAAATCACAAGTCTGTTGTCTTAAAGTGATGATGATATAACACTCATAACAGTGAAAATGAAAACAATAAAAGCTGTTGAAGAATATAATGATAGAGTGGAGTTTCAGATCACTTCCAGATCATTACTGTGCTGTGAAGATGCTTCAGCCTTTTTTGCTTTCCTTATTTGTTTGTGTTTGCCTTATCATTTCCTGTGAGCTAGTGGTTTTACTGTGCATGTACACAGGAAACTAAACACCCCTGCTTGACACTGCACATTACACTATTTAGCAATGCACCACTGCACATAGAGCATGAATCATTCTATTGGTTTTAACAGGAGTGAGTTTTTCAACCTTTTCATCACTGATTGTGGTATTTAGAAAACCTTAACCATAAAAAGGTCCCACATCACATCTTATACTGTGTATTCACAACAATTTGCATACCCTGTATACCCTATATAATTTTCCATGCTGTTATGTAGGTTAGAACTGGACAAACGGTAAGAAGTGTTAAACCGACCTGAACATTAATTCACATGCTATAATCCTTGGATAGTTTTATAAACATATTCCCTTTGCCAGGTATATTACAGCAGTTTAATGTCTATAATGGAAGCATGTGGGATTGGAAAAAGATTTTCCACACAGCCTTCCTTAAGCAAATATGTACCGATATGTTTATTGAGTGGAGCTAATGACTCTTCCATCCACTGAACCCAAAGCTAGAACCCGCATCTAAATATAGTTTTGTAAGAGTGGTCCTGTCTTTAATAGGCTACTTGACTTTTTTGTATTTTTAGATATTGAAACAAAGCCTTGAATTGTACATTTAAAAATTTGACATTCCTGTCCATTTTAGAAAATATTAAAATATTTAGATTGACATAAAGGAAATGTCAGGGATTACAAATATTCTCTTGGTACACAAAGCCTGTGATTAGGGGTCTCATATATTGTGTCCACCCATTTTAATCCTTTCTAGGGCTAAACAAAAGCACATTTTGAGTGACGACTAATTTTACTGTATATGTATTGATAAACTGTTTACATTTTAAGGCACAATGGGAAAATATGTAATTTAATTTATTTATTAGGGCCATTAATTAAAGCTACCATGCACTGCAGCCAAACCAGTCCAGCTATAGTTAATGAATAAAATTTTCCATCTTAATTGTTACTCACATTTACATACTTATTTTTAATCTTTAAATTAGGAAATTAAAAATATAATATACGAAACACATGCCGTTGATGGCATATTTTGATGAATAAATTGCACAGTGATTATACATCAATTTTTATTTAATTAAATTTAATTTCATTTTTATAAATAAGTGCTTTATCCTTTTTTGGGTTATGGGGAGGCTGGAGCCCATCCCAGCTGACTCCAGGCAAAGGCAGAGCAGAATAGCTTGCCAGACCCTGGCACGGCAACACAACCATTCACACTGACATTCACACCTTGTGGCAAACCAGAATATCCAATTAGCGTAATATGTGTCTTTTGAACGGATCTTTCTTAAGATTCTTGAAACATTTGTCCAGCCTTTTGATGGCGAGCTCCACATCTTTTTTGGTGATGCCAATTGTAGAAAGAAACCCACACAAGCCTGTGTGCTGTGAGGTGGAAGTGCTTACCACTGTGCCACTGTGCCTCCCCTACATCTTTTAATTAAAAAAAAATCCCAAGAATTTGGTACACAAGTTAATTTAATTTAATTTAATTTAATTTAATTTTATTATTATTTAATTTATCTTTCTGAAATCAATGCAATATTAAAAATATACATATACATACATTTATTATTATTTCAGTGGTACTGCAAGGTCTTCATTTGTGAAGGCTATGAGCTCTTAACATTGTATCAATGGTCATGACTGATCACAGCTGGTAGCATCTCAGTGCCAACATAAAAAGGGTTTGTTTGAGATCATTCCTTAGATTAACTACAACACAGTACAATGGAAATGTTCCCACAAGTCAGGAATGTCTATTGGATCTGTTTCTATACAGCTGTAAATTCAAAGGTCATCAGTTCAAACAATTGTGTGGAAGTACAAGTTATTGGGAGGTCTAGCCACGACGAAGAAGACGACACAAACTTTCACCCTTAGCTGACAGAAAATTGGTTTGGACACTCAGGAATAAATCAGGACCCTCCAAGACACCGGTCTGTAAAAGTGATGCATTACACAAAGTGAATAAAAAAAAGAAGAAGAACGGCCGCAGAATCCTTCACTGTGATCTCAAACCATCCTAGACTTGGACACCAGTGAGTGTTCCAACAGGACAGTGACCTCAAACATGCATCACAGCAGGCTATGGAATGGATAAAGCAATCTAACATTATGCTTTTGAATGGCCTTCCCAAAATTCTGAACTCAGCCCTAACAAAAATATGTGAAATGTGATTAAATTTGGGTCAGCTCCATACCATGAACTAATTTAACTGAACTTAAGAAGATTGGTGAAATATCCAACCAGAATTCTGCCAGAATCATGCTGATGGATTCCCAAATTATCTGATCATAATGCAATTCACTAAAGGGCACTGAATCAAAAATTACATGTACTGCGTTTATAATTTGGAACCTGTGTTCATTTCAGAAAAAATAAATCTAATTAAAACTTGTGCTATAAATTCTTGCTTTTTTTTGTTTTTGTTTTCTCTTTTCTTTTAAAGATGTATGCTATTCACTTAAGGACAGTTCAAAGAAATCATCAGAATGAGATTATTAGAATCTTGAATCTTGAAATTGTGTGAAAATGATCATATATCTTTATGAGAATTAAGCTAAGATAGCCTCTCCGTGCCCCTAGTAGGATTAAGTGGTTCAGTGAATAAATGAATGAATGAATGAATGAATTAATATTAATTAAAGCCAGAATTCTGCCAGTATTTCACTAATAATAAATTGATTACAATGTTATTTAAGAAAGAAGCTATAAGGTGATGTTAATATTACAAGAAGCCTCTGGTGTTAGCATTTAATAACAGCGAATAAGTTTCTTACCTCTGGGAACCTGTAACACGGAAAATCATTTTTCTGTTTCACCCTGATATATGACAAACAAATATCAATAGCCAAAAACATATCACACCACTCTGTTGAGGATTATTTTGGGATCATTTGTGGCTATATTGGGGGCAGCCGTAGCCTAATGGTTAGCGAAGCGGCTTTGGGACTGAGAGGTCGCTGGTTCGATTCCTGAACCAGCAGTTAAAATGGGTGGAGTTGGGGGAGTGAGCTGCACCTTCCTTTCCTTCACATTCATGGCTGAAGTGCCCTTGAGCAAGGCACCTAACCCCCATCTGCTCTCCAGGTGCCCCCAATGTGTGTGGCAGCCAACTGCTCTGAGTGTGTGTGCTCACTGTTTACGTGTGTGTGTGTGTGCTCACTTTGGATGGTTAAATGCAGTGGCCTGTCATGATTTATTCCCTATTTAATAAAATAATAATTATTTTAAACCCATAATAACAAATAATATCTACAATACCTTTAATAAGAGTGAACAAATATTAAAATTACTGATCCCATGCTTATGCATCGCAGGCTTCACTTTAAGACTCAACCTTAAGACATCTTGTTTTTCTTTGACCTAAAGTAAACTCAAACTGATCCAGAGAAGAGCATTCTTGCCTAGTGACTACAGTATAGCCTACACATATGCAAAGAAAGGGAATTGAAACATGTAGATTAGGCTGAGGTTGTGGAAAGGTTTGGTTATAATGTCACCAGGACATGCAGCTAAAATCCCCCTTAAAAAGGGTAATGGAGGGCAATCTCGGAAAGGAAGGAAGAAGGGATGGTTTCAGGGCACAAAGCAGAAATGGAAAGATGTTGAGTAGGCTAAAGCACATTTTACTCATAGACCTGTAGGCCAGACAAAGAAACGAAGAGGCTAGACAGAGAGGGGGTGGAGAAGGTGCTATGAGGGAGGAATCCACATATTTGTTACTAAAGCTTTGGTGCGATCGAACCACATCAATATAACCTCAGATCATACCCATGATCCTGTTAAAGAATAACCTCTTGTACTCCTATCATCTGAAGTCTGAAATTTTCATGTTTATTTCGTGTGTGTGCAAAACTACGTGACTCATTCGACATTAAAATAAATGACATTTGGATGCTTTGTACTCCTGATTGCCACAAAGCATTCGAAATCAAATCCGAGGCTATGAGATGCTTAAAAATGAGAATTCTAAAGAAATTAGATACTTCACCTTATAAAAATCATTTCATTTAATTGCTAATTACAGCTATCATGCAAAGGCCCATCGTGTTACATCATTTCCTGTTAAGCAGTAAACAGGTTGTAGCCACAGGAAGCACACACATTAACCCTGCAGCCCTAAATTAGACCATATATCTGCCAGGAACATACACCAGGTTGCTATATTGAAGTGACATTCTGACTGTATCAAAGTTGTTACATTAAAGTAGCATTAAGGCTCGAGGTATCCAGAGGTACAAAAAAAAAAAAAGGTTATAGATCCAGTGTAATTATAAAATATAGCATACAGTAGTGAGTCAAGCAGTGGGTGAATTAATAAAAGTTAAAACTGTACATGTAAGTAAAATGTTCTGTACTTTAAAAAAGGTTGCTGTGTGACACTGGTCACTGTGGGGTCTTACATAATTTCCTTTATCATATTAATAGGTTAGATATTTTTATGAGAGTGAGTAAAGGTTCAGAAATAAATCAAACGTATCACTTCTTTGGGTAGAAGTGTGCTGTAGTGGTTAGCACATCCATCTCACAGACATTTCTATGCAGAGTTTGAATGTTCTTCCATGCTCGTATGGGTTTCCTATGGGTATTCTGGTTTCCTCCCACAGTCCAAAGGTCCCTGTGACTCTAGTATCATAAAGCAATTTGGCAAATGAATGAATAAATGAAATGATTTATTTGCTAATAACAATTTCATCAGACCAAAAGCAATTATAACTGGACATTCTGACTTTTGAACCCCTCTGATAGTGAAACAACCACCATTTTATGGTGTTCTACATCAACCTCCAAAACAATATCCATTGTGTGTTCCAGAGTAAATATTTTCATCCTCCATTAACTGATGTTAGAAAATATTTTTTTGTAATCACTCAACACACACAAAAAAGAATATATGTTAATGTTATTCTCCCAACAAAAATGAGGTCTCTTCCTTTATAATGCAAATTACTGTATATTACAGACACTGCATCTATCGCTCTGAAATTGCCTGAAGAGAAAGTTGGAGGACAAGAGCGATAAATATTGAAGACTTTTATTGTCGCATGATTGTTAATGTAAATATACCTGCTTATTCAGAAGCTTCTATTAACCGTTGTTGTTCCATATGTTGTTTTTAAAGATTCATTCATCCATTTATTCATTTTCTGACCTGCTTAATCCTAATTAGGGTCGCGGAGAGGCTGGCACCCGTCTCAGCTGACTCTGGGCGAGGGCAGAGTACAGCCTGGACAGCTCGCCAGGCCATCGCAGGGCAGAAACACACCGACTGCAATGCAGCCTACTCTTTATGAAAGTCAGCAATGGTTCTTTTACATGCCTCTCCCCATAGACGATGAGAGACATGGCCAGCCTTTGATAACCCAGTTAGCACCACTATTTTTTAAAGATATGTGCCTAAACCTAGGTAGGTTTAAAAAGTGAAATAGAATCAGTAATTTGCATGGTCACTAGGTGATATTTCACTGTTATGTAAATCTACTTTGCATTTCACAAATGGGAAAATGGCATTTCCATGGGTATACCCCACCTGTAAAACAATAGTAGTGCCATCCATTACCCAGAGGGCCAACATCTGTTTAAACCTGGGAGGGTAAATGATGGCTGCTCTCCAGTCTAAGTGGTAGATGAGTACTAAATAGAACTTTGCTTCATAGAATGATATCTTGAGCGGAAACCTTGAATTCAACCATAAGATGGTTTTTGAGTTATTTGGCCACCAGTACAGAGGGGAATGAAGAGAGCTGGTGGCTGGATTGTCTGTGTCACCCCGATGTTCATGTTGACTATGGGACAAGTGAAGTGAAGCGAAATCTTGAATTCAAAATGGTTTTTCAGTTATTTGGCCACTAGTACATGCACACATCAATTTCCCCTACTCTTTTTGATGCAATAATTAATATCAAAAGTTTTATAGACACCCATTCAGTTCAACATCTTGTGTAAGGAGGGATTTTAATAGAGCTCAGCACAAGGGGGAGATCTGACACTGGAGTCCCCATAAACCCCCTTTGGAAAGAATTTAATTAAATACGTTCATGAGCCTCTGAAGAGACACCATCAGCACTGCTGTAACATGCCACAATGGCTGGCACGTGCACGTTAAGTCTAGATGTGGACTTGGGTCTTGTCTCTCTTGTAGATCTAGCCAATGTTGTGCACGCCGTGTAAAGAACAACTTTCACCTATGAGTTCACAAAGGGTGGTCCTCGACTTCCACTCCTAAAGGGCCAACTAATAGGCAATGCAACACATGGTAGTTTGAACCAGCTCTGTGCACCATGGGAAGAATCAGAAGTAAAGCTGGCAAGGTGTACAGTAAGTGCATCCTGTTCTCTCAGACAGTGTCATTCTTCTATGGAGAGTCGCAATCATCGACAAATCCTGATACGAATATCAGTGAGGTAACTGCGGATGGGCTCACCTGAGGAGCTGCCATGTAAAGTAAAGAGAGTCTTTAGACCTTGTATTGCCTGGATGATTGATGTATCTGAATGACGCAACGTTGTGCAAACAGACTGGGGAAAAAATCAGTCGCTGTCCGTGCAAGTTGATGTGTTTTTATCTCACATTTGGCACCACATTGTTAATCTATTGGACAGAAATATCATACTTCATCTGAGCAAGTAAATACACTAAGTAGAAATCTTTGTTCTGAACTTGGTTGTGTTGATTTTTTTTTACCCATATATCCATTATCTACACAACTTAATCATCAGGGTCACAAGGGGAGCAGGAGTCAGTCACAGCTGACTTTGGGTGAGAGGTGGGGTGCACCCTGAACAAGTTGCTAATCTGATGCAGGACCAACACAGACACAACATTTATTCACACTCACATTCACACCTGAACAATTTAGAGCAGCTAATTGACTTCATGTCGAAGTCTGTGGACTATGCGAGGAAACCCACACAAGCACAGGGATAACATGCAAACTCAGCACAGAAAGGTCAAGATGCAATCCCTGAAACTTCAAACTGTGAGTTGGCTGTGCTAACCACTGAGCCAGCATGTGTTCATGCTGGTTTCATGATTCTGAAAACTGATACTGATACTGACCTTTCTGCTGTCCTTCGAACTAGCTGAATTAACGTTTAAATCAGAATTGTTGGAACCCAGCTGAGTCTGGCAGTGTTAACAACATTGTGGGGGTTTTTTGTGTATTGTTGTGTTGTGTGTAAAGCCAGGTCGGTAGAGCATTTCTCAAAGTTCTGGTCAAGGTTTGCCACTCTTATGTATTAGATCTCAATCTGCTCCATGACAGAAATTCACTCATTTGCCAAACCTCCTAATCCTATTCGAGTCGTGGGGATGCTGAGGCCTATCTCAGCCAACACTGGGTGAAAGCGGGGTATACCCTGAACAGATCGCAGGGCCAACACACCCAACAATTCACACTCACACCTAGGGGTAATTTGGAACAGCCAGTTAACCTAATAGGTTGTGAAAGGAAACTGGAGTACCCGGATGAAACCCACACAAGCACAGGGAGAACATGCAAAAACCACAGAGAAACACCCCATATCGGGACTTAAACCCAGGACCAGTGTTAACCACTACACCTTCGTACCACCTTATAACAGAAATTATTGACTTTATTTTGCCCTGTGTTTATTATTGGCTACAAGTTTAAATACAAGTCATTTTTTTATTAGTGTTCAAGATGGGACTGCATGAGAATCTGAAATTCACACCACACTTTTCATGTGTCTCTTTGTAAATGATCTATTGCTACTTCCTCACTCCTTCATCCTCTTTTTGCTTTTATAGAAAAAAGGACTAAACCACTCTGACATCAGCCTAGACTCTATCTGGCCTTTAGTTAGTGTTGTTCCAAACAACAAGAAGTGGGTGGCTTTCAATTCCTAAAAGGTCATGGAAGCGACAAGAAGAAGGACCCTGTCGTCACATCCGGAGAAATACCTCACCTCAAAAGTCCTGTTCAGTCACATGAGTTATAATGTCAGGTAATTTATAATATAACAACATGCGGTTTTATTTTATGAGTATAAGAGAATTAACAATTAACGTAACACTCAGAAATGTCCCCTACATCAAAAAATCGTAATCATAGTAATCGTAGTGGCAAAACGAATACATTTCTTTCTTTCCACACAGAAAGAAATAATCAAGACAGTAAGAGCAAGCCTTTTAGGAACGCTTAAAGCAAATCACATACCAGACTGCCAGAGGGTGAAAAGATTATAAAGCAGGTCATAATGTGACATTCAGGACCTGGTAAATCCAGAAACCTCAGCCGGTTTCAGTATTAGCTAAACCTGGTGATGTAATAGGTTGAACCATTTTCCAATAATACTGTATACTGGTGGGGCAATTGAATACATAAATCAAGTCAACAGCTTATACTGATGATGTAGTAATGATGCATGTCAAAGTTCCTGATCCATTTCACCAGCCAACCTCAGCAGTAAATGAATGTCTTCTATATAGCACTTTTCTATAGCACATGTATTATTATTATTATTATTATTATCATAATTATCATTATATATATATATATATA
>JAQMYF010000013.1:9589572-9614234 GCA_030014195.1 Neosilurus mollespiculum | reverse complement strand
CCCAGAGACTAGAAAGGAGAGGAGGGGAACGCAGAGGGAGAGGAACGAATACGGGATTTTTCAAATTACCCAACAGGGACGTACGAGACAAGAACATGTCTGTACTTTACAAGTGCACTTTTGAAAAATGTTCCCTCAGTAGTACAGTGTTGTTAGAAGACCAGAAGTACACCTTTTGACTAGCGGAAATGGTAGCCTATTGGTTGCTTGGCTATTAGTTAGTAGTTATTTCAGTAACGTACAAAAATGTTCCGGCACTGAAAGGTACACAATTGACTCTTAAAAGGGTGCCTCCCCAGGGACAAGCATTTGTACCCTTTGAGGTAAACACTGACACCCCCATGTCTGAGAATGTCGTGGCGTCTCACCATTCACGGCATTTGTGTATATTCTACGCTGTGTTAGCTCTGCTACTGCCTTGTGTTCACCTTCGTATTACCTGTTGATTACTCATCTGGATTTTCTCTGGATGGTACAGTAATATTTAGCATCTTCTTTGTTTGAACATTACCTGATAAAACTTTCTTAATAAAACCATCTTCACATGAACTCTCCACCATTAATCCTGTTTCTAATTACATTAGTATAGCTATAATTATATTCAACATTTACCGTGAAGTTAATGTCGTTAATCAGCTAGCTTAGTGTTTTGTTCTCATGATATATATTTTTTTTTAGATCCAGATTTCTGACTCTTGTAAATACATTCCTTATTCCTTAAATCATAGGAGCTACTGAAAAATTTGTGAATTACTGTTCACCTCACAGCAAGAGGGTCCTGGAACCACAGTACAAAGACACGCACATTAGGCTTACTGAGTCTTCCAACTTGTCTCTAGGTGGGAGTGTGAGTGTGAATGGACGTGTGTGTTGGTCTTTTGATGGACTGGTGCCCCGCCTTCACCATGAGTCGGCTGAGATGGGCTCCAGCCTCCCCACAACCCTAGTAGGATTAGGAGGTACAAATGAGATAATGAATGAATGAATGAATGGTTTGCTTTAAAGGTGCCTTTTTTAAGATTATGTAGGTCTCTAATAATAGTTAATAATTCTCAACCATGTTCACAAAGCTCTACTTCCAGGATCGGCAGTAGAGCAAAGTAAAGTGTTTATAAAATGACTAACACATGGTCCAAACACAAACAAGTATTCTGCATCAGAAACTTAAAGGGGATTATTTGAAAGAAGTATAAAAAATGACTATTGTACCTTTAAGAGAAATAAATTAAAATCCTGGGCTTTATGATATGAATTTACATTGAACTACTTTTGTAACTGCCCATTTATTAATTTGCTGAACTGCTTAATCCTACTACTGCAGGGCCAACACACTCACTATTTACACTTACACCTAGGGGCAATTTGGAACAGCTACTTAGCCTAATGTGCATGTCTTTTGACTGTGGGAGGAAACCGGAGTACCCGGAGGAAACCGGAGTGCCCGGAGGCAACCCACACAAGCACAGATAGAAAATGCAGCCTCCAAACAGAAACACCTGAACCTGGGATTTACACCCAAGACCTGCTCGCTGTGAGGCGGACATGCCAATCACTACATCTTTTCGTATTTTCCTGCAAGTAAAACGATATGAAGAACATACAATACATATTTAGAGTATCATTGTAATAAGTCAGATAAACTGGATGTACTAGCATTTCTTTAAAAAATGTAAGCATACTATTGACTGTACCGTAGATTCTTGGCAAACAAGGTGGAAAATTTACTTGCGCAGTCACTTCGATGAATTCATGATTTTCATCCCTACTTATGTTCTGTGTTTATTAATTAACCCACTAGAATCATACCAGCACGTTCTCCTTTTACACACATTTGAACCTACATCCTTAATCTGTTCTAGGTTTTCCTTTCTTATTAGAAATACAATGCTTGGAAAGAAAAAGAAGAAAATGATCAATGAACTTTATTTAAAACAAAACTTTAATTTCAATAAACTAATGTAAATCAGGTGTGTTTAATCCTAGCTGCAAAGGGCCGGTGTGGGTGTAGGTTTTCATTCCAGCTGAGCAGGAGCCACACCCTCCACCTGTTAAAATCAATTGATCTTCATTTACAATAAAATCTGAGGTGTGACTCCTGCTTGGTTGGAATGAAAACCTTCACCCTCACCAGCCTTTTGCGGATAAGATTGAACACCACTGATTTAAAGCATCAAATTCATAACTTATGTCCTAATAATTTATTTGTTTCATGGTAATTCTAGAATGAAAAATTTACAGATTTGCCTATATTCAAGATATTTCCACTAGCTAAGATGAATACTTTAGAGTGTGGCACTAACTGATTTATTCAATTCCATCAACTATTTATTTCACTATGGCCTACTTTATGAAAATATGTCCTATTCAGTAATAAATGTCAATTTATCAACATTAACTTAAGACTATTTTTAAGGCAATCTTTTACTGTGAACTGTTTGCAGGCTGACCGATGTGAAGACTTCTGTTGTTTGCTGGATGGTGGCGATTTTGCTCCACTTCCACTTCTTGAAGAGGCTCACGCGTGTGGGGTTATGCAGGGTCGCGGAAGGATGTGTGCGGAAGAAAGTTGGGAAACGTTTCCTGTTGGACAGTGCTGGAGAGCTGGAGCCATAGGAAAACTAGCAAAGAGAAAAACACTGCTTGTAATACAGACATGGGCTGTAGGGATGCAACATAAAAGCCATATTCATCTTCTGTAAGCAGTTTAAGCTGGTCGGGGTCAGGGTGGATCAAGGGCTTATCCTGCGAATTTTGTACACAAGGAAGGAGAATGCATCCGTGATGGCACCATGAACATGCTTATTCACACACTTATTTATACCATAGCTATCAGCAATTTAGAATAGCTACACTGCAAAAATGTTAGCAAGTGAAAATATCTTAAATATAGTTAAAATGATCTAGCATTTCCTACTGGAAGAAGGCAACGCACAAGATCTGAGACTATTAAAGCGTTTTCTAAATTGGAACATATATTGTCAAGCCAAATCATCTGTGAATACTCCTGAGTGGTGCACTGACACAGAGAGAGACCATCAACCTAGAAATCGAAGGGTCGAAGCCAGGTTGATACCGCAGTTGGGAGCCCATGGGAGCTAATTGGCTGAGCTTTCACAGGATGGAGGAATGGCATACGCTCACCTCCTTGTCAATTACAGCAATCGCTAGGAAATCATGGGCATCTGTATGTTCCTCCGTACAAAAGGGGTAGATAGAGCTTTCCCTCCTAGAGTGTTAGGCCACCCCTGAATGCGCATGCACAGCAGTTCATAAAGAAGCGTCATGAATGGGGCACGTGCTTGATACACCCATCCCTGGATGGTGGTGGTCGTATGTGGTAGTGAGGCATTACTTGACTAGTGGGAAATGGCTAAATGAAATTAGGGGAGATAAACTAGAGGGAAAAAAAAAAAATATATATATATATATATATATATATATATATATATACACCCCCCCCGAATCCTTTTTGTAGTGTATTCTGCCTACATGAACATAGAAGCAAACCGCAACTTGAGTACAGGATCAAGACATTGCATATGACCCATGACCATCTTTCTAAATGCTACACTTAACAACAGTAATCATTCATCATACTGTAAGAGTAGATTAATGTCAGCCCAGTGTGACCAGATGTTTTCTCTTGCCTTAATAAATAATTCACTGCATGACTACATTGTCTGGCACCCAGTACGCTGATACTCACTCTACACAGGATGTGGGTTTGACGTTGATTATATTCTGTGGGGAACCGTAACTGAGTTGCGAATTTTAAAACTCAACATATTAGCCGCCGAAAAATCGAGACACAGTGCTGTCACCGTTTTAAAACTACAGGCCTGGCTCTTCGATTGCCTGAATAATGCATGAGGCAAACTTTCATTGATAAAAATGTGACAAACTCATTCAAACTAATGCCTTAATAAATAATTCTCTTTGCAGCTACATTGTTTAGCATACACTACACGGATACTCGCTCTCCACAGCATGCCGGTTTGACACTTATTGTATTCCACTAGGAATTGCAACTGAGTTAAGAGTTTTAAAAGTCAAGGTACTACGAGCAGAGAAACTGAGACAATGCTGCTCCGCTTAACATTCGCTGATAAAAATGTGACAAACCAATTCACTAAGGAGAAATCTGCAGTAATATTACAAATATGAGGCATCCTTAAGATTTGCAAGGATGTGAGGCATTAATAATAAAATTCATGCCATATTTCTATGATGCTCCACTAAAGCAGATTTGAGGAAATTACTTGAAAATGACTTACTAATTCAAAACTCAGTAGGTGCCCACAGACAAAAAGCAATTAATTCTAAGTTAATCTCTTTCTCAGTTTGTAACAGATTCTCCTTAATTCCCTCACTTCTCTCCAGTTTAGACTTCAACTTTCTGTCTCTCAGTCGCTCTTTGATTTTTTTTTCTCTCTGAGGCTGGCATTACATTGTTAACTTGCAGCGATGATTTTCTGTCCAATATTGTTGCATGAAAAATCAATCTCTGTGTAACATGGAGACCATTTTCCATGCAGGTGGTTCAGCGGTTAAGGCTCTGGCTTTCTGATCGGGGATTCAAGCCCAGTACCAAGCTGCCCTTAACCCTCGTTTGCTCAGTTGTATAAAAAAAGAGATCAGTGTAAACAGATAAGGGCATCTGACAAATGCCATAAATGTAAATGTACTTCTGGCTCAACAACATGTTGTGAGTTTTCAAATCCAAGACAATGTAAAATGACGAACTCGCAAAGCAAGAGTACAAATAATTAAGGCGGCGTTACACTAGTCAACTTGCAACAATGTTTAAGATAAGGTGTTGCATGGAAAATCATCATTGCAAGTTGACCATGTAACGCCAGCTTAAAAACAAATAGGAAACTGCATCAACTTTTGGGATCCATGCGTTCAACACTACTAGACCAATATACTGTATGTTTCATTTTTAAATGAGTACTGACAAGGTTACACCTTGTAAATACCAATACTTATTTACAACACTGACATAAATGTAGAAAGGAGCTGTGGATAAACACAGCTCAAGAAAATTATCTATTAAATATTAATAATTAAAAAAAACTATTGGTTGTCTAGTCGATCCCTTACAGACTCAGTCCCAGATTAAAAGTGCAATCTATTTTTCACACGAAGCTTAGCATGGAATTAGATAAACAGAGATTGTAAAGAGAAACACACCACTATTAGGTTCCACATGCGAGCTGCTTCAGCCACTAGTGTAGAAACAGAGCTGCATCCTGGCATCAATATGATTTTTATGGGTTCTGTGTAGAGAAGGTCATACAGGAGCTTTGTGGCTTCCCCTGGGTCACACTGAGACACAGACAAAAACATACAGCATAAACAATGCTACAAACGAGAAAAATATATTTAGAATTTGTTTCTGAAAAGTTGGTATATATTCCCTATTTAACATCTCTTGCTTGCAAATTCATAACAATTTGTGCAACATATTTCATTTAACATCACAAGACCCCACTGTGCTCAAATGAAAACTTCACATTTTCTCCCAATTACAGTGAATATCCTTGTAAGATTATCATAGGAGGACCACTGGGTATTACTCTTTTGCCAAACTTCTTCCTGTTTGAAGACATTGATCAAGTTTGATAGTTATTCAGTTGTAATAAATAGAAACATTGAGGAGAAATTACAAGGTATATAACATTAAAGTTTAAGTCTGATTAAGATGAAAGTTTAAAGTAAAAAGTGTTCCAGTGTTTCTAGCCAGTTTACGCCTCATTTCATTAATACACTGTGTAGTATTCACAGTTTTCACCTGAAATCAGCAGAGTTTGCGATTTCAGCCCCAACACCTTCAATACTTCATATAATTAATTGAAAATCTGAAAATCAGGTGTCTGGGTTCAAGCATTTCTGGGTGGAGTTTGCAAGTTCTCGTGCTTGTGTGGGTTTCCTCCGGGTACTCTGGTTTCTTCCCACAATCCACAAACATGCACATTAGACTAATTGGCTGTTCCACATTGTCCCTAAAGTGTGAGTATGAATGGTTGTATGTGTTGCCTTGCAATGGTCTGGCGAGCTGTTCAGGGTTTACCACACCTTCACCCATTGTCGGCTGAGATAGACTCCTACCCTTGTATTAGGATTAAGCGATTCGGCAAATGAGTAAGAGTGGTGTCGGCAGTTGTTTGAGAAGTAAATTAACCATGCTAGACTCCAGATATTAAGCATTTAATGAATTAAGTAAAGTTTGATATGAAGAATTATTCGGTCAAGGGGTTGTTATATGCCGAGGCCGAAGAGCGAGGTAGATAACCCCCTCTGAGACAGAATAATTCTGTCATACAACAGCCAAATTCTTTAATTATTTTATTATTCATTCAAAATATTTTCAAAGTAGACAGTCAAGTAACTATATTGTGCAATAATCATTCAACTTATCCAATGGCAATAGTGTAATTATGCTGTTAACCCCTGGCAATGATGTAATATCAAAAATTATTGTCTTACCACAAATCAGAAAGGAGAAAATCTCTTAAATGAATAACAGTAACTATAAAACAACAACAACAACAACAACAACAATAATAATAATAATAATAATAATAATAATATTAATAATAATAATAATAATAAAGCTGGGCAGTGGTGGCCCGGTGGTAGGGTGCTAATCCCAAGGTCGGGGGTTCAAGCCCCACTGTCAGTGGGTGTCACTGCTGTCCCCCCCAGTGCAGCTAACTGGGTTATCAAAGGCCGGCCATGTCTCTCACTGTTTATGGTTGTAAAAGAACCATTGCTGATTTTCGTCAAGAGTAGGCTGCATAGCCATCAGCGAGTTTCTGCCCTGCGATGGCCTGGCAAGCTGTCCAGGGTGTACTCTGCCCTCGCCCGGGGTCGGCTGAGATGGGGGGGATATGAATGAATGAATTCATCGTGAATAACCATGTTCAAACCATGTTCACTTTAATACAGAAAGACTGGTACCACTTCCTTCAATTTCACTGCATTAAACATCCCTGGTCAACCGGTTCAAAGGAAGCAAGCTAGATTTCTTTCAGAAAAGGACTTTTTCATTTCTTTTTTTTCAGGACAGCTTCCTCCAGTAGTGCATTTCCATTCAGCTACATCCAGACTTCAGACATCAGTTATATAGAAGCAGAAAGCAGCCTTTAAGGATTTGTCTGAAGAGCTCTGACTCACAACATAAGAAGTAAGAAGGTGACTGACGCTGACGACAGCACTACAGAGTTATTATACAATGTACTGACTATTAACAGACATTTTAGATTCTGGTTCCATTAATTTCACAGTGTTGTCAACAAATAAAAATAAATGAAGTGATTACTTGATTCACATTCGGTCCCTGATACCTTTTCTCGGATTACTAGACACACACACACACACACACACACACACCAATTCCAACATTTCCATTTTCAGTATGATACTGATATCCGAGCTGAACATATAGGTTGATACTGATCCAAAATCATCCTCACAGCAACCAAGTCGACTCTCTCCGAGCCTTTCTTGCCAAGTGTTGCAAAACATCAGAGATATGATATCAATGTGTGTTGAGTTCTCTCTCTGTGTCCTCTCATGCAAGCTCTACGTCGTGTCAATCAACTTGCCGCACTTGTACTGCATAAAAAAACATCTCAGTGGATCATTTCAGATTCAGTGCCAATAGACAACATTCAATAGGACAATATTGGACACAGAATATATATTTAAGTCACATCACATCCTTATCAGTATGCTTTTCAGCACTTGTCATACTTGTTTCATAATTACTTGATTAGTTGCTGATCAGTTCCCTTACCTGTGAGTTCTCTGAGGAGCAGGCACATAGTCTTAACCCAGCCAACTGTTTCAAATACTACACAACACCACCTTGCTACAAATAATTATTAGTTATGGCTAGTAATGAGGCAGTAATTAATATTTAGAGAGCCGGGTGGCACTCTCGCCTCAAGAGAAAAAGGTCCTGGGTCTAAGCCCTGTGTTCGTCAAAGACGTTACTCTATGAAGATTGCATGTTCTCCCCATGCTTCCATGGGTTTGCTACAGGTTCTCTGGTTTCCTCCCACACTTCAAAGAGCTAACTGGCTGTTCTGGATTGTCTACATATCTAGGTGTGAATGCAAGTGAGAATGGTTATAACAGTAGTTAAACAACCATGAATCTAAGACCAGGGTGGCACAGTGGCATACTGATTATCACATCCACCTCACAGCAAAAAGGTCACGAGTTTGAGACCCGGGCTTGGCAAGGACGTTTCTGTGTGAAGTTTGCATGTTCTCCCCGAGCTTGCATGGTTTCCTCCAGGTGCTCCGGTTTTCTCTACAGATATGTACATTAAATGAATTGGCTGTTCCATATTGCTCCAAGATGAGTGTGAGTGTGAATGGGTGTATGTGTGTGTTGCCCCTGCAATGGAGTGGTGAGCTGTTGATGGTGTCCCCCCCCCCTCGCCCGAAGTCGGCTGAGATAGGCTGAAGCCTCCCTGCGACCCTAGTAGAATTAAGCAATTCTAAATTTTAGACCAGAGGGTCTCAATTTTTGTAGATTTGATTTCAAAAATATTATCATTCCACACATATAATTAAAACTACATGAAGTACTGTTCTGTCTATTAATTAGCACATTACCGCTTTTAAATTCATGAACCGTCAAACAACATAATGCATAACATCCTTTAAAGCCTACTTTTTTGACAACATGTACTATGTTTCACAGGATGTAATCATGTATGCATCTATTGTATCTCTGCTGTCAGCTCTCAGTGTAGTTGTTTACTTTTGTGCTTTGAAACTTAGCATACACTGATGTGTATGAATAAAGCATGTACTCGGATATGGTAATGAAACCCAATGCATTATGGGAACAACAGCTGCCAATTAAAACACAGGGGAAGCTCAAAAGCACCTCTTTAGGTCTGTGTTTCTCTTTCCCTACCGATACCCCTGTCTCTTTACCCCAGTTAATAATTGATCAAAGTGTGAGACTTGATACAACCATGATGGCAGCCTGAAAGAGAGAGAGAGAGAGAGAGAGAGAGAGAGAGAGAGAGAGACTACTACACATACCCAATCAATTATATTCCAAAGCTTAATCAATTATTTCTGGTGCTTTTGTCTGTAATTTGGTAAAAATCTTTCTTGGAAATTCGTCCATCAGTTATTGCACACACACACACAAACAGACAGAAATGACTAGTCTCATACCCTGAAAGGTTAAATGCTGCAATCAAAGTAAAAGGTGGCCACACTAAATACTAAAGACTAAAGACTAAAGCCTTTTTTTCTCATAAAAGAGACTGTTATTTTTGTTATTACAATATATGCTGTTGTTTGTTTACTTATTCTCATCAATATGATCCAAAATTACATGAAATAAATACTTGAATAGTACTTGGTTTCAGATTTATCTTCATTTTGTTAAGTGTGTAATCATCACTGCACACTACTGTATATGGTAAAAGCTAGGATTATACACTGTCAGAAACAAGGATAGTTGTATATTATATTATATTCATATTATTAAATTCATTCATTCATTTTCTCAACCGCTTAATCCTAATTAGGCACCCATCCTAAAACTGGTGCCTATCTCAGCCGACAATTCTAAATCATTTTCCAGGGACATTTTCAGCCTTTTCTAAGTTCACTGGTGTGACAGTTTTCACAATTAGATCAGTCTGCACTCAAATCATTTACAAACTCCAGGATGCATTACGACAGTGATGAGTATTACATGATTGTTTTTATTTATTTTTTATTTACCTTCCTTGAGAGTTTTGATAAGGAACTGCTGCATACCAAATACAAGATCATAATCGAAATAGCTTTTGGCGATAGAGCAGTAATTACAAACAAACATCAACAACAACAAAAAAATCACATTGGATTTGGGCTTGCTTTTAATGATTTTTCAAGAGCCCGGGCTACAGGAATTGATTTGCTTAATCCTTTACAAACAAGTAATTATCACGCATTGAGCTTTGCTGTCTCTCTAATTTTTCAATGTAATATGACATTTGATTAGCCTTGATTAATATCTTGGATGATGAGCTTCAGATATGAAAGCAAAAACAGATATTCACGTATTGTTCATCATCACGTCCTGTGTGTGTCATTCTCTCCAGTTAATTATAGCTCTTGCGCTTTCAATTCTTTACTTCAAAAGTTCAATTAAACCTTGGAACAGATTGTTAAATCTCTTTAAAACATGCTACAGGCTATAGCCAATGTGAAATGCAAAAAGATTCAGCTAGTCAAAACCTGTTTTAAAGTGTTTCTTTATTAGGTTGTCCCTGAATTACTTGTATTGAGCTACTTTGGCTAAAGTAGTTTCTGCAAACAGAACAGACTGAACAGTCAGATGTTCAGGTGGCAGCAGTGGGAGGTGGGAAAAAATATTTCTTAATGTAAAATCTAAATTTTGATTATATGACTACTATTTTTTGCTCCATCCTCTTGTCCAGGATAAATAAGCAAATGTGTTTTTGTTTCAAGTACTCCTGAAGATGACATTTTAATGACTGCAGTTGTAATTAATTAATTAGTGCAGCTGCGGGCATTTGACCTTGATTATTCAAATAAAATATTTGGCTCACATTAACAATATGCAAGGAGAATGGTTTATTATCCATTCATTAGTTACACTACTTACCCACCAGGGTCAGAGCCAATACCAGCTGACTTCAGATGAGAGGTAGGACTCTGAACAGGTCACCAATCTATCTCAGGGCAACCACAGAGACAAACAGTCACCCAAATTGGCAATTTAGAGTAGCCAGTTGGCCTAACCCTCATATGTTTGGACTGGAGAACCCAGAGGAAAGAATTCATTTGCCGACTCGCTTAATCCTACAAAGGTCACAGGGAGGCTGGAGCCTATCTCAGCCAACTTTGAGCGAATGCAGGGTTTACCATCAACAGCTCACCAGTCCATCAGATGGAAACACCCACACAACCATTCACACTTACACCCACACCTAGGGGCAATTTGGAACAGCCAATTAGCCTACTGTGCATGTTTTTGGACTGTGGGAAAAAACCGGAGTACCTAGATTAAACCCATACAAACACAGCTAAAGCATGAAAACCCCACACAGAAACGCTCTTGATGAGCCTGGGAATTGAACGCGGGACCTTTTTGCTGTGAGACAGATGTGCTAGCTGCTATGCCATCATGAGTATAATTACAAAAAAAAAAGCACCAGAATCTTTATGATTGATTAAGGTTTGTCCAAATGTGGGTCTTGGGCCAACAAAGAACTGATAAAAATTTTTAAGTGATCCAGATCCAGGAGAATTTTGAAGGATTTTTTTAACATTATATGATAGGTTACAGAGGCGGAAATCACCCACAATGCGCTGGGAGAAAAAAATACAAAGTTAAAAAATAACTGAATTCTACATCATCTGTCAATAAAGCCTTGGTTAAAAAGTTTAGAGATTGCACTACTTAGGTGGAGGTCTGTACTCTCTGATTACATTTCTAGTTCAAAATATTTTTAAAGTAGACAGTCATGATAGCATGCTAGCATTGAGTGAGTTGTCAGTGTGGTATGGCCTCATAAGGGTGTCCGGAGGAAAGCACATCGTAGCTGGTGTCAGCGGGACATGACGCTATTAGCGATGTAAGCATGCTATAGCACTAATCATTCATTAATTTTCTGAACTACTTAATCCTAATTAGGGTCGCGGGGAGACTGGCACCCATCTCAGTCAACCCTGGGCAAGGGCAGAGTACACCCTGGACAGCTCGCCAGGACATCACAGGGCAGAAACACGCTGATGGACATGCCTCTCATCACAGACAGTGAGAGACAGGGCTGGCCTTTGATAACCCAGTTAGCTGCACTGGGGGGACAGCAGTGGACAACCGGGTGACAGTGGGGCTTGAACCCCTGACCCCCCCCCACACACACACACAAAAACACACCCACACACACCCACACACCACACCCCACAACATCACGTTCTTTATTTGCAAAGTATATGGTTATGGTTTATAATAGATTTATACAGCGCACTCTGTAGTGATTCATAACTGAAGCAGGTGAAAGTATGATGCTTGTGATTAAAAAAGTTATACATTTAAATCCAACACTGTTAGAGAGCCTCTGCTGGACAATGCAGTGTGTAAACGTAAATGAAAAAAATCTCCTTATTCCTGAATTCAGAACCCAGGACGTGTATTTGCTGTTTGTTCTGAAATTTGAATGTCTTATCTTTTTACCTTGCCAAAATATCTCTGCATATTATTGATGTAAGATTTACAAAAATGCACTTCTGTGTGCACAGCGCTTTCATTGGTGCCTGTTGCCATGCCAACTTTCTTTTCCTTTTCCTCGCTCTTCATTACTGAGAGTGATTCCAATGCAGAGTGCTCTCCACCAAACTCAGAACACAGCTCCCTCTCTGTTTACAGACCTGAAGCGATATTAATGTACCTGAACTTAATGTACATTTCTTCTTTCAATATTATGGTTGTTCACATGTGTGTGTGTGTGTGTGTGTGTGTGTGTATGTGTGTGCTTCTTCTGAGGAAGTATAATTTTGAGTGCTGTGTTTTTCACACAGTAATCGAAATATCCAACAGCCCTTAAGAAAGTTTAATATAATATATTAAAATTAAAATATTTCTCAAAAATATACATATGAACATTTTGGACCTTGACAGTAACTGAAGGTTCTTTGCTTCACAGAGAGTCTTCTTAGTATTACCCTGAATCTTTATTGCCAGCAGTGATAACTGTATTAGAACAGAAAGGAAGATAAAAACCAATAGCCAGTGTAAGACCACAGGTGCAATATTCCTACAACAATAAAGCTGTCACTCAAACCCCATATTTTTATATTAATCAACTTGTTTTAATGCTATTGGATTTTTGTGTAGCTATTTAACCACAAACAAACATTTAATATTGTTAACATTAATATGAAAAAAGCTTTTATATAATTGATTTATTTAGTATTTATGTAAAAGGTGGTGTGGTGGTTAGAATGTCCATCTCACAACAAAAAGATCTTGGGTTCGAGGCTCGGGCGTTTCTGTGTGTGGTTTGTATGTTCTCCCCGTGCTTGCATGGGTTTCCACCAGGTACTCCGGTTTCCTCCCACAGCCCAAACACACGCACATTATGATAATCAGCTATTCCAAATTTCCCCTATTTGTGAGTGTGGGTGTGAATGGTTGTATTGGCCCTGTATGGGACTGGCGAGCTCTTCGGGGTGTACCCTGCCTTTGCCTATAGTCTGCTGACATAGGCTTCAGCCTACCCGTGGCCCTAATAGGATTAAGCGGTTCATCAAATGAATGAATGACCCCCACTATCAGCAGGCTGTCACTGCTGTCCCCCCAGTGCAGCTAACTGGGTTTCAAATGCCGGCCATGTCTATCACTGTCTATGGTGAGAGGCATGTAAAAGAACCATTGCTGACTTTCATAAAGTGTAGGCTGCCTTGCTATCAGCGTGTGGTGTACGCTGCCCTCGCCCAGAGTCGGCTGAGATGGGCGCCAGCCTCCCCGTGACCCTAATTGGGATTAAGTGGTTCAAAAAATAAATTTTTATATTTTTAATTTTAATAAATTAATTATTATTATCATCATCATCATCATCATCATCATCATCATCATCATCATTATTATTATCACCATCATTACCACTACACTGAAACTATTTCGAGGTTAGAAATGTGTGTGTGCAGAACTCCATGTCAGAAGGAGGAGAGAAAGGATGTATAGTGTTGTGGGGGTACAACAGACTCCACTATCGAGGAGCACAGCTATATCCTCAGGGACTCACAGCTACAGTAAAAGAAAAACTGGGCTCTCTTCTATGGGTTATTTTCCACATTATTGTAATATGGTTAAGTTATCTACGTTTATAATGTCCAGAATTCATTTTTATCATTCTGAAATAACGACAGAACATAATTCACTGTATGAGATAACCAGTAATCAGTAAAGTACTTCAGCAGAGATGGAAATCTGGATCAAAATAAATAAAAACACCTATTAACTCTCATGTGTGTTGAATGCTAGGACCCAAAATAACACTTCCTGTCATGTACTTGAAACACTGTAATTGAGTTTGAAACCTTCAGTGTAAACTGGGTTTGATTTATTGGGATTTCTTACTTTTCTTTTTTTTTCAGTAATCTCTGTAATCACGAGTGGCACGGTGGCTTAGTGGTTAGCAAAAAGATTCCCAGACTCAGACATTCTGTGTCTGATTCCGTTGTTAGAAGGTCCTGGGTTTGATTCCAAAGCCTTCTGTGTAGAGTTTGCATGTTCTTCCCGTGCTTGTGTGGGTTTCCGCTGGGTACTCCGGTATTCACCCACGCCACAGTCCAAAGGTACAGTATGCACATTAAATGAATTATCTGTTCCAAATTGCCCCTGTGTGTGTGAGTGAGTGTGTGTGTGTGGGCCTTGTGATGGACTGATAAGCTGTTCAGAGTGTACTCTGCCTTCGAACAGAGTTGGCTGAGATAGACTCGGTCCGGCAAAGGAATGAATGAATGAATGAATGAATTAATGGCCTGGCAAGCTGTCCGGCGTGTACCCCGCCCTCTCCCGGAGTCGGCTGAGATGGGCGCCAGCCTCCCCGCGACCCTGGTTAGGATTAAGCAGCTTAGAAAATGAATGAATGAATGAATGAATGAATGCAATCATTCCTGAGAATGAGGAGGTGGGTTGAGGTGAGACAGGAGAAGATGGAGTATTCTTTTCTTATTATTAGAACTTATTTCCAGCACATATTTATAATTTCTGCCTGGCACTGATGGAGATGATTCCACCGCCAGATGTTTCTAAAAAGTTCTTGTTTCAGACTATAAGTAAAGTAAACCCTTGGAAGTGCCTCCAGGAAGTGTGTTGCAAAGACTCTGGTGGTGGTAATAAAAATCACCCATGATTCTTAGTGGAATCTTGGTTTTTTAGAGTGTATTAAGAGAGTGTGTGTGTGTGTGTGTGTGTGTGTGTCCCTCTCTTACCATGCTGTCATAATGGATGAGCTCGAGCTCGTAGTCGGGCAGGATGTCAGTGCGGTTGTTGACGAGCTCCAGTGCCATCTGCGCGGAGGGCAGACATGCCTGTCCCCCGGGCCACCCTCCGCTCATGGGGAACAGCGCGCCGATGTACAGCTTCTTCTTCCCTGCAACCGCACACGGCCAGGAGAGCAGCAGTGTAAACCAACAGAGCACAATTCTCAGCCAAAAGCTCCTGAAATCCCCCGGATTCTCCATAAATGCTGCAGAAGTGTGGATTCTCTCCCAGATGGAGCGCCGAGACGCGTCAAGGCTCCACCAAACAACTCTAATACATACAAACTGATGGGAAGCGACCGGCGCGCGCGCTAACGCGACAGTTTCAAGCGCGACCCTGCACGGCGATCTGCGCGCCGCGTCGCGCGTTCCACTGCGTCCTAGTTCATAACAGAATAACACTCTAAAGCCCCGTCGGTACTGGGGACTGCTGTAAAACAGGCTGGAACTAATAAAGCAGGTGCAATTCACGGCCAAAAAAAAAAAAAAAAAAAGTGAAAGTTCCCACCAGGCGGCAGGTCAAGCGCTTATATGTCAAAGCTGAAGCAAAACGCGCATCAGTGCCCAGAAACACGCACCCGCGCGTGCATGCATCGGATGGAGCCAATCAGCGGCACTCTGCAATATTTAATTATTACTGTAATGAATCATTAACGCGCCGCGCGCTTTAATCCGAATCAAAGCGACAGATGTGCTGATCGAGTCTACTTCACAGCCGGTTTGCTATTCGGGGGTTTGATCAACATACAGAAAATAATAATAATGTTCTAATCCCTTAATCCGTGCAAACCAAGATGAAAAAAAAAAAAAAACAGCAAGCAAGCTCAGAGCAAGCAGCATTAAAAGAAGCAAAGCTCTGCTGAACGAGAGCATCCCTTTATATACCATTTACAGAGAGAGAGAGAGAGAGAGAGAAAGAGAGAGAGAGAGAGTTCACATTTCAGGTCATATTGTTCACTGTCTTATTAAAGTTATCACACTGCCTCTGTATGCTTTCGCTCACAGCAAATTCACTTTTAAAGCAAAGTTCTACCCTGTAACACATCCAATATGTGTATTTTTTCCCATTCATCCATCATTTGCCAAACTGCTTACTCCTACTAGGTTCGCAGCGAGGCTGGAGCCTATCTCAGCCAACACTGGGCGAAGGCTTACACCATGAACAGCTCGCCAGACTATTACAGGGCCATCAGTCGCACCACCATTCACGTTCACACTCACACTCACACTCACACACACCTAGGGGCAATTTCGAACAACCAATCAGCCAAATCTGCATGTCTTTGAACCGTGGGAGAACACCGGAGCACCCAGAGGAAACCCACACACGCAAACTCCACACAGAAACGGTATTTCTTTTGAAATGTTTCTGATGATGGGGATTCTGGTGTTAATTTGCTTCTTGATATCCCACTCACTTTCAGTCATCAGTGATCAGGATCATATACCAGGAAAAGCGAGCATGTTAATGAGCATAACTGAGTTAACATGGACCCGTAATCTGTTAACAATCAGATGCAAATTTGATCCGAATTTAATTTAAGTTCTTCATGTAAGCAGCTCGATCTGACTGAATTCCCTGTTCGATGCAGAATTCAATCAGATGGAAAGAGGTGGGGTAATCCTCTGATAATCTAATAGATAGGAAAATATTAGCCATGTAAACGCTCGATTGGCATATTACCTTCTGTATAACCTTCTGGAACCTTCCAAGTATTTTCAGTGATGACATCTTATGGATGGGAGAAACATGGCAGAATACGGTAATAAAAACTGTTTGATGGTGTGGACAAAGTTTCTTTTAAACATAGGCTATGTTCACACTGCAAGCCCAATAGCATGAATTCTGATTTTTTTTTCCCCTTTATGTGACTCATATCTGATTTTTTCATGCCAGTGTGAACACCAAAAAACACATCAAATTGGTTCCTGGTCACTTTCATATGTGGTACTAAATCGGATACAGATCGGATTTTTGATATGCGACCTCAGTCTGAACAGTAATGCGACCTGTATCAGAATTCAGTGCGACCCTGACATCACTCTTGGTCGACATTCGTCATAATTATGCGAAGGCGGGAGCCCCCAAAGACAAAAAAGTATACATACATACAGACTTCTCTACAGAAGTAGCAGCTATTGCTCCAAAAAAAGCCTCAGCCAGAATTTTGGCTCTCTTTCTCTTCATTCTTCTCCTCCTCATTATCTGCTGACACATTTTTCTGCCTCCACTGCATAATAACTTTAAAATAAAACAGTCAACACTGACATCTTTCAACTCCACGTTTGCCATCGACGTCTATGTATCTTCACTTACGCCGTAAACACCGCGCTACGTCAGACTCGTGTTTCTATTGCGCATGCGGGCCACATTGGGGCCTTAAACTGTTCACACTGCAGTCTGTTATAGGTCACATCTCTAAAATAACGTGAACAGCCACTCGAAAAAAATCGGATCTGGAAAAAATCGGTAGTGATACTTTAAAAAATTCAAAGTACAATAAGTAAATGTGCACAAATCAGTGACAGTGACGATGCTTTCTTTCCAATTATTACTTAAATAATATAGATAAAAGATACTTTGGCAGAGAACGTGTGATCAAGCACCCTCTGCAGGCAGAGAGGAATAAGGTAGAACCAGCAGGTAACATGATGGATTTCACCAGTGTGTGATCACCAGCACTATTTATGTGGGCTCTTTGTGTGCTTATAGGCAGAGAGACCAGCGACGACTGCTGCGGATGTTTCAGTAATAGTGTGTGTCTCAGAGTCATAACAAGATTGGCTAAAATACTCACCACGCCCATTTTTATGGAGCACAATAAGCCAGTTTATGCAGGATTGTGAACACGTCAGATATTACACATTATATAAACACACATCTACCCAATCTCTTCCATGAAAAGGGTACTTTTAATTTTCAATTAATCTATTCTGAATGTAAAAATATTTGCATCCTGGATGGGCCATCAGGCCATCACCGGGCACCATCCACAAACATATTCTCTCACAATTAGGTGCAATTTATCTTAGAGAATTCATCTAATAGCATGTTTTTGGGCAGTGGAAGGAAACCATAGAACCCAAAGAAAACTCAGAAACAGAAAACTCCACACAAGGATCAGGATTGAACCCAGGACCATGGAGTTGTAAATCGGAAACTCCACCAGTTGCCCCATGATGCTCAGATATTCATCACATTTCTGCAATGTTCAATATGATATTAATGAGAAATCCAACATAGAAGTGGAGACAGCAAACGCTGAACTTAAATGTTCAGAAGCATTTCGTAACTAATTAGACTTTTCGATAAGAATCGTAGGTTGGGAACAAAACCTGTTTCAGCAGAATGACATTGTGGTTCATGTTGGAAACTTAACCAATGGGAAAAGAGATCATCATGTGACTGAAAGGCATTAACACAAAAAAAGTTGGAATTTAAAAATGAAGAAAATTATCCTGCTAAATATCACATGCTAATTATATATCCATACATCCATTACTTATACCGCTTATCCATAAGGTTGCAGGGAATCTCACTTAACTTGGAGTGAAAGCTGTGATACACCCTGAAATGGTCACCAGATTTTTCGTTGTGAGATTAAAGTGCTAAACACTAAGCCGCCAGGCTGCCTTATGCTAATTACATGCAAGATTGATGTGCAAGTCATTTAGGGTGGATTATTCCTTCAAGGTGTTTTTATGCACTCAAAAAAGGTTACTTATCCATCCTAATCCCTATACAAGTCCAACTACATCAAAAATGAAAGTATTGTAATATTTATAAATTTAAAAACAGCTTGAGCAAGAGCACTTGAAGAGCACAGGCCTCTGCCAAGCCAAGCAATCCCCCATATGAACCAAATGTCAATTTGACAATGTTTCACAATGTTAACAAATTCTTTAAAGAATTCCTGCATGAAGAATTTAATCCTGGATTATCTCCAAAACCCAAAATAGTCTTCAGTGTCCAAGGCTATGAATTTTTTTGAGAAACTGCACATGATTTTTTGAAATGCACAAACCGCAGGTAAAACATAACATCCAAACATAATATCCTGTTTTCGTAAATAGTTCTTTCACCTGGCTCCCCAAATGGTGCCATATTATTACACACACTGTCAAAAATGAAGCAATAGTTATGAGTAAACAACTACACTTTCAACACATTTACCAAGCATCCATTTTAGTTTAATAAAACTCTCTATTGCTTGATATTATTCTCCATTTTTCCTGTTATTCACTGCATACATACATATTAATAACTCCAGTACATGTGTGTAATAACTTTAGAATTCGCTGATGTAATCCTGTTTATGAATTTTGAAAAGCTATGTTGTGTTTTATCAGAGATGTGTTTTAACCGAGATATGATTTTTTTTTTTTTACACTTTATAAGTGATGGGAATTTTTTTTTTTCTACATTTAAAAAAATTTGTGACATCATCAGTGTGCGAATTTTTTCCGAAAGTTAATAGGAATATCCTTGAATGATTACCTACCTATAATAATAATTTCAGATTTATCTGTCAAAAACTGTGGACAAGACGTTACTAAGAGCAGCACGGCGATGTCGTGGTTAGCATGTCCACCTCACAGCAAGAGGGTCCTTGAGCTCAGTGAGGGTGTTTCTGTGTGGGGTTTGCATGTTCTCCTTGTGCTTGAGTGGATTTCCTCTGGGTACTCTGGTTTCCTCCCACAGTCCAAATACATGCTCATTAGACTATGTGTGTGTCAGCTGTGACAGGCTCCAGCCTTCCCACGACCCTAATAGGATTGAGCGGTTTGGCAAATGAGACGAAATGAGATGGGATGAGATGGGATGGGATGAGGAAGTTACTAACAGATAGACAAACAAACACGTAATAAACCCATATCAATGAACACACAAACTCCTTGTCAGAGAAACAAACAGATAGAAAGATAATAGATAGTTAGATATACAATAGATAGATAGATAGATAGATAGATAGATAGATAGATAGATAGATAGATAGATAGATAGATAGATAGATGGAAAACCATGTAGACTTTAATGCAATGACTCCTAATGAAGTCTGTGAAGTATTAATTCAGCACTAAGGATTTTGCTGTACACCTACATGGATCATTAGTGCAAAATAAAATAAATACTTTATTTTAAGGTGCAGAAACATAAATATCTGATTAGTTTTTTATATGCAGCCTTAGAAGAGTTTGAATAATTCAGTTCAGAATGTTCAGAAGAGTATTGCGTATTTGGTCAATACCACCTTTTCTCTTTCTTTCTTTTCGCCTGTCTTTCTCTCCCTCAGAGACACACACACACCATCGAACACAACCAAGCTTACTCAGATAAACAATCAATCTCTCATGCTATTACCAGCGGCACCTCACAGCATACTCCTTTCCAATAAATCAAGTAGCAGCCTACATGATCTCTGCCAAATAACCGATATTGACGGAATAATGCAGGTTCATTTCCCACAGGGTTTTGTGTTCATGTCTCGAAGCCACTATAGTATAAAGCCACTGAAACACCTAATGCCTTTTCATTCTGATCTTTTGCTCGCTGTTCAGGTTTGCGTGACTGAATTGCTGCTCATTCATTCAGGTTTTATAGCCGACAGACACCCGTCAGCATTACAGCACTAAAGAAAACACACTCATTGCAAACATATCATATTATAGGATATTATGACACATGAAAGTCACAGATAAGACACATACACTGCAATAATACACAAGATTACAGTAGGTGTTGTCCAAAGTGACAGACTGAGATTTCTGTAGTGCCTGTGTGAGAACGTCAAGGATTTCTACACTGTTCTCTGTATTAAAAATCCTGTTTATTCAGAATATACTTATAATGGAAGTCTCAGGGCTGCTGCTGAAGCAGCACATGAAAACGTAATATTAAATGGGGTGGCACAGTGGCGTAGTGGTTAGCACTTCCTTCTCACAACAATAAGGTTCTGGGTTCCAGTGCCAGGCTCAGACGATTCTGTGTGGTCTTTGCATGTTCTCCCTGTACTTGCATCGGTTTTCTCCAGGTTCTCCGGTTTCCTCCCATAATCGAAAGACATACACATTAGGCTAATTGGCTGTCCCTAGATGGGAGTGTGAATGGTCATGTGTGTGTTGGCCCTGTGATGGTCTGGCGAGCTGTTCTGGGTGTATCACGCCTTCACCCAGTGTCGGATGACATATAGGCTCCAACCTCCTTTGGGATTAAATGGTTTTGCGAGTGAGTGAAACAGTCATATAAAGTCAACATAGACTATATAAACTTCTTCAGCATGTATTTATTTTTTTGGACATTATTTTAAATGTGTATAGTAATACATTTTCTCTTTATTACTCATACATCTTTTCATTTCTGAATATTAGATCAACAATTAAAAAAATTAAAAACACTTGTTTTTGAGTTTTTGTTTTGAGATTTCTTCAAAACACAATCAATTCAAGAAACCGGTTACACATTCATTCATTTGCCAAGTTGCTTAATCCTACTAGGGTCAAGGTGGGGCTGGAACCTATCTCAGCCCACTCTGGGTGAAGGCTGAGTACACCCTGAACAGCTCACCAGTCCATCGCAAGGCCAGCACACAAACAACCACTCACACCTTGGTGCAATTTGAAACAGCCAATTAGCCTAATGTGCATGTCTTTGGACTGTGGGAAGAAACCAGATTACCCAGGGAAAACCCATGCAAGCACAATGAGAAGATGCAAACTCCACATAGAAAGACTCTACAAGCCCAGGAATAGTTAGGCATGCTGCCACTATATCAACTTGAATAAATAAATACGTTAGGTTTGATACCGGTGAGTTGTGATGTCACCGACGCCTGATGGTCTCTGGATACCAATTAAAGAACAACTCGCACCAACTTTGAGCAACCACTTTATCCTACTCGGGGTCATGGTGGAGCCGAGGCTATCCCGGAGAAACTGTGTTTGAGGCAAGAATAAATCCCTGGATAGAAAGCCAATCCATCACAGTTCCCCATACACACATTCGTTCACATCTACAGGCAATTTATCTCAGCCAATACATCTGTAGGATTTTTTAATGGTGAGAGGAAACTGATGATCCCAGGGAAAACCCAGGCAGTTATGTAAAGAACATGTAAGAATCTACACACAAGGTCAAACCGGGGGTATAAAAGAGCACAAGAACAGCTTTCCTGTTTCTTTTTATTACTAGTAGGTTGCGGTTGGTGTTTTGAGGTAACATTATATAGTCATATATATTTTTTTTTTTGACAGAGTGGAATAAGTGCCCGAAGAGTTTGACAGACTTCCAGAGTAAGCTCATGTTTTATTTATGACCCCAGTAAATGCATTTATAACACAGAGAATTTCCTTCAACTAGTTTACTTTAAGAATATATTTTTTAATGAATCTATCTATCTATACCGCTTCATTCATCAGGGTCATGCAGGAGGCAGGGTACACCCTAAACAGGTCATCAGTCTACTGCAGTGTCAACTAAGACACAAACAATCATTCACGCTCACATTCACATTCATGAGAAATTCGAGTAGGAAGTAAAAATAATGTGCACCGTGGGAGGAAACCGGAGTTACCCAGATGAAGCCCACAGAAGCACAGGAAAACATGCAATCTTCACACAGAAAGTCCCTTGGCCGAGTTTCAAACCCAGAACCTTCTCACCGCGAGGAGACTGCGATAAATCTGAGCCGCCATGCTGCCATAATTAAGCGAATGTATGCAAATCTTCCATTATAGGTACATAGCATTCACAGAGATGCTACCGATACATCACACGGAAATTAAACAATAAACAAATAAACAAATAAATAAAATAAATTTATTCTTGGTTCTCAACTTTATTTAAAAAAAAATGAGAATGGTTGCTTTGGTTACAAAACCCACATCTCATATCTAACCTTATAGGTTTATCATCTAACTTATTAGCACACGTGAGAGAGAGCACAAGATACACTCAAACTGCCTTGACTTCAGAAACACATACAGGTGGGCTGCCCTTTAAAGCTAACCACAGACCTTTCTGAGCTCCTCTTGTGACATTTGCTCTCTCTCTCTCTCTCTCTCTCTCTCTCTCTCTCTCAGCTTAATTCCAATTTCTCCACATGCCAGGCATGAATTATTTACTCCTGATCTTTAGTTGATATTTAATGAAAGAACACCAAGTGACATCTACCACGAAGCTGGATAATTACCAGGAGCTCTACCATTCTCTACATTCCCAGAGATCTCACTCTGCCTGACATACCTAACTACTTTCATACAATTAGCTCCAGAATTGCTGGCACTGTTCATAAAAATAAGCAAAAACTGCTAATTTTCTGAACCACTTAATCCTGTTAGGGTTGTGGGGAGGCCTAAGTCTATCTCAACTAACTCTGGGTGAAGGTGGGGTACACCCTGCACAGCTCACCAGACCATAGCAGGGCCAACATACACACAACCAATTACACACATTCACACCTAGGGGCAATTTGGAACCCAGACTGAGCCCAGGTCTTGAAACCAGGACCTTCTTGGTGTGAGGTGGACGTCCTAACCGCTACACCACCGTGCCACCCATACCTATTATCTCATTAGCTTTATTTATGGAAACATTCATCAATTATGGGTTTCCTCTGGATACTTTAGTTTCCTCCCATTGCCCAAAGACATGCACATTAGGCTAAATGAGTATTTCAAATTGCCCCTATGTGTGAAGGTGATTGTGAATGGTTATGTATGTGTTGGCAACATGATGGTCTGGCGAGCAGTTCAGGGTGTATCCCACTTTTACCCAGAATCATCTAGGATAGGCTTAAGCCTCCCAACACCCCTAACAAAGGATAAAGCAGTTCGGAGAATTAAATGATTGGCGCGCCACAGCACTTTGCGTGTAGCTCACGTGAAAGGTAACAAAAAAAAAGGATTCACAATATTGTTTGTTTTTCAGAAAAGATAGTAACATATTACACAATAGCCCCTTTTCAGACAAAAAATAAATGAAAAAAAAAAATAGTGAAAACCGCCGGGTTTTAACTGCAAAGCCAAAAGTAAATGTGTCAGTCAAACTCTTCAAAAGAATTTTATATTTTCTGAAGGTATCTTTGCATTTCTTTATATGTGCCTAAGATTTGTGCACAGTGCTTCATAGTGAATATTTATGGAAGTATCCTCCAGTGTCAGCGCTTTGTAAAGGTCAGTAAGTCTCTAAGACAGAGGACTTTGCACTTTCCAGTCTCACAGTAACACGACAAGCAGCATTTTTATCTTATTAAAACCAAGAGGGGGGAAGAGAGGCTACTCGGGGAACAAGTGATTATAGCTGCTTAAATATAAGACATAACAGGAACTAACTTATCTCATGAACATTTCTGAGTATCAACTAAAAACCTTTGATTAATACATTTAAAATAGCAATTGTTGGCAAACTGCGGTGGTTTAAGAGGAATTAATTACTGTATTATAAGAAATAATCAACTTCGAGAAGCATCACACCGCCCCATGGTGATAATTTTCCTATACCAGCATGGTGCTATACCAGCACTTTATATGTATATATGCTTCCATTGGGAGTTATCTGACAACATGGCATTATATATGTATGTATGTATGTATATATATATATATATATATATATATATATAT
>JAQMYF010000013.1:9543820-9567719 GCA_030014195.1 Neosilurus mollespiculum | reverse complement strand
ATATATATACACACACACACACACACACACACACACTGGTGTCACCTAATAATGACCACAATGACTTACACCAATCAGCCATAACAATAAAAACATTATGACCACTGACAAGTGGATAGCATTGATTATCTCATTACGTGGCACCTGCCAAGGAGTGGATAGTCAATTCTTGAGGTTGATGTGCTGAAAGCAGGAAAATTGAGCAAGTGTAAGGATCAGAGTGATTTTAACAAGGGTTACATTTGTGAAGGTAAACGACTGGCTCTGTTAATCTCCAAAATAGTAGGACTTGAGGAAGGTTGCTGGTATGCAGTGAGAAGTACCTACCAAAGGTGGTCCAAGGAAGGATGAGTGAACTGCCAAGAGTGTCATGGGTGCCCAGTGCAATGGTGGCTCAGTGGTTAAGGCTCTGAGTTACTGATCCAATTGTGTGAGCTTCCACCAATATGCCTCTGTTGGGCCCTTGCGTAAGGCCCTTAACCATCAATTGCTCAGTTGTAAGACTCTGGATAAGTGTAAGGGTGTAAATGTAAATGTGAATGCCCAAAGATCAATGATGAGGTGGCGTGGGGGAATGCTCATATGCCTGGTGTGATAATACAGAAGAGCTACTATAGCACAAGCTACTAAAACTGATCATGCTGGCTATGATATAAGGGTGTAAGAACACACAAGGTCTATGGGGCCACCTAGCCACAGACCAGTCAGGTGGCGTTAATGTTATGGCTGATCAGTGTATATACCCTGGAATGAAACATTGCTGACACACCTGATCTTCACACAGTGGCTTTGAATCGAGACACATTTCCCATTCTTATTCATGTGGCTAAACATTTTTATTCATATGGTTATCCAATCTATACAATTAGCTCACGTAACACGCTGGATAAAACATGTTCATATGTCTTGGGGAAAAGGAGGATGTCAGAAGCTAACATGACATGACCGCTAAGGACTTGGCATCGAAAATACAATCACACGGATGAACAATATGGAAAGGAAACTACCATTCAACTGCATGTTCATACCTTTATACATAAAATCTATGTATAATCAGCCATTGTTTGCTCAGACTTCATGTAAGCATCTTACATCTTCATGAAGAACAATCCTTATAGAAAAGGGTACCAAGCAAAATATACAGATGTTATTTAGAAGTAAAAAAAGAAAAGAAGCATATATATATATATATATATATAGACAGACGGTCAAGTCAAACACAGTTTGATGAATGTTATTAAAAAATGTCACCATCAATCAATAGCCAGCTGTATAACACACAAATTATAACTATAGAATGCCTGCGTAATATTTTAAACAGTACACATCAACTTCAGTCGTTTAATAAAAATAAATTAACATCGAATGCAATAGAAAATCTTAGAATAAACAATTTACTGGATAGAACATTCAAGCAAGGACAATTCTTGCAGTTCACTAAGCAGCATGTCTCAAAAGCGCACACAAACTGTGAAAAGTCTACTTCAATCTGATAACAATCGATCGACATGAAGGATATTAAAGGCTTAATAATATTGAATAACACACAGTCGGAAATTTAAAAATAAATAAATAAATAAATATTTTTTTTAAAAAGCAGGGAGGTGAAAATTTAAGGCTAATTTAAGGGCAGTGTGAGAAGGGTGAACTAAAACCAATTCACACTAAAGAGAACAGGATATGAAGATAATCATGTGATCGTAGAAGTCATTTGGGGTCAGTTTGTTTATTACTGTAGTTCAGCATATCTGGAAGTTAAAGCTGAAATGATAGCAGGGGAAAAGGGAGCGAACATTCTGTTGCATGTCTTTTATTCATAAAAGGGAGAGTGACAATAAATGAATTCATGACGTGAGAGAAAAGTACAGCACGTGTAGTAAGATGGACCGATTTGAAAGGTAAGGCATGCGCAGCAGTTCGAAAAGAGGCGGGCGGTAGCATCACATGTCACAGAGGGGGCATGTGCTTGCTTACGCCCCTCCCTGGTCGGTGGTGGTCGTGTGATGGTAAAGGCAAAAAGTTGATTGGTGGTAATTGGAAACGACTCAATTAGGGAGAAAAATGGGGGGAAATCAAAAAAAAAAAAAGGTAAGGAGAGAAATAAATTCTGATCACAAATGTATTATTATTAAACAAAGGCAGAAAACCGGTGTGTAAAAAATAATTGATAATTAGTATACTACACGGGATGGCCGCAATCTGATTGGTCCGCTATCTTGGGGATAAAAACCATTACTCCAAGTGGATAATGCTCCAATCAAAATCACGGACACCCACGGTTTGTCACAGTCACTTGGAGCAGGCAGCGTCATTATTACTGTCATGCTTTAAAATGGAAAAATCTTGTTTCAGTTTGTTTTCTTTTTTTGTGTGTTTTAGGTAGTATACACAAACGCAAACCAATTACGTTGAAAGGGAGACTTTCCCGCTAGCAACAACTAATTTTATGACTGCTGCTACCCTATGATCCTGTTCCTCGGAGCAGGCCAATAGCATCACGTTTGACAATAAAAATAGATTTGAGCCATCAAATACTTTCATTAAAAATTTTGTTGTTTCGTGCAATAACTCTAGAATGAATGCAAGAACCGGCTGGGTAAGTTAGGATCTATCCTGGAGACTCCGTAGCTTGGCTTTAAGCGCGAAGCTCACCTGACTGAGTCTGTCATGGTTTGAAGTGGGAAACAAACCCTATAAAAATAAATAAATAAATAAAAGCTTATGTTCCTGTGTAATATCCACTAAAAAAAATTACGCACGTCAAGATTACCGACCTTCAGTGAATAACTGTGAACTGATGTGAAAATAATTTTAAATAGGCCATGAAGGTGACTTGGCTGGAACTCTGATAAAGTTTTTTTTTTTTTTTTATAATTACATCATCAGTCACAAATTAACATCAGGCTCTAGCTGGGCATGTTTCAATCCGAGGTTATTAACATAAACTGTATTTTAACACGTCAGAGCAGATTCATTACGCAGCACATATATCATCATATACCAAGTCTGTGTTTTATGAACTGAGATTACATCGTGCTATACCAGATTCAGCGCAATTATCAAATTTCTAACCAGTGCCTTGAAAATGGAAAGCAGATCTTTTCACGTGAAAGCCCGAGGTTCACACCCTGATTAAATACACCTTTCTTTCTTGGATCTCTGATTAACTGCTTTAAAAGTCCAAAATGAAACTCACCCATACATCCCATGCTTTTGTCTTCTGTTTCTTCTCTCAAAAATGCAAACTATCAGCTTCATAACCTTCATCTTGTCTGGGTTAAAGAGGTGTGAAGTGACTTCAGAGGTAATTATTGAGTCGGCTGTTTATTGCGTTTTAGCAGCAGTCATTTAAGTGTAAGTCCAACTTACAACCTGATTTATGTCTTTTACATAATGTCAGTTTACATAAAAAAAAAATGCTTGGGGATAAAACGAAAGCCTTGTACAAATAAAACACACTGAAATCACCGATGAGGAATTAAAACTGTAAATAACAGTTGCGTTATCGTCAGTAAAATATACCTCCATGTTCTTTATTTTATCTGAAGAACTGAGGGTATTGTGTGTTTTTTTTTTTTTTTTATTCCTGTCAGTATGAAATGAAAACAATTAGTTTAAAAAGCCAGACTGAGTGTACCCACAGAGGACGGGGTAAAATTACTCCTTCAAAGAATTTAATATTGATTGAGTATTTTTGGTTTTACGGCTAACTGTAAGAACATATTTACATTCAGATTTACTTCAATAATATCTGTACTGAGCTGTTCTATGCAAATTACCTGCAGTGCGCCTCATTAAACACTACGCCATGTGATATCCTAAAGCAGTGACGCCCTTTTTTATGTTCAGTTTGTTTTCTTGCATTAATTTAAAAGTCCTACTGTTTCTATCAGCATCAACAACCTCTGTATCCCACGACCTTTTAACATCTCACCCTGCTTCATATATTACAAAATGTCACTATATTCTAATGATCCAAAGTTACACCGGATTCAGTTTCATTAGAACGGAGCCGGGTTTAAATCCATCTCATCATCCAACACAGCTATTCATAGGAAGTCCCATTTCTTTCTAATCCTTTTCCTGATGCTAAGTGCAATTACATGGCTAATTTTCTCACAGATGGGAAAATTGATGACGAGATGGACTCCAATCCAGTTTAAATGAAACATTGGCAGTGCAACGGCTTTGATAACTATTTTAAATGCGGCATATTATATCTCATGCTGCCATACTGCGAGTTCTGTGGACTTAAATCTGAAATTATTGGGACCTTTTGATACAGAGAGGAAATTGCACCATATTTACCCTTGATTGAGAAGCTCTTCCTTTGTGTGTTGGGATAAAACACAAATCTGCTGGAACATAAGACTGGACGATACTTCAATTCGATAATGAATGCCCTGATGACTTGGGCGATGTTGTACAAGTTCAGATGATATCTGTCATGCTCTGAGAAAAGCTGATTTGTTGTGTTGTTGCTCATGGTAACGTCTAGCTGATAAGATAGTACTTCTTTTTTTTGGGTTTTTTTTTTTGTTTTTTGTTTTTTTACATATAGACATATATTTTCCATCTGTAGGTTTTCTCAGAGTCCTCTGGTTTCCTCCCACTTCCCAAAACCGTATCTCCTATAATAAATAACCACTAGGTGTGAAGAGTGTATGAATGTGTGTCCTGTGATGGACTGATGTCCCATCCAGGGTGTATTCCTGTTTTGAAACCCAGTGCTCACCGGATCCTCTGCAACCCTTTCCAGGAGGTTGTAACCCTTACCGGAAGTAAAGATCTCATTTTTCCTTAAATAATTTTTTTTTTTCAAATGAAAATTAACACTGGAACCACAGCACTGGCTCTTTTTGTATCTGTTACGATATTACAATCACTAAATATCCCAACACATATTGTGTACTCTGGAAATGTCTTCAAGTCTCATCAAATCTCCCACTCCTACCCAAATGTTCTCCTTCACGTGAGCTCGAGGTGAGCGTTACTCACAAACTCACACTCCTACTCAAATGTTCTCCTTCACGTGACCCCGAGGTGAGCCTTACTCACAAACTCACACTCCTGTGATGCTGCTTGAAGAGCTGCTCTTGTTTCTCGATCTCTGTGAAATCCAAGTTTTTGTCCTTTTCTTGGTCCACTCCTCCAATCTCTTCATCCCTCTCTTTTCCGCTTTCCTCCTCTTCTCCAGAAAGACTAACAGAGTCACTGAGCTGGCCGAGATGCTCAACGGAATCGCACTTTTCCAAATCGGAAGCGATGGTTTTAAAGCTAAAAACAGAGTTGGAGTCCGAACCGATGACGGAAGTCGGTCTCTGTTTCTTTCCCTCCCACCAGCCAGACTCCCTGTGTCTCTCCACCCACTCCTGTGTCTTTGCCTCATGGCCGTCCACCCATTCGTTTGACGTATTGCGGCCTCCACAGGGTCCACCTTCAATCCTCGTTGGAATTACCGCCTCGGCTCCGACAGGAGGACTGCGTGTTTTGAAGGATTGCGTAGATTCATTCTCTGAGTGATCCGGTCCTCTCTGGGCATGGATCTCCTCGCTGATTTTCTCCAAGCGCTGCAGAGTGTAGGAGTAATGCTTCTTCACTTCAGTCACACGCTCTTCTAACTGAGTTACCTTCAATTTGTGCTCCTGCAAACACCATACAAGAAGTCTCAGCACAGGCGGCTTGCCAAATACAAGCAAGAGACGAGCAAAGACAAAGATAAATGTTCATACAGCATAAAAGGAATATTTTTACCAGAATAATCAAATCAAACTAACTTTGGATCTCTGCACTGGAGCTAACTGATGCTTTTTTTATGATCCAGGGTATTGCCATTCCCGGTGCATGTGTGTAACATCTTACATTTACATAATGCAAATAATCATGGATTTATTCATTAGCAATTTAACACGTGAGTAATATTCAAATCCGCTTTCTTAAATAGAACATCATTAATAACTTTTCTCTCATTCACTCACCAATTTGCCGACCCGCTTAATCCCATTAGGGTCGCGGTGAGCCTGGAGCCTATTTCAGCCGGCACTGGGCAAAGGCAATTTGGAACAGCCACTTAGCCTAATGTGCATGCCTTTGGGCTGTGGAAGGAAACCGGAGTACCTAGTGGAAACCCACGCAAGCACAGGGAGAACATGCAAACCCCACACGGATACACATAAGGTCGGGACTTGAACCCAGGACCTTCTTGTTGTGAGGTGGACGTGCTAACCGCTACGCTACCCTGCCGCCCTAATATCTTTTCTAAATGTGTCACTTCAATCGTTCACACGATGAAACATGTTCGTGTTCAGCTCAGTGTTTTCTTCTTGTTTTTTAGCCGAGTCATCAAAGCTTTGTGTTTGTCCGGTGGTTTCCGCTGTCGGCGAGAATTTCCCTAATAGGCCACCATATCGCCTTTAGTGATGACTGTTCTTTGTATATCAGTACATTATCTTAGTAAGTAACATTATCTTAGTAACTTAAGCTACCGCATCGTGATTCCATTTTTGTCTCGAAATGTTGTCTTTAAGACCAAACATCTACATTTTTAGACAGGAAGTCAAAAGAACAGGTCATTATAATACACTACTTCCAGGTTCGGTTGGATACACAAACCAGTTCTCGTCCTGCTGCCTTTCTGTGAAAACTTCTACGCCAAAATTCTGCTGAATGCACCTGAAAGACTATTTTCAAATTGTGGAAACCACGGAAAATAGCACAGGGGGCCTACATGGGTGTGTTTAAGAGCGCATGAGCACCCCCTGGTGTTTGTTTGGGGAAAACAATTTACACAATACTAATACTAATAATCGCTTGTCCACATATTTTTGATCATAATGTATTTGCATATGCCAAATTATACCAGTGTTTACCTGGTAGCTGGGTGTTTGTTTCAAGTCACGAGAGCATAATAATAAAAAAATCATTATTTATTTTGGAGAAATAGAGTTTATACTGTGCATGTGCAAAAATCTAATCAATTCTGTCTTTTAAACGCACCGAACACTATATTCATATTGCGTGTTGATCCCACTCATTCATTCTCCGTAACCATTTTGAACATAAGTATATGAATCTCACCATGGGAATTAATTCGGATTAAAACGCAGCTTGTAATCTAACTGACCTCCAATAAAGAGTTCAGCTGGAACTTGAGTTCGAAGTAAGGCTTGGACTTGATAATGGTCCTCTTCAGGGATTTCTGCAGGGTCTGTACACGAGCCTCAGCAGCCTGACACAGCTGGGTGACACGCATGTGCTCTCGTTCACTCCGCGATCGCTCGTCCTCAGCCTCGTTCACCTGTTCGAAGCAAAAAAAGATCAAGCTTCATCTTAGGGACACTTCATAGGGGAATCTAAGAGCAATAACTCAGCAGTAAGAACTCGCTATACAAGAACTCTTATAAGACATCCCCAGCCCCGGGCATTAACCATACACTGACATGTACGGAGGTGTAGTGATTAACATGTCCGCCTCACAGCAAGAAGGTTCTGGGTTCGAGTCCTAGGCTCGGGTGTTTCTGTGTGGAGTTTTCTTGTTCTTCCTGTGCTTGTGTGGGTTTCCTCCGGGTACTCCGGTTTCCTCCCACAGTCCAAAGACATGCATATTAGTCCAATTCGCTGTTCCAAACTGCCTCTAGGTGTGAGTGTGAATGGTTGTGTGTTGCCCTGTTATGGTATGATGAGCTGTTCAGGGTGTACCCTGCCTTTGCACAGTGTCAGCTGAAATAGGCTTCGGCCTCCACACGACCCTAATTGGATTAAGCGGTTGGGTAAATGAGTGAGTGAAAGTGAGTGAGCGCATCAACTCCACCAAATACATCGAAAGTTTTAATGAGCAAATTTTGATTTTGAGACAGAACATCAGCGACGTCCACCGAGCCTGAGGCAAATAACTGCTTCAGTATATATTACATAGGAACATAACTAAATCAAGATTTTTAGAGTTTATTTATTTATTTTACAAATTTTAAAAATGAGAGTGGCAGGTAAGGGGAGCTCTGTGCATGTCCCAAACAGAGCGAATCGCTGTGTAATCCTTTTAAACGCATTCAGTCATTTAGTACATGCTACACAGAAATATAAGAAAAGCAACCACTTAATCCTAATTAGGGTCGTGGGGAGGCTGGAGCCCATCTCAGCTGACTCTGGGCGAGGGCAGAGTACACCCAGGGCAGCTCGCAGGGCAGCAACAAGCTGAAGGCAACTCATTGGCCTACTCTTTACGAACGACAGCAAAGGTTCTTTTACATGCTTCTCGCCTCAGACAGTGAGACACATGGCTGGCCTTTGATAAACCAGGTAACTGCATTGGGGGGGACAGCAGTGACAACCCGGTGACAGTGGGGCTTGAACCCCCGACCTTTGGATCAGTAAGCCAGCACCCTACCACCAAGCCACCACTGCCCCATAAAGTACTTTTTTAACATGTAAACATGTGAGGACAAAACTATATAACTTTCTTTGTATTTGTGGGAGAGGCATTTTTTGAATTTTCAGAGTCCGTGTCCATCACAAACAAAAAGCGTGTATCCGCCAGTTCGATCCAAGTATTATCCACTTGGGATAATTTCTGTTAGGCTCCAGTTAGCAAACCAATCAGACTGCACCGTTCCTGTATAATTCATACTCAAACAAACTGTTGGAGCAAATCTGGTGCAAGTCCACAAAACATGCACTGAATATATATTATATATACTTATATATATATAGCATGTCAAAAAGGAAATCAGCTTCAGAGGGGTTCCTCTATCGGCATGAGAGACGAGGTGATAGTGAAGAGTAAATAAAGATCTAAAACAGTATTTATACTCACTGTCACGGTCACATTTAAGCCCGTTTACACAGTGTTAACTGCATAGCTCTACAGCAGGGATTAATTATGAGCGGTGCACCGATAATAAAAGGCTTTGCAGAAATAGGCATGTTCACCGCCTGGTATACAAATAATCTCCTCGTCCTGTCAAGCTGACAGCCTTCCTACACACTCCCCAGCATATTTGCATTTCAAAAAGGAGAAAGGTCCAAACACGAGGTGTAGGGAAAGCAGATGCAGCTGTATGGAAACCAGGACTTTTCCTTAAACAAGCACTTGTATAATTCTTCCTTCATCTATTTAAGAGGTCAGTCACCCGTTGTTCAGCCAAGGAGAGAGATTAAAAAAAAAAAACAGGCAAGAGTCAAGGCTTAATTATGGGATCTGGACTTTGGACAGAATAACAAGGAAGGCTGGGTAATATGATGCTTATAATATCACTGAAGGATCTTTTTCTGAGATATGGAGGACACTGCCAGAGTGTTTTAAAAACACTTACAAAGCCATTTAATCGGAAGCAACTGATGATCCACCTTCTAAATCATTTTTGCCGAAATGAACCATTTTAAATGCTACGCTACTGTTTGGCTGGCAGTTTGTCAGCAAACCTTTCTAGCCTGATACTTATAGTGTACTGAAGAAATACCTTCATGCTTCTTTCACTTAAATAAAAGCTGGGGTTTGTAAATTCCAGGGCGGATACCTTAGCAGTGGCATGATTGAGCATCTCCTGCCAGGTTTGATCCAGAGTCTTATCTGCACCAAGGCCCTGCTCAGCCACGTACACCATCTCCCGCGCAGCTGTGTGCATGGAAACGGCCCTCTCGTATCTAAGCGCAGCCTTCTGGGTCTCCTGCTGGGCCTAAGAGGTGCATAACAAAATCAGAACACATTATAAGAGACAGGGGCCATGCTGTCTAGGAATAATCAGATAATACAGAAAGAGTCTCTCCCGGAAGTTATTTTATAGTATACTAAAAGATTCAGAGTATTGCAACATGTTCTCACAGAGGCAGTAATTCACGTAGACCTGATTAACAATATAAATAAGTACCTCTTTGGCTGATCTCCGGGCCTCGTAGTAAGGTCTAGCTTTCTCAATGCAGGAACCCAGTTGACAGCTTAGTGCGTTGAGCTTCCTGGCTGAATCGGTAAATATTTTCCTGTAGCTGGACCTTTCTTCCTAAAAGGGGTAAAAAAAAATTAAAAAAAACCCAAAAAGATACCAGTTAAAATAAGTCACATATTTATACAGAAACCAACCATGAGCTGTTTGATGATATATGAATCACATTTCAGAAAGCTCATTATTATGTGCTGGTTCACTTGTTTCCTCCATACTAGGTCACAGGGAGGCTGGAGCCTATCTCAGCCGACTCTGGGTGAAGGCAGGGTACACCCTGAACAGCTCGCCAGTTCATTGGAAGACCAACACACACACACAATCACTCCCACTCACACCTAGTATCAATAATACCCACTGAGACTTCTTTGGAGAAAAGAACAGCACTACATTTCTTTCTGTAATATCTTTTCAGACGTGTTGATGCCATTCAAGCGTAAACAACATTTTAAGCACTAAAATATTCTTCAGCTTGCAGATGTAGACTGTAAACCTACAGGCTTCCAGTAAAGCTTATACACAATGACTGAGAGGCTCGTTGTGTTTAAACGAATCCGTGTACTGACCGTTTTTATCTTCCGACCAGAGACGAGCAATTTCAGTGATATATTACAGTTGTACACTTTAAAATGGGGTGAACAGGATCAAAAATTGGAAAGTTCGGTTTTTTTATTCGGTGCTGCCCAGGTAATGATGGTAATGATCACTTGTAGCTCTTGTAGATAACTTGTAGAACACAGACCTACAAGTTATCATTGCACAATTTGCTCCGGGATGAATAAAGTATTCCGATTCTGAATTCCTGGGTAGAACCGAATACAAAAAAAAAAAAAGAACTTTCCAATGCTTGTTCCTATTCACCCCGTTTTAAGGTACTGCATAATAGAAAACACCGAAACACTAACCACTAAACTGCCTCAAAGATCCACCACTGTATTTTACACTGGGTGGGTGTTTTTATTTTAAACAGGGAAAATCCGTGTCCCTGCTCTCAGGATGGGCTTTTTTTTCTTGCAACGTGTTCATATGGACAGACTGTTTAACAGTTGATTTTGATACTTGGTAAAGCTAAGCAAGACATAAATACACATATAAATAATCATTTATAATGTGATTTATGTGCTTAAGATAAAATATTTAACTAATCAGCATAACTGCCTCTGTTTTTTTTTTGTTTTGTTTTTTTTTAAATAAGTCTCCCCGGGGTTTTCCCCAGGTTGGCGAGTGACATGGTAACGGATGCTGGGTTTTCATCTAGGTCAAATGAGCTTTCGTGTAAACATATACACGTATCTAGTATTACCATGTTTAGAAATGACAATTTGCAGTTTGTGGAAAGAAGATCCCCGGAGTAATTTCACATGTATCAAGTCTTAATACAACATTAACATTCCTTTCATTCATATAATACACATCACAATCATCATCCTCATCAGTATTATTATGATTATTCAATCATTCATTCATTCATTCAGCCAAACCACTTAATCCTATTAAAGCTGCGAGGAGGCTGGAGCCTATCTCAGCACCCTCTGGTACACCCTGAACAGTTCACCTGTCCATCACATTGTCAACACACCCCCACAACCATTTCCATTCACACTCACACCTAGCGGCAATAAGAAACAGCTTAATGTGCACGTTTTTGGACTGTGGGAGGAAACCGGAGAACCAGGAGGATACCCATGCATGCACAAGGAGGACCTCTATACTACTGCATTATCATTATCACATTAAATTTACAGCATTTAGCAGACACTCTTATCCAGAGCGACTTACAGAGTGCTTTAAAGTCACTATCAGTGAATATATTCATATACTGGTTTGTCAGGACACAGACTAAGTATACCGTCAGTCAAAATCTCAGTGGATAGGTGTTGTGTGCAGGGTTTTTTTTTTTTTGTAATGTGACACAGTGAGTGGGTGCAATGTGAGCCGGGTAGCAGCCGAAGGCGTGGGTTCATGGAATGTCACCTCTCTGGCGGGGAAGGAGCCTGAGCTGGTGCGTGAGGTTGAGAGATACCGACTAGATATAGTTGGGCTCGCCTCAACACATAGCGTGGGCTCTGGAACCACCCTTCTCGAGAGGGGCTGGACCTTATTTTATTTTATTCTGGTTGTTGTGTGCGTGTGTGTAAAATGTTATTAGTTTCTGTACATGTCAGAACTAACAGCACAGTGTTCGGGGTGTATTTACCCCTCAGCTATCTGGCAGTTGGGGTATTGTCATTACCGTTCCCATTTCCGTCACTGTCCCCAAATTCAGTATCCAATACCTCAGTAACTATACATGCTAACCTTGTGACATTTTCTATGAACATCCTCTATGCTTGGACCAATATGAACCTGTTGTTCTGTTTATCCGACCTTTGACCTTGTCACAATGTTTTCTTGAGAAATATTTCTCAAGGCGACTGAGGGGAGAGCGACTTACAGTTATCCTTTTTACACAAGTGAGCAGTTGAGGGTTAAGGGTTAAGGGCCTCACTCAAGGGCCCAACAGTGGTGATAGTGGGGATTGAACCGCTGACCTTCGGATCACGAACCCGTCGCCTTTAACCACTAAGCCACCACTTCCCCACACATTTTATACATTTGAAAAGGACACAGTGGGTGTGTGAGTGAGGTCACCTCTAGCTTCAGCTCCAGCTGGTTGATCTGCTCACTGGCTTCATTCAGATGCTCCAGTTCCTCCTGGATGAAGCAAAACAGTCTCAGTTAGCCAGTAAATATCCAGGATCTCCATGCTGAAGACGTGAGTAGTTCTTCAGTTACCTGTATCCTGGGGTCCAGCTCCTCATCAGGCTGGATCTTGTGCACATCTGTCTCCTGGTGGTGTTGTTGTTGTTGTTGTTGATGATGATGATGATGGTGATGGTGCTGCTCTAGCACTTCATACGTTTCTTTCTCTTTCTTTCCCGCAGACTCGCCATCCACGCCTCGGTCTTTACACTGCACTCCACACTCCTGTGTTCTCTCTCCAAGACTTTTCTCACAATTTTCTGTTTTCTGAACAGCCACAGAACCGGCAGGATTCTCTCGCAAGCCTGTCTGCTCCAGCTCCAGCTCCATACTCTTCCTCAGTCTCTGACAAAAACACAACGAGAACCGGTACGAAGATCTGTATCTTTCTAGCTCGCTGGAATATCCGGAAAGCTCTATCGATTATGGCGAGGTGACTACAGCTCCAGCGGGGAGATCCAGCGCTTTACACGGTCATGTTCTCGCCCCCCTCCCCTTCCTCCTTCATCAGCTAGCTCACCAGTGCTAGCTAGCTATCTCAGAGACATGTTTACTAACTCCAAACGAGCATAATTCCGAATCCTCCACTGCCACTGAACCCTCTACATAACAAACACTCCCGAAATCACACGATTAAGTAAAGGCGCATCGTGATGTCCGCACACTCACTATAGCTAGAAAGAAAAATGAAAAGTACCGTTAAATTCGAAAACGCGTAGGCGTGCGTGGGCAGCTCGGCTTCCGTAGACCGATGACGCCATCAGCCAGTGTCACGAATCTACGTATGAAAGGATCTCGAGAGAGTGACGCTCACGCCTGAGTCTCGTTTTCATAGTGTACTTTTTTTTTTCCCCCCACAGGTGCATTTATGGCGTGTGTAAAACAAGCGAAGGAGGAAAACGTTTCGTGAAGCGCTATAAGCAAACCATAGTCTGGAAGTTAGAGGTTCAAGCCCCATTACTGTTATTGTTAAGAGTGTACTTGTCTGTTCCAAATTGCCCCTCTAGATGTGGATGTCACTGGTTGTGTGCGCGAGCGGTTCAGCAAACGAGTAAGCGAGAGGATGATGGGTATTGTAGTATTCAGGATAGTATAAGTGAATAGTGCTTGAATAAAAATCATCAACACTTATGGTTTGTTAGGATGACTTGGGGTCAGGCGCTGTCATCATTATCACACATTAAAAACAGAAACACAAGCCATAGAACTCGTTTAAGTTTGTGTTTCTTGTGTCTTCGTATAGAATTTACTAGAAGTAAACAGACACCGTTCCATACCTCTGCTGGGCCTGGAGCTCACCCGTTCGTCGTTTAAAAACTGGAAAAGGTAAACCACAAAAATCTCATTTTGGTGTGCTTTTTGTGCTGACGTTCCCATGCAGGACATACCAAAATAATTAAGCAAATCGGGCTACTAATTACAATAAACCAAACATGACACTATTACGATTTTTTTCTAGACACATTTTACTCTTTTTTAAATACATATTTTCCTATTCTGTAGGCAGAGAAGTTTTGTGCCAATTCGATTTCCTTTGATCCGATCAAATCAGAAGCAATGAGGAATGTATAAATTCTATATAGCAGGTTTCCATATTTTGCAGAGATGTTTATGTTTGCAGGTCGTTAAAAGGTTAAAGGTTAACAGAGATGGTGACATCTGAATGGAGGGAATAGTAATATACAGTGTATATACAATCAAAGCATGTCGAAATGTAGGCTTTTTATCAATTATCTATTATGATTAGCTGCTAACACGGTAAAATAGATAAATAATCACACAAGTCAGTTTTAGATTCGTCATCATGAGTTCATTTTACATCATTTCTGTAAAAATAAAAACATCAGCACAGTTAAAGGATGGCTTAAAAAGCTTCTGTAAGAAACACAGTCACACATGCACGCACATTAGAACCCCCACAACACTGGCTTTTTCAACATAAAGAGTAAATCTCTAGCACACATAATTCCTGAGATACTGGAAATTTCAATTTTCTTTTGACATCAAGTTCAGTCAGAAATTGTCTATTAAATTCTCTGGCCATTTTAATCTGTACAACTGTTCATGTAAAAATACATATTAGCCTAAAAAAAAAAAAAAGTATGATCCATAAATAAACCCATAAACCCTAGAGCTACATCATAATTCAAAAATGGACTAAACATGTATAACTTTCATGGAAGGATGGCTAGGAATATACCCCTTCACATCAAAAGGACTACTGCTAGACCAATTTCCTTTGGACTGATGACCAAGACCGATGTGGAGATGTTTGGGCCTCATGCACAGTAGCAAGTTTAGTGAGAACCAAACAATATATGACAATAAACACCTCCTACCAACTGTAAAGCATGGTGGTGGAAAAGTGATTTGACACAATGATGAATTTCACTTTATACCAGAACATTCTCGTAACTAGTCAAACTGGGCCAAACACTGGGTCATACTACAGGACAATGATCCCATGCACACCTGTAGATCGATATCTCAATGGCTAAAGAAGAAACAAATCAAGGAGTCGGAATGGCCATATCAGTGTTCAGATCTCATCCCCACTGAGATGCTGTGGTGGGATCCTAAGAGAGATCTGTAAAAAGCTGGCCTCACACCAGGGTGGTTCTGACGGTGGCTCCAAACCATGTTGGACCTAAGTGATATCGTCTTGATACTATGTTGGTGTACGCAACTGACTGCCATAATCTGCATGATTTTCAAAATATTTGAAATTTCACAGCGGTTCTCAAAAGCATGTATCTCCGTCTCGCTGCCATCTTTCACAACCCTTGATAACCACTTTTAGTACAACCTTACTACAACCTATTCACACCGTTTTCACCTAATGCTCACAATTGTTTTGCCACACCGTTATTACATTTTGGCATTTCAGTGTGGTTTGTAACAGAATGAACCGCTGTCGGAACCACCCGTGTTAGGCCTGCTTAAACAACTGCTTCCAAACATCAGTGAACTAAAGCAATGTGTTAAGAGCAGTGGGCCAAAATTTCTGATGTGAAAACAATTACTTCAAGTTATTGCAGCTACAGTTGGTTCTACTGGTTACTGAATTATAGGATGTACTTATTCCCCTCCAGAAAGTTATTTACTTTTATGAAAAAAGGACTATATATTTAAATCTGTTTTTGTGTGTGTTGTGATTATTTGTACGTTTATAAGACTATTAATGAGGCACGGAGGATGTCAGTTAAAATATGAAAAATATTTGCTTTATTTTCTCCGGCATATTAAATCCCAAGCAATTGTAGTACACCAGTCTGTGATCAAAGCGAACAGTCAGTGTGCTCCGACAAAAATAGATTTACTAGTTACATGTACTACCCAAAGCAACCCATCACATCCACCACCACTTAAATACGAACTTCACATATAATCATTTAAACAAAGCTATCAACGTTTGAAGGCACTTTATAGAGGTTTCAGATTGCAAAGTGACTAGTGAAGAAAGAATATTTGCATCAAGGCGCTGATGAATATCTGTCGTTTAAAAAAATAAGATCAGTTTAAATCACGTTTGATGGCAGTTTGGTGGGAAAAACACAATAAATCCACAGTATATATCTAACACTGAAGGTATATATGTGTCTTTTCATTAAAAAAATGTTAGTGTTGTCCTGAGATATGGAAATCAACTTTACTATATGCTCTTTGGTCTCGTGTGAACATTTCCAAATATAGGCCAAATAAAATTAACTTTTTTTTACAAGATTTGAGCCTTTTTACAGTATACACAGGCAATCTTAATTCCAGCTTGGATCATACTTTGTCCAACCAGCAGGTGGTGCAATATAGATCCTCTTTTCTTGCCAAAAGAAGCTGACAACCCCTCGATACCCAGCTCGTGGCACTCCAGACTTCAAATCATCCATAAGTCCAAAATCTCGTGCGAGTGCTTTAAAATTCTGTGCGCTGGAGTACTGCAGCCGATATGGGCCGACGCCCGACAGCTTCCCATTTTTCAGCTCCCCCACCGTCACAACAGGAGCGCTGTAAACCTCCTTCTCAAAAGCCTGATCGTAATTCTTCTGCTCCAAATAAGACAAATTTCTACTTGTAAAAGGCACAAATACAGCGTTGAGTTTAATAAAGCGGAGATACTTGTCATAGAACTGACCCAAACTCACACCCTTTCGACCAAACGTCAAGGTTCTAGAGATTTCCGGACGAACGCATGACCTGTTTTTTCGCTGATCAGGATGTCGCATCCAGTCATCCCAGAATGAAGCCGGCCACTTTGGCTCAAGCTCAGTCCAGAGCTCCTTCAGCAGCATCCACCCGAGCCCTGGAAAAAAGTCCGTCCTATATAAGAGGTCTGGTTTTGCGGGATCTACATATCCGTCCCTGCCGTTGTCATTCCAGGCAGACACGCACCACAGAGTTGGGTCAGATTTCAGTACAGTGTGAAGAGCTTTAAAGTACTCAAAGAAGTCTGGGGACACCTGAAAAAAAGGAGAAGAACTAGATCAGGTACATGGCAAACTGAAGGCAGAACAGTGAAAGACCATTCTGTCCAATACAATTTATACCAAAACTCATTTGATATAACAGCTAGCCACTTAAATTAAACTTTATTAAGATTATACTATATGCATGCTTTTAGCTACATGTGCAATATGGCTGCCTTGTGTTTCCAGCATCCAACTGGCGTATCGGTAGTGCGCGTCTTCAGAAATTAATGTAACCCGTCCTTAAGATGCAATATGCACATGAACAGTAGAGGCAGTACTGAGCTTTGTCGTGACAGTGCCGAAACCGTTCGAATCACCTCGCCTACTTCCGTTCACACCATCATGTATGAACTACAGAGAAAGTTGTGAAGATATCAGGAGACTGTTAGCATCTGAAATATTCAAATCTTCCTGTACATTACCAGCAACCAAGCCACAATCAAAGTAGCCAAGATTACATTTATTCCACATTCAAATAAACTGAACCTGGCTCTCGAGTGGCGCATCGACAAAGTGTGTGACTATCGACCTGGAGATCGCAGGCAATACGGGGCTGGGAGTCCATGGGAGCTAACTGGCCGAGCTCTCAGGGGGTGCATACAATCGCCTCCCTGACACTTATAGCAATCACCAGCCAATCATGGGTGTCTGTGAGTTCATTTGTACAAAGGGGCGGATGGTGCTTTACCTCCAAGCGTGTACGGGGCTCCTGCGTCTGCATGTGCAGCAGTTCATAAAGATGCAGATGGCAACATCACATGTCACGGAGGAGGCATGTGCATTCTTACACCACTCCCTTGTTGGTGAGGGTCGTACATGATAGGGAGGTAACATTTGATTGGTGGGAATTGGATACGACTAAATCAAGGGAGAGAAATAGGGGGGAACCCAAAGAAAGTAAGAAAAGAAAAAGAACTAAATTGTTTGACGTATTTATACATCAATCACATATTTAGCTGATAAAGTGATTGGGATTCTTTATGTAAATAAAAACTACGCATTATGCATACTAGGACTGCCCCCTCCCAAGATATTATATTTGTACAAGTGTCATTTTGTAAATTAGCCTCAAGCTAACTAGTGCCTTATTCTAAGTAAGGAGGTGTGTTGGCCAAAAAAATCCAAAACTGTTTTCCTTGAGAATTTGGTTAAGCACCTGCTTGTGACATGGACCGTAGATCCTGTCAGCATAAACAATTCTCTTCACAGGAACAGGTCAGAGTAAACAGAGTATTTCATTTTGTTAAAGACATGTTCACGTGTTCAAATGCACTTCTGAGATTAATGTATATCATGAAGTTAATTCATGTGCATATATTTATTCACATTAATAAAAAAATAATAATAATAATTAAACAAATTGTTACTTTTTATTTATATTACTTAGGAAAGAACTTCGAAAATAATTTGAGGTGAACCTCCAGGAGCTGATATTAAAAATGTTAAATATAATATCATTTTAATTAGTAGTGATTTCATTATTTTCGTAATTATATTTCATATAATCCAAATCTTCTAGATTTTTATTCTTAAATTTAAAGTAGCAGGAATAAAAACTACAGCTACAGTCCGAATCTTAAACCAAACCCTTAAATCAAGTTTCTTTGTTCAGTCTGTCACCTGACAATAAACACAAACCGGAATTATATAAGGATATTTATCTTTAAACCACAATAGGGAGTCAAACCTAAAGTACTGCACATTAACATTATAACCTAAAATCATAGTCACCCACATATTAAAAATAAAAAATATTACCAGGACATTTTGTTATTACTGTTTAAAAAAGAGACCAAAAGAAAACATTATTTACACATTGTGTATATATGCAAAGAAACTTATTTTAGACTTCTAACAAAGTTTGTTCATATTCCAAACCTTGCAGGCAATGATATGTACCTGTACAGTATGTAAAAGCACAATGGGGGGTGTATAAGTAACTACCATAAAACACTGAAGTTTATCCATTCAGAAAAAATGGTTCTTTTTAAAGGGATATTATACCCAAACTTAATAAAAGCTTGCATACATTGTACAAGTCTTTGCACATTACAACTTAAACATATTGTTATTATAAGCTTCTTTATAAAGTAAAAAAAATGGAATAAATCCACACAGGGGGCGATAGCATACTGCAAAAATTTGCATGTGAGTCACGTATATGCACGGTTAACATAGAAATAATATGCATATGAATAAACAGCAGGTTATATTATTCCTTCATGTAAATGAGCCAATGTTGGTCTTATGTATGTAAGCGGAAGTCCATGTTATGTGTAGAAGTGCTTAGTTTTATTTTATTCAGCAATGTACAAGTTAAAATTTAACTTGTTAGTTTAATATCTGTATACTGTTATTTTTGCCATTTATTTGAGAGTATTTCAGTCTTTTCAAACTGGCTAATGCAAACGAATAAACATACTGTTTAGCAGATTGCTAAATGTAAGTAAAAACCACCTGATAATGAAAATATACATAATGTTCATTTGTAACAGGAGAGTTTAGAAGGCTTGCCTTTCACTTCACTTCTCAATAAAATTATTTCTTTAGGTTTTGAATTTTTGTTATATACCATGTATGTCTTGACATGTAATTTTTGGATTAAGTCTCAATTGGTTTCTTTTTTATCTTTGATCCTATAAAACTACATCACGTTAGATTTAGTGTTTGGAGGATCAGCAAACTGTGGCACACTGCATCAGCGTACATTGAATATAGATGCACTCAATCATATGCACATTAAAAAACAGATAACAGGTATTACATTTATAAACTAAAGCTAACATATACAGTACTGTGCAAAAGTATTGGGCATACAAAATCTGTGGTAGAGTAAAGACAACTTTAGAAATAATAAAATTACGTGCTTCTACATATAAAAAAGCTATAAAGAGCATTACACAGTAAGAAATGAAACAAAATCAGTATTTAGTGTGACAACCAGAGATGTGCTTAAAAAAGTATTCTCATGTGGAATGTAGTTGTATAAGGAAATGAGCTGGAAGTGGTACTAAGCATTGTACGTTTTGTCTAAAGTCTGATCTCATACGTTCAGCTTTCTGTACTGACTAAGACTAATGTTTGGAAATTGAAAACATTATTCTACTTACTGGATAATTCTAACATAAAAATCTGTCACAAAGTTTGTACTAAAAAAAATTAAATAACATACCCAAGTCTTCTGCACAGTACTGTAGTTTATGTTATACACATAAATACTATAGAAGAGAATGCATACCTCCAAATCATCTTCCACAATGATGGCAGCAGTATACGAGAAAGTGTTGAACACCTGGTTCAGAGCCCAGCGGTAATGTCGTGAGATTTTGTAGTAACCCTGGAACTTATGATGTCCGGCAAGCACTGAGATCTCTGACAAATCAGGCTGTTTAATGTGAGTCAGTTTACTGCCGTATGAGGCGATCACTTTGGCAGTCTCCTCGTCTCCACAGTCCTGGCTCACAATGATGGGGAAGAGTTCCGGTGATGGCCGGTACTCAAGGAGTTTGTCCAAGCTGCGTTGCACTGTCACTCTGTTACACGCTATGACCAAGACGGGTATAACCACACTGGATGGCGGGAAGCCACTCCTCACTTGTGTAAAATTGTTTTGGGAAAGCAATTTCATCTGAAATGCTGTTTTGTTTTTTTTTAGTTCATCCCACAGTGACTTATGGCTCTGGATCTGGAGAAGGATTTTGTTCTGGGACTCCAGTTCCCTTTCGAATGAGCTGATTAACTGAAGTAATTTCTCCAAAATGTTGTTGTTTTTCTGACCTTTTTCCATTGAAGTAGACTCGCCTCCTTCATATCCAGGAATCCGTCCAAAAAGAACAAAGATAAGGAGGACATTCCAAATAATAAACAGAGTGCCACAAACAATGACAGAACCTTTCTTGCGTAACATGGCCTAAATGAACCTTTGGCTGGCAGCGCAGAAGAAGTGACTGATATGGTAAACAGGTTGCTGGTGCAAGGTCTAACTAACCAAAGCATAAGGCAGGAAGTGAAATATCTTGTGCTCATGAATACAGTTACAGGCTTGGATAGGAGTACGAGTAGAAAGTCTGATAGAAGTCAACAGAAGTGGCGCTGTGGTAGAGATGCAAGGTGAAGTGAGACATGTTTTTTTGCTCTAAAATGAGGTCACTGAAGGTGTGGTGAGTCGATGGATTCCACCCCGCAATCCAAGGACATAGATCTGATTAAAAGAAGGAAAGAATGTGTTATTTCAAACCCAATTAAATATACATTATTATTATTATTAATTAATATTATCGCCACCAGATAAGTGAGACCAGCTAGTCATACTCTCACATGAGTGCCATTAAAATTCAATCGCGCACCCCTCACTCCACAGCATATGTACCACTGTTTGCATGTTGCCCTGACAACGTATACACCTGAATTTACGGCTAGTGCTAAATCAAAAGAAATGTCAATTTTCTCATTAGGTGAAGCCATGCACACATCTCCCGATCAGCGACGCCCATTTTGGTGCCATTGTAGTGTGACCCAATACCTGAGTAGCGTCAGATGGCATCCCCTAAAAGCTCCTCTCACATTGGTTAAAAACGGGACATCCCCGAAATTCCCATCTATTAAAGTAATCAGAGACCTGGATGTTGACATCCCATCTCAGCTTTCACAGGTGAGTGTGGTTTTCTCTTGCAGTCGGTGTTCGAATTTGACGTTCAATTTTCATCACCTAAAACTTTCAATTCTACACCTAGGACATATTTGAAAGGTAAACAGACGTTTAGAGTTGTATTTTATCCCCCTTTTCATCAAGTTTCATGGTATTCCATTTAATACACCTCGTTTTATATCACCCTAAAAATGCCATACCACTAACTTATTAAGGAAGTGGCACTGTGGTTTGCATTAAACGAGCCGTGTTTCGGACACCCTTTCTAATGTTTTATAGTTAAGATAGACAACTAAAATTGTTGCCAATTCCAATCCTTTAGATGTCCATAACTTTCATGATCTAGGTGTCATTTTAAGGCTGTTTTCAAGCTCTGTCCATCTGTACTATCAGAAATGACATCATTAGTGTTTGAAATTTTTTGTCCAAATCTCTATTAGACGTCAAGTAAAGTATTATGTCCGTGTGTTAATATTCACATTACTATATTATTTAAAACTGTACATTTAAGTCTTAATATTATTTTTTCCCCTTTTTCTTAGTGTTAGTATAAATAAAAGCTTTGCTTTCCTGTCTTGGAATTCACTTAATTATGTTATTATTATTATTGTTTATTGTAATTTGCCCTGATAAAAGCACTGGGCTGCCACACAGGTGCCTTGCTCAAGGTCACTTCAGCCATGAAGGTGGAGGAAGGGAAGATGCAGCTCCCTCCCCGTCCGCCTTTTGGTCCCAAACCCACTTCTCTAACCATTAGGTCATGGCTGTCCCTCATTAAACTGTTATTACAGCTCTATTTAATACCACACTACACCCGTGGTGCATTTGTTGGGACAGTAGTGCACTTAAGTGGATGTTGTATGTTAGTATGTGCTTGCATGCCTGGACCTCTATGTCTTGATAAAATACAATGCAATTAATGTTATTACACATTTAAAAAACCACAATATTTGCACTTCGATGATGATGATGATGTACTTTTCTGTAGCTGTTAATGTGAACACTCGTTTTATTGCCAAATTCCAGATTAATTGAAAAGTCCTGAGCTAGTGATGACACTCATACTGCACATGCGCAGTTTGAGCACCCACCCCCAGCAAGATGGGGCAATGTAATCATCTTTAAAGTAGCCAACAGAGGTAAGTTTAACATATAATTAGTAATATAAAAAGTGATCTTCACTTTCAGATAATATTGGGCTCAGGGTCTTTTTTCCCCCCACAATTAACCCTAACTTCTAAACACCTGGACAGCTTTAGCATAAGTGTGTGCAGCAGGTTGTCATCCAATCAATAGTCTATCTAACCTGTAGATATCACCCTTCCAGAACATACTTATCCCAGAAATAACGGCTTCTACCCCTTTATTAAAAAAATAATTACCACCTGTTCATCAACATCACCAAAATACCTCCAGCAGGAATTAGCAAAGATTTCACCTCATATATTATATTTACTTACACGTTTCCTTTCTCCTCCATTTCTCACACTGAAAGTCTGAATAAAAAAACAAAACCGACACCTGAAGCAAACATTCTGCAGTTAACGCCGCGTAAGTTTGTGGTTTCTTAGTTTTGAACGCCTCACACTAGCTTCTCGCTTCGTTGACGACACAGTCGTCGTCTGTTGGTTTACTTCCGGATGACGCGAAATGTCGGAAGTCCCGCCCACTCTCACCAACTTCGTGTGTGTGCTCGCGCGTCATGTAGTGCAGAGTAATTTAGGTGAGCTGAGCACCCCTCAGAGCAAGGTCTGGAGGCCATCAGTGACCCATAATGCAAAGCCAAGGCTTTATTCTGCTATATATATTACAGTTCATGTAATAATTACACTTTTTTCCCTTGTCATTTGAATTGAATGGGTTTAATCAGCCCCACAAGGCATAAAAATATATATTATTATGTTACATATACATATATTATCATTATATTTGATATAAACTAAAGAGATCATATGAGATTTAAAAAAAAAAATGCAACTCCAGTAAACATTACGTGATCATGTTTGTGCCTACTTGTGTTGAAGTTCATTCATATATTCATTCATTCATTTTCTGAACTGCTTAATCCTAATTAGGGTCACGGGGAGGCTGGCGCCCATCTCAGCCGACTC
>JAQMYF010000013.1:9500228-9512766 GCA_030014195.1 Neosilurus mollespiculum | reverse complement strand
ACTAAGCATTTCACTACATATTGTACTGTGTATAATTTGTATGTGACAATAAAACTTGAATTTGAATTTGAATTTGACTGAGAGACTCAGGCGGAGCTTTTACCTGCAGAGCATAAGGCTCCTCAACCAAACCATATCTCACCATCCATACTAACTCTGGACAATTTGCACTACAATGTCTCAGGCTATAGTGCACATCTTATTGTTTGCAATACACAACGTCACTTCAGTTGCATATTGCACATTTTCATTTCAGTATCATAACTGCACATTTCATAAGCTGGTCACTTTTCATATGTTGCAACTGTCACTTTCTGCTTCTGCTGTTTGTTACTTATTTATTGCTTACTGGTTAGATTTGTTGTATATTTTTAGTATATATTTTTAGAATACTTTTTTTTTTTTTTTTTTTTTTTGGATATTTGTGGTTACTAGCTTTATTTCCTTCCTACTTTTTGTTAAATATAAGTACAGTCTGGGGAGTGATTCAGAATAAAATTTCACTGCAGGTTGTACATGTATAACTATGCATGTGACAAAATTTTTGAATCTCGAATAAAGGAAAACAAGCCAGACAAGCTGTACACATTTTAGAGACACTACTTACTGTAATACAATCCCACATTTAAAACGTGCATCATTAGGCTAAACAGTGCGTACCCAGACTCTTCAGGAGCAGGACCACATTGCCCAGGTTGGTCCTCTGCATTTCAGGAACTGTAGTTTCCTCCAACTCGTGTTTGAAGGCCCAGGCTGTATAAAGCCTGAAACATTTGCCTGCAGCTACACGACCAGCTCGGCCTGCTCGCTGATTGGCTGAGGCCTGTCAGAAAAATTAAGTTTAGAAGCACTATTTAGCATCATGCAAAAGAAGTGGGAATAAAAATAATGATAAAGTTTGCTATTAAAAAAGTAGTTCATACAGCAATGTGATCAAGCAGCCCAGACCAAGGGCTGTCCAAGATCTGTGGTTGGAACAATTTATTTTTAAGATGAATGTGGCTAAGAGGTAAATGAGCCGTACAATTAGCCTCCAGTTTAGCATCATGCTAAAATACAGAGGAAGAAGGTGGAAATGACGTCATTGGCAGAAGTCCAGTCTCGTGAAGCCGCACTTGCAGTTGTGGTTTGATTGTTTACTGTAGCAGTGTTTTGAAGTTTTCTTCTTTATTGTCAACAACATGCCAGATCGTTGTGTGGCAGGATTTTGCTCAAAAACACCAGAGAGGGTGGTTATAGTATATTTAGATTCCCTAAAGACCCAATTCGTCGTGAACCGTGGACGAAACAGGTTTGCCTCGACAAGAGTCAAACAGCCGGTCTTGCGTGTATAATCTATGCCGCCGGCCGCAGGCTACTGAACTGGTGAAATACCGGAATTTCACTGCTGATAGTGATGTTTCATTGTTACCTGTATATGACAAATAAACTGGAGATTGAACTAAAACGAAATCTTTGATTTTTTTTGTTTCAAGTTTTTGTAGTTTGTGGTGTCATGAGCTCTATAAACAAGCATTTTAGCATGGATAGATAGCATGGTAGCACAGATATATAGAGAAGCTGGGACTAAAATCACTGTCCTCTACCAGTACAACGTGTCATGTATAAGTTTTATCATATTAGTACAGGATAATATATTATTTATTCACAGTACACTACAGTACTACAATTACTACAGTAAAGTCCAGGAGCCTCTGCTCAGTGCTAACATTAGGCTGTGCTTATACATTTCTAGGCTATTTTCACATTTCCAAAAAAAAAAAAAAAAAAAGAGTTAAACAGGAAAGACAGTTGTTCATTCGAATTATGAGTACGGCAGTTAATTAGTCAGTGTCATAGCTGCATACTGTACATCAGAAATTTCAGGTTGAGGTGTGGTTTTTGGTGTGCGGGTGAGGGTTTACATGCAGTTTGTGCATGTTTAAACAGTATTTACAAGCTTCTCCTATAGGTCAGGTAGCCCTGGTTAAGATCATATGAATACAGTATAAGCTGTTAGTACAAAATACAGAGGTCTGGCACTTTTTTTTTTTTTTACAAGTTATACAAAGTCATAAAACAAAAACATAAATCATGTAATAAATAAATAAATAAATAAATTCATCCTTTACCCGTGAGCATGGTGTTACAACCAGGGACTCCATCCCGGTTCTGGGATTGTAACTCTTCTGTTTGCAGAAGCCAGGGTCAATCACATAGATGATGCCATCAATAGTGAGTGAAGTTTCTGCTATGTTTGTGGCTACCACAACCTGTGAAATACATCATGAATGAGATTCATGCATTAACACTGTCACTATTTACCTTTTCCTGACCCTCATGTCATCAGTCACTTTGTTTTGGTCAGAATCTAACTTTTGTTTTTATTTACTAGCATAATTAACATAAGGCTAGTGTTAATAATCTGGAGCATTTTTACCTCCACCAATGGGGGGTCTGTCCATGTGTGTCTGTGACCCCAATACCTCAAAAACTAATGTTAGTTATTAGTAATTAGTTAACTAATATTGTGTAAAGTTCCATGAAATTGTAACCAAATGTGGGCCAAGAAGAAATGATTAACTGATTTTGGGTGTGATCCGGATCTAGGACAGCTTTAAAGGATTTTTAACAACAAAGCAGAAATAACCCAAAATGTGCTGCGAAATCAAAAAAAAAAAAATCCAGAGCTCAAAATTAATCGAGGAACAGGCCACAAGAAGCACCATACTTCTGCATCATCTGCCAGTGTAACCTATGTGAAGACAAGGTTGCATTACCTTGGTGAAGGTCTGCATTTGGGCACTGCCAAAAAGTAGAGCTCTTGATAGATATCTTTGGATAGGTGTCTGAGCCTGGGTTTGCTTTTCATTGCTAATATGTACAGCTGTTCCTAATCAAATGATCAGCAGGTATATAATCCTTGTAGCCAAACACTCACTATCCCTTTACTGTTATTTAACATCTAGGGGGTGTGACAGACGTTGCACAATACATTCGCAGTGTCCTCCTCCAGTGCTCTTTGTCTGTGGTGTTGATATGCCACCTCTTTTTCACGCCATCCATTCAAACGTGCATAAGTCTTCCCGTTCAAGAGTTACTGCGTTGTACACGACCAAACCAATAGAGGCATCTGTATGTTAGCGCAGGGTCAAGGTCACATAGCCCATAGCAATATAACAAAGACTGCTATAGCTGCTTCTATCCTTGGCCTTCAAATGGCACATCCACCTGAGCATTGCTCTTTCAGTCCTCTCCAGATGTTCTTTCTTTAAAATCCAGCACTCCCATAAACTATAGTGAACTGAAGTGTTATAGAACGGTACCTTGCGAGCTCCAGGCGGTGTGGGGTTAAAAATCTTGGCTTGCATGTCTGAGGGCAGGTTGGCATAAATAGGTAGGACAAGAAGCTCTGAGATCTTCGAGCCAAGCCTCCTACACCTCTCCTGCAGAAGCTCACAGCACACCTCAATCTCATCCTACAAAACACAAGAGCAGTTAAAAAAAAGAAAAGAAAAACACAATGAATGAACAGTAAAACATGAGAGTAAACAACACGCGTCAGCAGTACATCGTCGTGTTCAACAAACCACAAACTGACCTGTCCTGTGAGGAAAACAAGGATGTCTCCAGGAGCCTGCGTCACATGAATCTGCAGTACTGATACCACACACGCCTCGAGGTAATCGGCCTCTGGAGCCTAGACAACACAAGACACAAATATTAATAGGTAAACACAATATTTATAGAGCTCGCAGCATGAACACAAGTTGACTTTAGAGCATGTTATTGTGTCGCTCTGTACCTTGGTGTAGTAGATGTCGACAGGAAACCTGCGACCTGGGATCCTAAACACAGGAGCGTCATCGAAGAAAATTGAGAAACGCTCGATGTCCAGAGTGGCACTCGACACCAGCACCTTGAGGTTCGGCCGGAAGCGTGCAATGTCTTTGATTAACCCCAACAGTACATCTGTGTGTAACGTCCTCTCGTGTGCCTCATCAATGATGATCACGCTGAAGAGAAGAGCAGGATTATACAGATGATGGTTAGGAAATTAGCATAACAATCCACACTATGTAATAAAAAACATGTTAAATCTTACAAGATCACACTATATATGTTTCAGCAAAAACCTGCAAAGGCAACTTATATCACAAACTAAATTCACAAATTCTGACTGCTTTACATTTACAATACGTTCTGCATAAAGCCACAACAACCATTTTGACTGCGTACCTTCCCCACACAAATCTATGATCAGAAATGAATTTCAGTTACCGGGCAGTACACTGGCTGCATCCAAAAACCTGTGACGAAGCCATTTCAAATGATCTCGTATAACATCAGCAAATCCTCCTATCAACATCAGCCCACGCCAGTTTTCCAAGTGTGTGCAAGCAAGTGTTATGGCTCTAGGCATGTTCAGAGATATGTTGCCTTTCTGATTGGCTGTTCCGGCCTGGTAGTGACAACAACTCGTTGGATTGGCTGGGCTGCACACTGACCCATGTAGCATAACACATTATCGGCCAGTGCTGAGCTGCACAAACAACAAGCGCAGAAATCATGGAAAACATTTTTGTTGATTCTTAAACCAACTGACGACAGGAAAGCCAAGCTGGCAAAACGTTAACTGCATACGCCATTTAGAATTTACTGTCACGCACATCCCTGGCAGCATTCTTGTCCTCAGAGACACTAAAATTGTAACGTCTCACAGTCTCCACAAGATGTCTCCACCCAACGTGTTGATGTCACATCAGGGTAAATACTGCTAACCCCCACAGTTCAGCACACCTCGATAATAATCCACGGGATAAAATTACCAGTTTTGTGCTTTTTATGATAATTTCTGTTAAAAATCAACGTTTGTATCACTTAAACGTATTAAATATGCACAAATTATCCTGTAAAGATGACCAACACCGGTACAATAAGTACGTACTATGGGTCCACCCCTTTATTACATTATATTAAGTGTGTGAGCGAGTAATAAGCACACATGCCAGATAACCTGTTCCACCCTCTAACCTGTCTGAGCTAGATGTTTGTAGAATTCCCGCTAGCTTATCACCAGCATAAATTTAGGTCAGCTTGTAGCTCATAAAACGATTTAATTGGGGCTCCTCGTAATAAAACCCAATACACATATTACCCTTGACTTAAATAGATTAATTATTTTTACAAGGACAGAAACATTGTGTAAAAAGTTACATTTGTCTCCTGTTTGAACACCTGTCTATTATTAGGTGTTCAAGGCTGGTGTTTTAAGAGTACCATGACTCCTTTAGGAGCTGAATCAACTGGAGGAAATAAATAAACCAAATCTCCCGTGTTTCCCGACTTCACTCTGGAGTGAAAGAAGGAAGGGTTAACACGGAGTTTAATTATCCATTTAATGAGTTCATGTTCCGTGCCCCTGTTAATTTTTGGTGTTGTTTTGCTTGGTAAAAGTTTGTCTGCCTTCCTGAGTTTGATTGTGGGGGGGTTTATTTCATTCTGTACGAGTCTGAGCAGTGGTGTATGAGCCTCTTTTTGGCTATTAAGATGGAAATTAGTAATTGAGTTATTGGCACCCTTTTGTAGCCCATATTATAAGCTTTAAAATTATACCAAATTTTCTAACATATTTGTCTAGGTTTGGAGTAACTAACCAAAACCTCCCAGGAATTTTCAGCCTTTTAAGCAGGCAACTTTGGAGAAAATTGCGTGAGAAGTTCATCATCTTCCGCTTGATCTGGGGTCAGGTCGTGGGGGCAGCAGCCTAAGCAGTAAGGTCCAGACGTCCCTCTCCCCAGCCACTTCCTCCAGCTCCTCTGGGGGGGGACACCGAAGTGTTTCCAGACCAGCCGAGAGACCTAGAGTCCCTCCAGCATGTTCTGGGTCGACTCCAGTGTCTTTTCCCGGTTGGACATGCCCGAAACAACACACCAGGGAGGCATTCCAGAGGCATTCTAATCAGATGCACATGCCACCTCAAATGGCTCCTCTCAATGCGAAGGAGCAGCGGTTTTACTTCATGCTCCTCCTGGATGGCTGAGCTTCTGACCCTATCTCTGAGGGAGAGCCCTGCCACCCTGCAAAGGGCTCTCATTTCAACTGCCTGTATCTGTGAACTTGTTCTTTCAGTCACTACCCAAAGCTCGTGACCATAGGTGAGGGTTGGAACATAGAGCAACTGGTAAATTGAGAGCTTTGCCTTTCGGCTCATCTCCCTCTTTACCACGACGGACCGGTACAAGCTCCGCTTTACAGCAAAGGCTGCACAGATCTGCCTGTCAATCCCCCACTCCATCCTTCTCTCACTTGCGAACAAGACCCCGAAATACTTAAACTCCTGTACTTGGAGCAGACCTCATTTCAGACCCAGAGGGTGCATTCCACCCTTTTTCCGGCTGAGAACCATGGCCTCGGACTTGGAGGTGCAGATTCTCGTCGCGGCTGCTTCGCACTCAGCTGCGAATCGCTCCAATGAGAGCTGGAGGTGAAGCCAAAAAGACAACATCATCTGCAAAAAGCAGACATGAGATCCTATGGCCACCAAACCAGAACCCCTCAATGCCTCAGCTGCACATAGAAATTCTACCCATAAAAATTATGAACAGAACCGGTGACAAAGGACAGCGTTGGCAGACTCCAACCCTCACCGGAAACTAATTCGACCTGTTGTTGCCAGACCTGTTGGTACAGAGACCTAAAGTCCCGTAGGAACAGGTCCTCGAAGTATTCCTACCCCTCCTTGAATCGCTACCGTACCGAGGTGGAGGGGTTTGCGTGCCCTAATGATCCTCAAAGCTATGTTGTCAGGTGCATTATGCCCCTCGTAGGGTCACCCAAGGAAAACAAGCCCTAGATGAAGGTCGAGAAGACCTCATGGATAGAAAAACAAGTACTCAGTTTCCCTTACCCGGATGCAGGTTAACGGGGTCCCCTGGCCAGGGGGCCAGGCCTGGGGGAGGGGGTCCAAAGCGAGCGGCTGGTGGTCGGGCTTCAGCCCATGAATGTCACCTCTCTGGCGGGAAGGGGCCTAAGCTGATGCGCAAGGTTGAAAGAGACAAACTAGATATATTCTGACTCACCTCGAAACATGTCCTGGGTTCTGGAACCACCCACCTCAAGAGGCTGGACTTAAAAGCCAGGTTTTTGTTTGTTTTTTTTAATAGGTGACACAGTAGCCTTATTGGGTTATTGTGGCGGCATGGACATGGGGCAACCATCCAAGTCATGTTCCATGCCTATGGGGCTCCATGCAGTAGCTTCACCATTACCCCAATAATTATAAAAATGTGTCCAAAAAAATATATATTTTAATATGTAGGAAAGGTTTAACTCTCTTTTCTTTACCTATAACTTGCCAAGTCTGGCTCATTGAGGAACTCTCTCAACAGCATCCCATCAGTCAAGTACTTGAGCACAGTGCGTTCTGATGTGCAGTTCTCGAACCTGACACTGTAACCCACCTGAAAAGGAATACCAGATAACAATCAGCCTCGAACACAGGATCATTATTGTTCCAGTTTCCTCATCACAGTTTTCCAGTTTGATGTAATAACGTAAAAATGTAGCAAGTTCCTGCCAAAGTACAGGAATAGGAAACACCACAAAACGAGTTTTCATAGGCAACATTCTAACCTCATTCCCCAGTTTCACTGCCATTTCCTGAGCCACTCTGGCTGCAACAGACATAGCTGCTACTCTGCGAGGCTGGGTGCACCCTACCTTCATGCCTCCTTGGGTATAGCCCTGAGATAGGTACACAACGAAATACACAAAAAAACAAAACAAAAAAAAACGTTGGTCATACAGAAAACAAGAGCTGGTTGAACATTATATTCCAAAAGTCACTAATGGAAATGAGGTTTCTTCGGTAAATTCTTACGTCCTCTAAAAGGTACTGAGGAATCTGCGTTGTCTTGCCCGAGCCTGTCTCACCCTCGATAAGCAGGATCTGGTGGTCTCTGATGGCAGCGAGGAGGTCCTCTCTGTAGGGAAATATGGGCAGGCTGCGTCTCACTTCCTGGATGGATTGCTTCTGTTTTTCAGCCTGAGAGAGCTCAGGTTTTTGATCCTGTCAGCAGTCAGAGGAGAGGAAACAAACACAAAAAAAACAAGACATTAATAAGTGAAGTACTTGAACAAAAGCTGCAGTTAGACAAAATCTCACAAGAAGCATGTCGTACTTATCAGGAAATTGAATAAAACAACATCACAATCCGACGTTAAAATAGTGGTCATTTTAAACACCTTTAAACCACAGCACTGATGAGTTCTCATTTCTGATTGGTTAGGTGCTGATCAATTTCTTACAGCAGCACCTCCAACAGAAGTGTCCGCTACAAAGCAAATCACAGGCTAGAATACACTAAGAGTAACGACTAATACAGGGACGTTCATAAAGGACGCACCATGTGAAAGGCTTGAACGTGTAATTGCTGATATGGACACGTTTATGTGGCACAAAGGTATGGTACAGGGCTTAAAAATAAATTGTACCACTTCAGTAGTAACTGTGTATGATTCATGCAATGCTAGTTCATGGCAGAAACAGTAGAAAGTAACAAGTGAATGAATGAATGAAGGCTGTTATACTCATGACCCTTTAATTTATTCATTAAAATTAAAGAATATAACAAATAAAAGGTCGTAATACTATTAAAAATAAAAAAATGAGTAAAGTCCTCCAAGCCAGGCGATCTCTCATATGAACCAAAATGTCCAAAACAGTCCAATCTTCCTTAACCCCACCTCTGGTAGAAATTACATTAAAATCTGCACATAAGGTTTTGCATAATCTTGCTAACAAGCAAACAAAAACAGCAGGTAAGGCACAACCTTCTTGGCTGAGGTAATACAATTCTGATCTACTCCAGAAAACCTACAAGGACCTTGTAGGTGGTTCTTAAATAGGGGTGAAATTTTTATTTTTACAAATTTGAATCTCTCACTCTCTAGAACCGTTTACGTATACAAAAATCATTAATTATGCAAATCTGGTGAACATTGTTTACCATTTAGGGGTAGCTCACATCACCTGAATATTTTGGGGATAAAGAACCGAATTGTTTTATATTAAGAGCACAACCACCAGTTTATCATTACATGTGGAATACTGCTTAATGAACTTTTAATGCTTTACTACACAGGTGTCAAACTCCGGGCCTGCGGGCAAGATCCTCCCCAGAACATGGAAAGAGAGAGTTCATCTCTGTTCTCTCGTCAAAAGTTCCTGTACTGATGTGCAGCACCCTAAAAGACTTTTACAAAGGATTAAAAAACAAACAGTACCTGGTATTTTTCGGGATGGAGTAAAGCTACAGAGTAAAACCAAGTTTAAAACAAAGAGAGAAAAAAATCAATGGAAGAACTAAACCTGATTCGGCTTCTTCTCTGCCTATTGATTCCCCAGTGAAAGACTGACCTCAATTCAGTACCAACCTTTTCAGAGAGCGTGCCTTTCATGGTGATAGCCGTGCTTACGAAGTCAATCATCTCGTCCTCTTCAAGCACTAGCTGGTATTTCTCTTTCTCCTCCTTTATACGCCGCTCTCGCTCCTCTCTGGCCCCAAACTGCAGTGTGGCGGTGGCGACCCGGGCCTCCTCCCATCGCCCCTGCTCACTTCCTCCTTCTTTTGGGTCCTCATCAAACTCCAGCTCCATGTCCTTCTGAGGAATATTCTGAGGGAGAAATATTTAAGAAAGCAACGAGACCATACATTACACTTCTTGCCTTACCTTGTTTTTAATCAAAAAGCATTTACAGTTAGCAGTTAGCTTAGTGTTCAGATTGCTCTGCTTTACTTTATTACGTATCTCCTCAGGCATGTAATAACGGTTTTTCCTCTCTTCCTTCTCTTTTGCACCGGCTTTCTTGTAGTCTCGAGCCAGGTCTCTGATCTTTTTCTTGTAATCCAGTTCTTTCTTCTCGCGATCTGTGAGAGTATTGCCAGAGAAAAGGAACTCCTCATCGATAATCTCTGCCTCTAGATCCTCCAACTTCTCCTGCTCACGTTTGGTCAGATACTCCCTCCGCGACTGTTTCCGCAGCTCTGGCAACTGTTTAATAAAAAAATAAATACAAGAAAAATTGTATTAATAAAAGAAATATATTATCATCAAATATAAGAACAAAAACGTGGTCTTAGGTGTCGCTGGACGTGCAGGTGCGTCCAAATCATGTGACCAATTTAAGATGACGTAGCAGGAAAACGCAGTCTTGCTGAGTCTCATTTTCATCTTTTGTCAGAAATGAAGACTTTAAACTATATACCAGTTTTTAAATGGTGTTGATAGGCCAAGTACAATCAGAGTTATGATTAATAATTTAATACTTTTAATTCAACTTTCTGCAATAGCAGTTTACAAGGTGTGATGTCTGCAAAAAAAAAAAAAAAAAAAACCCAAGGCAGTCTGGAGGTAAACAGTGCCATCAAGAGGACAACAGGAGGAGTAACACCCTGGAAATGTCAGTGCTAAATTTATACATCATTTTTTAAATTTACCATTTATATTTGCATTCTATATATACAATATATACAATTTATATTTGCAGTTATAAAAAAATGATAAGTTAAACATAAATGATAAGTTAAAAAAAAAAAAAACCCTTTTTTTCTACTTGGATTTTTTATTTTTTGCATTATTTTATGACCAATGTATTATATGCAATACAGTATGTCAAAATAAAAAAGTAACTGTAAGGTCACACAGGTGAGGTTGGGTGAAAAAAAAAACAACACCACCAAACAAGACAAGGTAAACTGTTTTATAAGATGAAATATAAAGGTAAAATCGAAAATTAAAAACAGCCAATTATAACCTGGACTCTTAAGGGCTAATATATAACAATAATTCACCAAGGGTGAGGTGGATAATGCTAAATAGTCTCTGAGACATAATATCAAGGGAACTATTCAGTTATATTTACTGAGCCAGAGGTTTTATTTTAGTATTTACTATACATAAATGTAAGAAAAGCAAACTAAAACAAGATTTTGGGTTTTTATTTGTAATTTTTAATGAAGTCAAGCACTATTCCAAGTTTATGAGGTGGAGAATAAGACATTACTGATAGAATTAAAGTATGATATGATGAAAACCCTCGATCTGGAAAAAATCTGCATATTATACTTCGCCTCATTCAATAACCGCTTACTATCCTGAAAGAGATAACCAATCATATTGAGACATTCGTGTGTGGTATATAATAAAATCCATTATACGCCACACTGTGATTGTTTTGAGAAGTTTTCTATCTACAGTATCACAGATAATAATATAATATGACTGGTGGAGCGAACACGGGTTCACTGACCTTTCGCGTGGTACTAACTGGCACATATGTTGTCAGATCCTTGTTGTATAATAGGGCCTAACGTGCCGTTATGTTATGTTACCTGAATGACGTGTTTACGATAATACTTCTAACATTACTACTGTAATGACATTAGTTACTTTGTCATTAGTGGAGAAATTAGAATTTAAAAATTTACCTTTTCCGAGTCTTCAGACACACCCATGCTCTAACTTGAAGACGAAGTAAAACTTCTAATTTATAATAAGATCCTGGTGTTAGGCCTATTGGAAAGTTCCTGTCTAAATAAAATGACTATCGTAATATTACTTTATTTTAGTACAATTTCTGTAAGCTCTCAATATGTCTAATAATAATGACAACATGAACAATACATAGCTCACGCGAAAGGTCCGAGTGCACACTCAGGAACTGTAGACAGACAAACACACACAATTTTGCACAGAACAAAAATTGGCCCGTCACAGTACCTTCCGTGTAGCCCACACGAAAGGTAATAACAGTGTTTACACTTTTCTACTGTATATAAATTGTGTGTACATATGCAGAAGTGTTTGAAAGGATATCTTATCTTACCATTCTCTTCTGATCTTCTTCAGCCATCTTCAGTCTCTTCTGCGCCTCCTCATATGCCTAAACAGAAATACGGTTTGAGATGCATTTGTATAATCCATCATTTCCATCGGGATCTTAACAAGAAGCATTGAAAGACTTAATTAAAACTTTTCTCTTTGCGAATTTACCTTTTTATCATTTCGCTCGAGTATGTGCCTCGTCTTCTCTTTATCTCTCTGCTTCACTCGCTCTGCAAAGGCGTCCCTCTCTGCCAAATCCTGCAGTCTTTCCCTCTCCTCCTTCTCCCACTCCTCTTCCTCATCCTCTTCTTTCAGGTGTTTCTTTACCTCTTGTGAAGATGAGTTGCTTGAGAGAGAAATAAAAAGATGTAGGATTTTGGGGGGGGGGTTGTGATTACATTACAGGATATGTTAATGCATTAACCTGATTTATCACGGCCCATATTAATCAAAGTCCTTCTCCATATATCACCACAGGTATCGGGGAGTTTTTATTCAGTAGGTAAGGTTAAAATCTGTTGGGCGTTTTCCAACCGAGTCTACTGATACACCAGGCTGGAGCTTATTCCAGTTTCTGGTTATTCCAGCCCACTGCCTTAACCACTACATCACCACCTATTATTCAGTACATAAACTTACACACCTTATTTAAAATAAATATATGTGTGTA
>JAQMYF010000013.1:9482447-9493909 GCA_030014195.1 Neosilurus mollespiculum | reverse complement strand
AAAAGAAAGGAAACTCATTGAATGAGAAGGTGTGTCCAAACTTTTGGTCTGTACTATATATATATATATATATATATGCGCACACACACATACACATACTGCATTAAAATTAAACAGGATGCCATATTTTTTAATTAGTAAACTCCAAGTGGGAACGAGTACAATGTAAACAGAAGAGGCCCCGGTATGGAACCTTGGGGTACACCGCAAGAGAGGGATGCAAATGATGAGTGAAATATTCTTTAGAATATTATTCAAAGGTTTATTATTATTTTTATATAAATATGCAGCAAATTATGTATGCCTTCATGTAATATTTCAGAAATTTTGACTTGTTAAATGAAACCTGCATACAGACAATATATTTTTGTAAATAAAAATATAATACATTCAAATGTTTAAACATTACCTATTTTCAGATTTTACCATATAATGTCATTAGCCAGTAAATAATTCAGTTTATATTAAATGTTGTCACTTATGTGAAAAAATATTTCCATTCAATAAATAGGTTCAAACTTGTTATATAAAATTAAAGTCTTATATAATGAAATATTGTAAAAATTGACATACTAATTTGGGAGAGGTTCCACTGACTAACAGTAAGTCAGGTTCTGTGCCTTTGTACTCCTCCTCCACAAACTTCCCACTGAAATAGTAGAAGAGCTTCAAATGCCCTTTGAGCACTGCCACACACAAAAAGTCATTCTGCGGAAGAGAGGAAGGTCATGGGAGATCACAGGATTTGACAGTAAGGTTCATAATTTTGTTGTCAATGCTAATGTACAAATGTCTGACCTCACTGCGAAGCAGAAGCAGAATACCATTCTGAGAGACAAGTTTGATATCCAGTTCAAAGCGAGCTTTCAAACAATTAGGCTTAGGAGTGATTTCAGCATAGCCTGTCCCATCAAAGTAGGCTGCGTCTTCTGTCCATTGCTGTACTGCTGTAAGCTTAGGTCTGTTATAAAACACCCACATACAGAACCAATATTCACGGATCTCCAATAAACACAGATGGTATTTGATTCAAGCATTCTCCAGTTTGCGAATTAATAGTTAACAATTGAGCTCCTTAGAGCAACAGTGGGCTAAGTCCATTTTTGTTAATTTTGAGTTAAGTACAGAAATGAATAGAGGAAAATTAAAACTTTCAGATGAACACTGGTCTAAATCCTTCACTATTGCTCTTAGCTATTTTACTGATTTACTATTGCAACCGTGGACCAAGTCCAAAATCCAAGATGGCGGCACCCATGTGTGAAGCCTTCACATCGAGGAAAAACTGAAAAAGAGGTTCTTCAGTTAATAGGGGACTCGGAAGGTATGTATTACTTTAGCTAGGACACCACTGCATCTGTCTGTTAGTATTTAACTTAATGTTATTCATTATTTTTCATAATATTGCTAAATTTCCTGGACATTTGGACTTAGACCACTTTTGCACTGAAAAATGCAATTTCAAGCCGGGTTTGTTGCAATTCTTCTCCAAAATCACAATTTTTGGCAATCTTTGCCCAGCAACGCAGCTCTTACTTATCTAAGGGAAGTATTCAGTGAGACTGAAAGCACTGAAATATGAATCATACCGATTTTTTTATAGCCTTAAAACTTCAATGCGCTCTCCTGAAAATTCACAAAAATGGAATCAGCCCACTGTAGCAGTGTAGCTCAGCCCACTGTGGCTCAGTTATTCACTGAATGCACTGTGGATGTCACTGGCATTTGTAGGATTAGGCAGTTCGGAAAATGAGTGAGTGAAAATCAAAACAGAACACTAAAATGAGATTTTTATGGTTTATTTATTTATTTATTTTACAATTTTACACATAACAGTGGAAGCTCCCCACAAGTGTGTATTGAGCAGTTAGATCAAGGTATCTTGAGCACACAGGTAACCAGCTCACCAGGCTTCATATAAGTTTTCCATGGCTTCGTGGGCCAGGGGTTTTTAAAGACTGTTGGCCAGCTTGCCCGTTTTGCAGCAATGTGAATGCTAAGTTATATTAGCTAGATAGGTAATGCTAGCAAGGGATTGATAGGCATCAGCTTGCTCAGCGTGGGACATCACTAACAACTCACTGACTGCTTAGCATACAATCTTCAACCATAAGCAGCTAGGTCAAGGCACACAACTTTAAATCTGATTATAGTAATGTGATATGGTCTGTGCATGATGAAGAGGAGTGCTGTTCAGGACATCCCTATATAAATGTTATCAGCAAAGAAGCTTTTGTTGCCCTGTGCGTAGCTCCTCCTGAGCTAGCCCAAACAAAGCAGAGGACCGACTCCCAGAGCACTAGCGGCCTTTTCTGCAGCTCTTAGGCTGATGAGGAGTCCCTGTGTTTGGAGACGGCAGCTTTGGCGGCCCCTCTGCAACACCCCCACCCCCCTCGGGCTGTGAAAGCTTTTTGTGCGCCAGAGTGACGTCAGTCTTGCAATCATTTTTCAACTTATCAAATCATTGGCATCAGTGATGGAATAAGTCATGCGCATAGAAGAATACCAAGTCTGGTTTCCACCAATCAGAAAAGAGAAAATATTTTAAATGAATAGTAATGTTTATTATCCAGAGATAGGGAACCATTCAGATCGCACCATTCCCGTGCAGTATACACTAGACACAATTATTTTAAAAAATAAATATGAATCAGTCTCAGTTCTTTGTAAATGTGTGCAAATTCCATGTTGAATATACCGACCTTGGGCAGGGAGGGTCAACACTGGTGTTAAGCTGGAAGATTTTCTCAAAGTTATACAAGCTGATAATTTCTTCATTCAGACTCTCGAGCTCAATGCAGCCCTTAAAATTAGGCAGCTGCATCTGGGTGGGGGGCTGTGAAGTGAGGACATGTTAGCCATTATACAGCCATAGAAAGAAACCTAAACTTACCTGGGAAATATATATATAATGTACAAATACAAATAAAGAATTTAAATATCTCAGAAAGTACCATGAAGGTACTGGGATAGCCCCCAACGTAGAAGACTGTTTCCTCAGGGGAGAGGTTCAGAAGACCGTAATCTCCCTCTGCCATCACAGTGTGCTTAACCATCTCACTGGGTCCTACAGTCATCAGCATCTGACCATACTGCAGTGTCCTAAACACACACACACACACACACACACACACACACACACACACACACACACACACACACACAAACACACACCATCATAGATAGATAAATAGATAGATAGATAGATAGATAGATAGATAGATAGATAGATAGATAGATAGATAGATAGATAGACTGGCAAGATGAACAGACAGACAGAAAGATAGATAGATAGTTGTAACAGAAGTACTAATCAATAGAGTATATTTAGTAAACTATTATAAATTAAGTAAGAGGTAATAATGATAAAATAGAGTAGGATGAATGTATATATGATAAGCATATTAAATAAGAACATAAAATAAAATAAGTAAAACTCATCGATCATGATAAGGATGATGAGGTATGTGATAGTGGTAATGTGCCTCACCTCTCCAGGGACATCGTGTTAAACTGGCCATCTGAGTGAACCTCCTTTGGCATCACCGCTTCAGTGGTTTTATCACCAAGATTAAAAAGCCAGTGTAGTCGTCCTTGTTCCAGAACCATTCCCATGAACTCCTTACTGGACTGCGCCACACAGAGGAAGTAAAATTTTACTTTTACATGTACACATCTCACATGTGTTGTTTTCTACTCAACAGATGATGAGTTTATTAAAAGGTTTCTCATGTATGACTAATACAGAGAGAGTAACATCATATTTTTTAAAAATTCTACAATTAAAATCTTCACAGATAATGACATTAAATAATGCATCAGTCAAATACTCTCATTCACTCACTCAATTATTCATATTAGGGTCGAGGGGAGGCCGGAGCCTAACTCAGCCAACATTAGGCGAAGGCTGGGTACACCGGAAACAGCTCACCAGACCATCGCAGAATCAAAACACACACAACCATCCACACCTAGGGGCAATTTGGAACAGCCAGTTAGCCTAATGTTCATGTTTTTGGGTTTGTTTTTTTTAACTAGAGTACCCAGGGAAACCCATGCAAGAGCAGGAAGAACATACAAACTACAAACTTCACACAGAAACGCCTTCACAGAGCCTGGGACTCAAACCCAGGACCTGTGAGGCGGACTGAACTGAAACTATAAGCCGGAAGTACAAAAAAAATACACCACAGGGGTCCAGATGCTTCTGTTGGAAAGGCCCATTTCATAATATGCCATTATAGAACAAGCATACCAAGTTTGAAAGCTCCAGCTTTAGCGCGTGACAAGTAAATGTCCGGAAACTAAAGTGTGACGGACAGACAAACGGAAGCCATTCCTATAGGGTTAGGGTGTTAAAAAAGATGTTAAAGCACTGACATGGTAAAGGAAGGTTACGCAGCCTTCAATTCGTTATAGTGTGAAGGCTGCGTAACCTTCCTTTACCATGTCAGCGGTACTCCAGACTTCAGGAATCTATAGGTCAGGAAGTCTGGAAAAAATTAATTGACAATGAAAATGACAATGAAACCAAATCAAAATGAACTCAAAAACGAGATCAAACCAATTTAATAACATCTCTCTAACAAACCAGGGCGGATGCTGAACAAATGTTTTATCAGATTGCTAATGAGCTGTGCGTGCGTTCGCCGTATGATCCACAAATTTAAACTGATCACGTGACGTTTGTATGCAGGTAAAAAACATTTGTTCACTGACAACAAATTTTCATCCCAGTCACATTTCATGAGGTGATGTAAGAATGCCAAAGTTCAGGGGGCAGAAAGCAGCCTTCCTCCAGGCAAAGATGCAAGACTCCATCTCAACCACCCACACCTTCACCTCAACGAGCAGCTGCGTCCAAAGAACCTTCAAGATCCAGATCTCCAGGTTCCAACTCTTCAAATTGGGGGCAGCCGTGTTCTAATGGTTAGAGAAGCAACCTTGGGACCTTAAGGTCGCTGGTTCGATTCCCGAACCAGCAGGAAAAATGTGGGAACGGCACCTTCCCTTCCTCCACATTTATGGCTGAAGTGTCCTTGAGTAAGGTACCTAACCCCCAACTGCTCTCCGGGCACCCACTGCCAATGTGTATGGCAGCCCACTGCTCTGAGTGTGTGTGTGTGTGTCTGTGTGTGTGTGTGTGTGTGTGTGTACTCACTTTGGATGGGTTAAATGCAGAGCAAAAAAAATTCTCTTGCAGGATCAATACAGTATATTAAAATAAAATTAAAAATAAATAAATAAATAAAAACCTCCAACAGAAACATCTCTCCAACTCCATCCAATGTCTCAATTACCTTAAATTAACAGAGCGTTCTAGCTGTGTACGGGCTGCTTGCTGGCATACGTCAGCAATTTTCATGCGTGTATAAAAATCTTCGATGAATGAAAGGAACAATAATGTACTTTAGCATATGGCAGCGAATGCTAAAAATTCTCCACACTCTGACATACACTGAGCCACTTCATTATAGTGTAAAGGACGCTGTACAGTACAGTAGTGCAGCGTAGGACAAACCTTCTGTGTAAATCTTTCCAAACAGCCACATAATGTTTTCCATTTTGAACACTTTTTCCTATAGTAATAATATTAATAATAATAATAATAATAATAATAATAATAATAATAATAATAACAACAACAACAACAACAACAACAATAATAATAATAACATTAGTAATAATAATAATAATAATAATGATAGTAGTAATAATAATAATAATAATAATAACAATAATAACAACATGGGCCTTAAGATGTACGCCTCTCTGTGGTGGGCCTAGATAGTGGAACTTTGTTCTCTGAAATGAACGTACATCACCCAGTTAGGGCTAACCCCCCGAAACTGGTGTATTACTGGGTTACTGCAAGACAAGAGGAAAATATCAACCTTACAACTCCGCAGCCCAGTCAGCCTCCATCCGGTGATATAACCGACCTAACTGGAAATAGGAATTCGCCCAGGAGGAGGCAAAGAACCCGCCCAAGAATATCTTGGACAAACCATCTGAAGAGCACACTACTCGAGTGTGCCAAAGTGACTGGATGGCCTAAAAATCCATGCATCAATGGCAAGTTGCTCAAGCAAAGCTCTGGTGTCTAAAAATTCACATGCGCCGTGACCCATGCAATGAGACGCATGTGAAAGGTCAGGTACCTTTTCAAGAACCTGAAGTTTTGGCAGCAGCAGACAGGCAACTTCAAATGGAGGCTCGCATCATACTGACACTAACTGATGCCGATGCCCATCCATCCAATCTGGAAATTTCCCCTGGCCGCACAGCTCTTTCGGAAAATGTCCCCTCTCAGCAGCCTCATGATTTTTCTGATGACCCTATCTATATTTTGTTTCATTCTTTCTATGATAATTTACTTACGTCTCCATTTGATAAACGATGACTAATAAAACAGTTAAATCTTACTTTCCCACAAAGTGAAATTAAAAAATTAAATGAAATTATTTCTTTGACATTGTCTGCCGATTGCTCTCTTTATGATATTGACTGCTGTGTGTATGCTGCTGCCGGAACATTGGAGGAGCTCCACTCAGTTTCCAAACAAGATATAAAACAAATTCCAAAAAGTCAAAAAAATCCGAAGAAAAACCGGTTTAAAATTACTGAAACTAGAAAACATATTTCATGGCTAGAACTGTGTTTGTCTGTCAGGACTTCTAGTTAAACAATGATAATAAATCAGAAGAAAATTTGGAGAAAACTAACAACCGAATATAAAACAACTCAAGAAAAAATTTGCGCCAGATGTTGGAGCTTCTGAAGTCTAAACTAAAAATTTGGACTGAAAGAAAATGTAAATGGCTGAAGAAAAACAAGTTTATTAATCAAAACATTCAAGCAAAATGAAAAGTTGTTTTGCAGGCAATTCAACTCAAAACCTGATGAAGAAAAAAAAAGGCCTCCGATGGATTTCAGTGAAAGGTTTTGGAAACAGTTGTGGTCCATACCCGGTGACTGTAATCTTGAGGAACCATGGGTAGAAGATTACTGCAATGCCATGAAGGAGAAACTTAACTCCCGAATGCTGGCCTTCATCACGGCAGACTGCTTGAAAAGAGTAATTAAAAAATGCAAGCCAAACACAACACCTGGCCTGACGGCATTAAAAACCGGTACTGGAAACTGTTTCCCTGTGTTCAACTAAATTTATTGCAATGTTTCAACATTTTGTTGTACACAGGGGATGTTCCTCCTTGGTTGTGCAAAAGTCGCACAATTCTTCTCCCTAAAAAAGGTGACCTCATTGATCCCAAAAACTTCCGCCCAATCACTTGTTTGAATACAATTTATAAGATCTTTACAGGGTGTTTAACAGATCTCATCTCACCATACTGCTCAAAGAATGACATTATTTATTTGGAGCAGAAAGGAGCGAGGAAAGGATGTTGGGGATGCATGGATCAATTATTGGTCCAGAAAACATTACTTGAAGAGGCTAAAACTTACCACCGTAACCTCTCAATGTGCTGGATTGACTACAAAAAAGCTTACGACTGTGTCCCTCACAAATGGATTCTGAAGTCTTTACAGTGTATTGGTCTGCCAGAACAGCTACTGTATGTATTTTTCTCAAGTCTTTGATGAATTGCTGGTCAACTCAACTTGTGATGGACAGATTAAGACTTCAGTCTATTCCAATAAATTGGGAAATTTTTCAAGGTGATTCCTTCAGTCCATTGCTTTTTTGTTTGTCACTCAATCCATTGAGCTTTTTACTCAATCGGGAGGAGGGTTACCATCCCGGACCTACAAAACACAGATCTCCAACACCTCTTACTTCTTTACATGGACGACATCGAGCTGCTTGCCAAAGGAGAATCCAACCTGAAAGATCAAATTCTCCTTGTCGAGTCCTTCTCAAATGACATTGGCATGACCTTTGGTCTCGACAAGTGTAACGTTCTTCACTTGAAACGTGGCAAGCCAAGCAATGATGGATCTGTGTTATTACTAGGGGGAGGAATGATTGAGCACCTTGTAGAAGGCCAATCTTACACTTACTTAGGGATGCAAGTACGAGACAAGCTTCAGAACGCCCACATTAAAGACAAGCTACAGGCTGAGTACAAATCTCGTCTGAAAAAGATCTGGAGTTCTGACCTGAATGCTAGAAACAAAGTCAAAGCCACAAACACTTTTGCAGTGCCCGTCCTTTCTTATTCATTTGGTGTTTTTGATGGGACAAAGGATGACATCATGGGTCTTGACTGCCTCACAAGAAGGATCATGGCCAACAACCGAGCTCAGCACCCTCATTCTTCACGTAACCGTTTATATATGCCAATCAATTCTGGAGGGTAAGGTTTGATTAATGTGGAAGCTCTACATGATCGAATGCACTTTGCACTTTTGCACATATTTATTTGTCAGATGATCCTCTGGTTAGGCACGTCAAGATTCATGATGAAAGCAAGGACTTCCACAGCTTTCTAAAGTGTGCAAAAGGTGTTGGACAGGAACTCAACATTGTCGTTGATTATGTTGATGGCGAGGTACTGCTGGACGGTACTACGATGGGTGTCAACCAAGTGAAGTCAACCATAAAAACAGCACAGAGTCGCACGTTTGTGGTGAAACTGTGAGAAGCCACTACATCGTGTTTACATGCAGTGTGTGGATCAGGACAGTAACCCCACTGACTCCTTAGTTCAGATGAAGTCGGCTGGTCTCAAAAGTGAAACTGAGTGCTTTATTTTTGCTGCTCAGGACCAGACACTTCTTACCCGCAACTGCCAACATTTTATTTATAAAGAAAATGTGTCTCATTTATGTCGCATTTGCAATGAATTTAGCGAGACTGTCCAACACCTTGTCAGTGGTTGTCTTGCTATGGCACAAACATCTTACTTGAAGAGACATGATGGAATGGCGCGTTCCATCTACTACCACCTGTGCTGTGCTTGTGGCTTTGACTATGAGGTCCTGTCTTGGTATGATCCTGAACATGTTCAGGGCATCATAGAAAATGATAGCTTCAAACTGTTGCAGAATAGGCCCATCTACAGCCTTTGAAAAATAGAAGCTAACAAGCCTGATCTTGTCCTGTTTGACAAAACCCAATTAAGTTATTTATTCATTCATTCATTCATCTTCTGAACCGCTTATTCCTAATTAGGGTCACGGGGAGGCTGGCGCCCATCTCAGCCGACTCTGGGCGAGGGCAGGGTACACCCTGGACAGCTCGCCAGGCCATCGCAGGGCTAAGTTATTTATATTATTGAATTTTCTGTCCCTTTTGACAGTGATGTGATTGGCAAGATGCAGGAGAAGCATACCAAGTATGCAGACCTTGCTTTTGAAATGTCTCGCTTGCATCCACAGTACACAGTCGTCCGACTCCCCATTGTTCTCAGCGCCCTTGGTTTGGTACCTCGTGACCTACTAACACAGGTCAAGAGGTTTGCTACCTGGAGCACAGCCCTTCTGACAGTCTGGGCAATGCAGAAGGCTGCAGTGCTGAAGAGTCTTCATATTCTCCGGAAAGTTCTTGGTGGGTTGAACTAGGCAGTGCTTCCTGGGAGAAATCCCATTCGCTGTCTGGGCTGAGTGTAGAAGGGGCAAGGGTACCTGAACTGACGATGAGCCTAACCAGCCTGAGTGTGCCAGGACCACCCGCCATTCTTCGGCTGCATATATTCATTTTTAACTCATAATAATAATAATAATAATAATAATAATAATAATAATAATAATGGCGGCACGATGGCACAGTGGTTAGCACATTTGCCTCACAGCAAGAAGGTTTGGGTTCGATTCCTGGGATTGGGGCGTTTCTGTGTAAAGTTTGCATGTTCTCCCCGTGCTTGCCTGGGTTTCTTCTGGGTACTCCGGTTTCCTCCTACAGTCTGAAAACATGTAGGCTAATTGGCTTTTCCAAATCACCCCTAGGTGTAAGTGTGTATGGTTTTGTGTGTGTTAGTCCTGCGATGGCCTGGCGAGATGTCTAGTGTGTACCCCGCTCTCACCCAAAGTCGGCTGAGATGGGTGCCAGCCTCCCCTCTAATTAAGATCAAGTGGCTTAGAAAATGAATGAATGAATAATAATAATAATAATAATCATTTTCAAAAATGCATGCATCTTCCAAAATGTATTATAATTTTTATATTTTATGGTCCTTTTGTTAAAAAGATTATTAATTTGTCACCATTTATGGGTTATTTATTTGTTTATTGCACTTTGCCTGCAGAAAAGAAAATAATCTATACATTCGTGCACATGACTACATTTGTGTGACAGCTTTATCTACTAGGCATTTTTATTTTATTTAAATTTTTCACACGGCATTCCATGTCTACAAACATATGATGATCTTAAAAATTTGGTGCTTTGCTGTGAAGCAATTAAACTGAACACAACCTAAATATCCACAACAGTAAAATGCATTAAAACATTATTTGCTGCAGCATAAATTTAACATCATATATCTATATCTTAAATTGAAATAAAGGATATGAATACTTTATCCACCACTGTACTGCATGCTTAGGGCTTGTCACAGCCTGCATTCAAAACTGAAAGTAGGAGGCAAGAAGCTTTTTTTAAAAAAAGGAGGGGGGGGGTGATTTAAAGCAGAAACATGCTGTTACTTGTACTTAAAAATGAAGTGTTACATTACACTGTAAAAAATAAAGGAAGTGATAATTACCTATAACCTACACATATAAAAATAGAAGAGAAACTACCAGCTTCAAGCACCATATAAGTTGAACTTCACCTCACTTTGTCTCATTTCACATTTCTGCATCAGAGTCTGGACCAACCTGCTTTTAAACCACACAGGAGAAATCATTTCACTTTAGAAGTCTCCTCTCACTGTAGGAGGTGTAATGATGGGGGGAAATCGTAATTTACTGCAGTGTGTGATTCTTTTAAGTGTTGTGTTTGTGAATGCCGATGGATATCGACCAGTCATTATAGTTCATGGATTGTTTGATGGACCAAGACAATTCATCAAACTGGCCAACTTTATCACTCAGGTAAAATAATATTTTTTTTTTCATTATTACTTTTATCATTATTTCCTTTATTCTTCAAGTGTTCAGGTGTGGCTTGTGCCTTTTCTGTTAAGGGGGGGGGGGGTGATCAAACTCATTTTCACTGAGGGTCACATTGTTAAATTTCTAGGTCATCAAGGGACAAATCATCTATTCTGGAAGGGCAACCATTAAATCTGCATGGCAAAATGATTAGTCTCGGCAATTGTCCTCTTTTCCTTTATTCCTTAATTTCCTGACAACACTTGACAGCCACAAGCTACGTAGCTTGCAGTCTTTCCTAAATGACTAGCTGTTTACTTGACATAGGTTGCTGCCACCTAGTGGATGGATGATGCAATACGTTTATTTGTAATTGTTGATGCAAATACAAATTCAAATTCAAATTCAAATTTTATTTGTCACATACAAATTATACACAGTACAATATGTAGTGAAATGCTTAG
>JAQMYF010000013.1:9459930-9472430 GCA_030014195.1 Neosilurus mollespiculum | reverse complement strand
TCCTTGGACCGTCTTTGGTAGGTACTTACCACTGCATTCCAGGAACACTCCACAAGACCTGCGGTTTTGAAGATAGACCCAGTCGTTTAGCAGCCACTCATTTTTCCTGCTTCCAACACATTACCTTCAAGAACTGACTGTTCAGTTTCTGCCTAATACACCCTGCTCCATAGCAGGTGCCACTGTAATGAGACAATCAATGTTCAACTCACCTCCTAGCGGTCACAATGCTGTTAAAGGCGTGCCCTGTACAAGACAAATTATTTACAACATTTTATATGTAAAAATCAACTAAATACATGTAGTTCAGACCATTATTACCAAACAAAACACTTTGGAGTGCGAGATATAATGATTTTTTCTCTCCTAATAAGAGCTAAGCAATGTAAACAAACCTAAGGGATACCAACTTACTGACTTGAATTTCACGGTTTGTGTACACAAAACTTGTGATGTCATTTTCGGAAATTGCGGATCACCTGACAAATTCGCACCAGCAAGAGAGTCAAAAATGGCAACGCACAAAAGGCGAGTATTCAAAACTGAGTCTGAACGGGAAAGAGTAAGACATGAACACGACAGAAATAAGGATTTATATCCCAGATCATTGGCAGAGGTGGCAGGCACTTCAGGAAGAGAGAAATCTTCAAACGCGTTGAGATACAGCCGGATTTTTGCTTGACTGCTAAGTAAGCAAAAAAAATAGCATTTAGCACGCGCTGTTATCCAGAGCGACTTACATAAGCTGTTATTTATTTTTAAAAATATATATATGTATATACTGTATTAATCCTGCAAGGGAAATGACTGCTTCTGCATTTAACCCATCCAAAGTGAGCGTCACTGAATTGTGTGTACACAAACTTCAGCAGATGTTCGGATATTTTCATGAATGAAAATCAATGGCGGATTTGGAAACTCGCCCTTGCTCAAACACTTCTGTACCCCGTTATTGATGGAAAATTGTGAAATGAGTAATTACAGTTCTGTTTTGACAAGAGAATACTTAGTTGTGTCAAATAAAGATGGTTTTCAAAAATCGTGGGGTTGACCATGCATAGGGTGTACTTTGTGGGGGACGTGCCTTTAATATTAAGGCTGAGTTTATCTACTGCCCTTAAACTTCACATTTTTAGTTTCACTTCATTGGAATTTCTTAATACAAGGAAATATGTAATATTTAATGTTTGTGGTAGCTTTTCTATTATAAGCTGCAGTAGACAGAGCCAAGATTCACTAAAGGTTTAAATATGTGCTCAGTTTAAACACAGTAAAAGTTTACATATTGCTAATATCTAAATCTTTGCACTTTTATTTCTTTCAGGCAGTACATTGTCTCTTGGCTCCTCAAGTTCACTGTGCAAGTCTCATACCATTCCCACCCCGAATAAAGGAGTGGACCTGCTCGGCGTGCTGACACACATATTAGGGCAGTCTGTAACACGGGGGGATGGCAAAGGGGAGTTTGTATGTGGAAAATGTGTGTCTGTGCTGGAGCGAGTGTTTAAGTTTGACACAGTCATAGCTCGAGTTCAAGTTTTATCCAGGGAGAGGCTTCAGAAGCTGATCCAAGAAAGAGATAGCCTGAGACGCTGGGTGCGAAGCCTTTATAGGCAGCGCCACCCCTCTGACCTGAAGAACAGGGGAAGCTCCAGTGAAGATGATGTCGAGCTAGGTGAAAGTGATTCGGGGAAAGCTTACCGAGAGATGCTGAATGATAACATGGCTCTCGCTGCGTATGAATGTTGGTCTGAGAAAACAGAGATGTGTCCATATTTTAAGAGAACTGGCAAAAGATGCAACAAATTGAAAAATTGCGAGTGCTGTGACTCATTAAGGGTGTCGGATTCTGATTACGAATTTGTCTGTGGAATTCCTCGCCACCTACCCGAGCAAGCCTCGTCTCTGTCTGGCCTTTCTTGGGACAAGTCCCAGAGCACGTCACTTCACTGGTCCAACGCAGCATCACCCCGCTCTAGTCCTGCCTCTTTAGCTGGCTCCTGCCTTTCACTAAAAGCACAATCTGGTACTGCTTCAGCACTTTCGCTCGACTCGGTAGATGGCCGTGATCCACTTGACTGGCCAGATGAGCATGCCGCTGTCTTAGACTCCATCCTCCATAAGCTGAAAAGTATAGAAGGAAAGCCAGTCAGGTCTCCAGCCGGAAGTCGCATCCCAATTTTAGCGAAAGGATCAAATGGCAGTTTAGGAGATGGGTCACCTCCAGCTGGGGTCAAACGGGTGTTGACTTTTGGACAGGGAGAAGAACAAGAGGAGGACGATGTGAATGGAGAGAGTGAGGATGTGCTGACTGAACTCCGGGATGAATTTCTTCCACTGCATAGGGAGGTGAGAAAACTATTTTTGGTATGCAATCACACTGGTTTAAGGTTGTGGCATCTGTGCTGCTGAAATGCTTGTCATAGTTTAGTCTTAAACAGGGATTAGTTTAAAGTAATAAAAATAATAATAATTACAGGGTAATGGTGGCTCTGTGGGTTAAGATTCTGCTTTACTGATCTGAGGGACATGGTTTAAAGCTACTCCTGGGCCCTTGGGCATGGCCCTTAGCTCTGTTATCTCAGTCTGTCCACATTGACCCCACATAGAGCTGTGTTTCTTAATTATTACATTAATGTTTTCCTAAAAACAAAAAACCACTCAAAGCACAAAATTATGAACAGACATGTTTTATTTCAGCTCTCTCAAATGCATGTGCACGCACGCACACACACACACACACACGCACACACACACACACACACACACACACACACACACACCCACACACACACCAAGAGCAGCTCTGACATGACTGCAAGCTTTCAGTTTCAGTGTCCCTGGCAACCATCATGCAGCTCAGTCAGACATAACAGCTAATCAGCACTGCACTGTTTACGGACACTGGACAGACGCTGTATAGTCATGAATATCAACTCAATGGTTTCTTAAAGGCCTTCTGCTAAAATCAATTACAGTCAAAGTATTACATTAAAAAAAAAGAGTTTTTTTATAATATTCTTTATATAGCTGGTGCCTATTTCAGCCGACACTGGGCGAAGATGGGGTGCGCTTTGAACAGCTTGCCAGACCATCGCAGGCAACACTCACACCTGGGGCAATTTTGAACAGCCAAGTGCCTGTCTTTGGACTGTGTGAGGAAATCGGAGTACCCAGAGGAAACCCACACAAACATGGGGAGGACATGCAGACTCCACACAGAAATGCCCAACCCAGGAATCAAACCCAGAACCTTCTTGCGGTGACACATGGTGTTTTTGATGACCTTGAAATACACGGTGACCCATGCCTTGTCCATAGTCTTGCACAATCTAAAATTATTTATATCAGGGAAACATTTTGGCCTTTATAGTTGGATTGCGTCGTAAATTTTTGTTAATAATTGTTATATTATTGTTTTACATTGCTGCAAAATCTATAATTGTTCAGTTGGGTTGATATGGGGACTGAAGATCAGAGCATGCAATTTACGTAATGTTCACACTCAGTAAAGCATTCAGTGAGCCGTTCTTCAATGTGTTTGGGGGATGGAACATCCTGGAAGAGACCACTCCTATCAGGATACAAATTTCATCATAAGATTAAGGTGATCAGTGACCCTTCCCTCTTTGGGGAAAAGTGGTCCTCAGCCATGGCAGCAGAAAGCAGCAGCAGGACAACAGAGACACTGATTTTCTTGTGGATTATTATAATACACTGATAAATATCATAATGTGATGATAGCACTATGATAAAAAGGTGTACTGACTTATAAAGTGTATGTACAGCATGTCTTCTTTTTTTTGTATATGGCCCAGAAAAAATCCTGTGACTTGTGTTATTGTGGTCCCTGATTAAAGATATTATGGCCGGCTCCTCGTCTCCTGCTTTGTGTTTGAATAGCTGGCCTAACAGAAGAGTAACTGTAACATGGCAGTCGTGCAATAATCATTCAACTTATCTGATGGCAACAATACAGTAATTCTGCTATCAGATGCTCTTGATGCAATACCAAGAATTATTTGATGGCTTTCCACCAATCACAAATGAGAAAATCTCTTGGATGAATACAAATTGTGGTAAAAATTGTTGTCAATTTGCTGACTTGTTTGGGTTTATTTAACTGATGAGGTTCGTAGCCCACAAACCAGGACTTATTTTGTATAATTTAAAGTTTGAATAATATAATAAAAGTTTTACATTCTCCCATAATCCAGTGGATCTGTTTATAATAAAACGATTATTCCAATCAATCTTGTTGTACCTGGCTGATAGGCAGCTGTCCAAATATTTACCCCCTGTTTTATATTGTTTTATATACTGCAGATCACTACAGCCAGAGTGCACCTTGTAGTCAAGCAGTTACAAAAACAGCTGGACCAAGCACAAGCTCGTATCCGGACCTTGGAGGCTGGGCTTCAAAATAGCACCCAATCAGTCCCCAGTAAGACCCATGAATCAAAGGATTCACTACCAGAGGTAAGAGTTATGATATCAAACAGCAAATGAACCCTTTAAGTGATGTCACCATGTTGGTTTGCTCTGTTTATTCTGCTCCGACAGTTTTACAGTTGATTTATATGTTTAATGTTTATCGGAATTGAAAGTGAAGTTGCTCTCTTGTAAGCTGAGAAGGCGAGATTTTAGTTCTATAACATAAAAAGCTCACAAATAAATCACATGCTGTGGATAATACAGCAAAATCTGTCATTCATTGTCTTTTACACTAATCCAGATTTCTATTCATCATTTCTTTTTACAATTGTGAACCAGAAAAGGGTTTATTTGGCTTAAATATGAAATTCAAACATTTTGAATTGTTGTATTTAAATAGGTACTATGTCTGGTACCTTAGATATTTGCAGATCTTATCCTGACACTTGATGAATGGACTGCCAGTGTCCCCAGCAAATGGATGTAGGTGTGATATGAACATGTAAACTATCATGTAGAACAGGTTTTGTCTGTCCTGCAGCCCGGTCTATTTCTGTATCTAGCTCAGAAATGTCGAGCACTCAACATCTCTATATTCCTGTAGTCATAGTGTTTGTTTTGTAATAACATTGTTATGAAATGATATGTAGTTTATAGAGTACTTTAAAATGACTTCTGTTGATCTGTTTTATATGACTTGAGTTTGTATAAACTGCAAAAGGCATTAAACGCACAGGTGTGTAAGTACTGTGGGTGTGGTGTCGAACAAGGAATTGCACAAATGCAGGTACACAAAACAAAAACATGCGAACACACACACCCACACCATATGCACACACACACTTGTTTCTGGAATCTTCTTCAGCAGGAGCTGTTTGCTCTGAGCGTAGGTTGTGTTCATTAATCATTAACCAGCTGTTCAGCTGCTCTACAGCATGTAAACCATCTGTCATGTCTAATAACTTTAAAAAAAAAAACTGTATATTGAGTATTGTTAGTATAGCAGTAAAATGTTGATATATTATTTAGCGTCTGAATATTTATCATGCAGCTGAACATAAAGGTGTGCACACGGCTATGACATGTCTTTCAGGAATGCATTTAGGGTAGCATGTAGCATAAGGAGTTTTTGAGATACACTAATGACTTCTATTGTTACTTGTTATGAATGTATGTGGACAATGAACTAATAGACACAATTATGTGTGTGTGTGTGTGTGTGTGTGTGTGTGTGTGTGTGTGTGTGTGTGTGTGTGTGTGTGTGTGTGTTTGTGTGTGTGTGTATGTGTATGTGTGTGAGTGTTGTCCCTTTTTTTTTGTGTGTGTGTGCAGGATCCCATCCGCAGCCCACATGATGACAACGGACTGATCCGGAGTCTTGGCCATTCACTGAAAAGCAGAGACCGAGTTATTCAGGTTAGATCTTGAACTTGCAGCACAGCGCTCAAGTTTCATAGGCACCAGTGTTTCACCTTGAGATTGATTCCGAGCTCTCGTCTCATCAGGAGTCTGTGGCTTTGATCCGAAAGCTGTGTGTGGACCTTGGCTCGGGGTTAGAGGAGGCTGATAAGTTCATCAGTAATGTGACTGTGACTTTGACCGATGCACACTCCGAGCGAGAGGTGAGAGAGATGACACTTGCTGATTCCATATGTGTTCAAGGGCTTGATGGTACACATCTATCGCTGCAGACACTTCTTGTTAACACTCTAGCAGTGCCAGTTCCTCATGGATTTATTTTATATTTAGGTTGAATGGTCCCAACGGCATGCCCTACCAGTCTATTGAAACTGAGTCACCTTGACCTATTTTTCAAGGTCACAGAAGTCAATTCATTAAAAATGCCTTGTAACACTCTAGAGGCTGCAGTTTTTGACGGATCGGATTCTAATTCATACCAGTTATACCTGTGTGTCAAGGTCTTCAAGCCTTAGTATCCTTGACCTAATGTTAAGATCACAGTTGCCACATGAAATATGTATGTGGTCATGTAAGAAGTCAGAAATGTAAAATATAGCTCAGGATTGTTTGTACTTTATACCAGATATGCCTATGGACATGCCTGTTAATCTTGTAAAAATGAGGTCACCTTGACCTATTTCCTGATTTCCATGTCACAAGAATCAAATTTAGTAAAACCCTGATGATACTAAGTGTGCCGCTGACCAAACGGGGGATACACCTAGTGTTCTGTTACACGAACGCATTTTTAGTTTTATCTCTTTTAATCTCTTACAGGGTGGAATATTTTTGTGAATCTGTCAAATTTAAAAGTCAGATATTATACCCATATTCAGACCTTTATTTTTTTATTTCGGGCACCAGTGGAACACCAGAGTGTGATTCCTAACCCCAAAAAACTCCACACGTCTTCAGGAAGCTGCTTCCCCACCTCCCCTGAAACCTTGATTTTAAGTGCACGAGCTGGACACCCTGTTTGGCTTCCTTCTCCCATTTATCATATTTCCTCTCTCCGTTCCTACTCTAATCTGATTGTTCACCTGAAAGCACCAAGATCAGTGCGCTGGGAGGCAGATCGGGGTGGGCGGGGATAACAATGTACATGGGGGCAGAGCTGCTTATCCAAAGCGACTTCACGTTTTGTGCAGCAGCTGTTAAGGTTAAAAGCCTTGTTCAAGGGCCCAACAGTGGCAGCTTGGTGGTATTGGGGCTTGAACCCTTGACCCTCTGATCAGTAACCCAGAGCCTTAACCACTGAGCCACACTTCCCTATTATCACTTTATCCGGACATAAATTCTCCCATCCAGTAATCACCTTTTTCCTGTAAAATGGTTTTTTTGGGCGACACAGAGGCATAGAGGTTAGCACGTCCACCTCACAGCAAAAAGGTCCTGGGTTAGCTTCTCGGATTTGGGCGTTTCTGTGCAGAGTTTGCATGGGTTTCCTCTGGGTACTCATGTTTCCTTCCACAGTCCAAAGACATGCACATTAGGCTAACTGGCTGTTTCAGGTCACTGATCACCTTTATCCTATGATGAAGCTTGTATTCTGATAGGAGTGGTCTCTTTCAGGATGTTCCAACCCCCAAACACAGGAAACAAAGGCTAAGTGAATGCTTTATTGAGTGTAAACATTATGTAAATTGCAGGCTCTGATCTTCAGTTCTCATGTCCACCCAACTGAACAGTTAGGAGATTTTGCAGCAGTGTGTAAAACAAAAAATGTAACAATGATTAACAAATATTTATGAAGTACCCAACTATAAAGGCCAAAATGTTTCCCTGATTTATATCATTTTATATCGTGCAAGTCTATGAACAAGGTCACACAGTGGCATAGTGGTTAGCACGTCAAGCCTCACAGCAAGAAGGTCCTGGGTTCAAAACAGCTCCGGCATTTCTGTGTGGAGTTTGCATGCTTGCATGGGTTTTCTCCGGGCACTCCGGTTTCCTTCTGCTGTCCCAAGACATGCACATTAGGCTAACTGGCCGTTTCAAATTGACCCTGGGTGTGAGTGTGATTGTGAATGGTTGTGTGTGTGGACCAGTGATGGTCTGGCTGTTCAGAATGTACTTCGCCTTCGCCTGTTGTCAGCTGAGATAGGCACAAGAGCCTGCAGTCCTAGTAGGATTAAGTGGTTCTGTAAATGAGTGAGTGACTATTCTTTTGTGAAAGGAAATATTTTAAGGTATAAAAAGTTTCCTTACTTTTGCCTGTTGATTTGTTTCAGGGGTTTTTGGAAGCTGAGCTGACTGAACTGAAGGAGAGAGAGCAAAACCTGCAGAAAGAGCTAGAAGAGCTACAGGAAGCAAACAGAGGACAGGAGAGAGACATCCTCACTCTCAACAGTGTGCTCCAGAGTAACCAGGATGTCATCAATGTAAGGCCAACACAGAGCAAAGGTCAAACAAATACACTAAATCTCAGTGCTGGTTGTTGACTGAGGATCATTTAAACTGCAGGTCTTACTCAGAAGGTCACTGTCTCCCCTTTTGCTTTTAGCATTTGCGAGTGGAACTGGCTGAGAAGACTCAGTCGCTGCAGGAAGTTCAGAAAGAGAGGGAGTCATGGAAAGTGCGGGACGCCACCCTGGAAAAGGTGTTGGTGGAAAAAGAAGCTCTCATAACCCGTCTGCAGCAGGCAATAGAGAGCTCGCACAAAGATGTTCAGGTGGACTGAATTGATTTCCTGTTTACGTTCTGTTCTACTTTGCTCTTTGAGATAACCTGGATATTGTCTTATCAGATTGTTCTTCTGAAGTCCCAGAGCTTTTTGCTATAGTCGGCGGAAATACAATACAAGCTTAACGTGACTTATTTAATGATGTTCACAGGCCCTCTCAGATTCTCTCATTGGGCGGGGCTTGCCTGGAGGCGGAGCTGAGGGTGCTTTGGTCAGTCAGGTGCAAGAGCAGGAGTCTCTGCTTTCCGTCTGTCTCAAAGATTGGGAGGAGCACACTGTCACTACAAGGCAGGAAGTTTCAAAACTCTGTACAGCTTTAGAAGAAGCCGAGGCTGTAATACAGGTATGGTGACAGTGTGACAGTCCTACTATGGCACTAGTTGCTCTTGTCAGTTTATTAGATCATTATTTCAGCAGGAGGTCATCAAAGTTGTTAAACTTGTTTTTTTTTTTTTTGTTTTTTTTTTTTGTTTGTTTTTTTGGAGGGCAGAATCAAGGCATTTAGAATTAGTCTTACAAAAAGTAAATTACCTGGAAATAGTAATAATATAAACAATTAATGAAGTTGAATCCTTTCTGTAATAAATGAATTGAGAGAACTCACACAATACTTTTAATAAGTTTTACTCTCCACCAGGCTTGTACACTAAGTACATACAACTATATAAGACCATCATTTATTAACTCACTATCTCAGCCAACACTGGGCGAAAGCACGGTTCACCTTGTACAGCTCACCTGTCAATCGCAGGGCAACACAAACAAGTATTCACAGTCACACTTAGAGGCAATTTGGAACAGCCGACTCTGAAGGAAACCCACACAAGCACACCCATAGCATACACAGAAACGTCCTCACCGTGCCCGGGATTCGAACCCAGGACCCTCTTGATGTAAGGCAGATGTGCTAACCACTTCACCACTGTGCCACCTGGAGATTATTTAATCACCCTGATATGTAAAATTGACATAAACAAATAATAAATAAGAGGGAAATGATCGATAAATATCAAGATCTGGGAAGGGAGGTGACAAAGTTGTGGAACAATAGAACATCTGTGGTACTAGTAGCAGTTGGAGCGCTACTCATGGTTTCATGCAACCCATCCAAACACCTTAAGATGATTAGTGTCACCACAAAAATGCCAGTCTGACAAAAAGTGCCTCTCCTCGTCACAACAAGAATCTGGAGAAAAGTACTTGAGTCCTGAGGTGATGAGATGTTGCTTGCTTTTAGTACAAATAAATCAGTTCCAGCAAACGTCATAGCTATGTAGACGTTAATGATAATAATAATAATAATACTCACTCAATCATTTGCCGAACCATAGCTCTCCACACTAAAGCAGGACCAACACACACACACAAAACCATTTACGCTCACACCTACAGGTTGGAGCAATTTGGAACAGCCAAGTAGCCTAATGTGCACGTCTTTGGACTGTGGGAGGAAACTGGAGTACCCAGAGGAAACCCACACAAGCACAGAGATAACATAGAATCCTCCTCCTAGAAAAGTCCTCATAGAAATGCGTTCACTGAGCCCAGGACTCGAATCCAGGACCTTCTAGCTGTGAGGCAGACGTACTAAACTCTACGCCACTGTGCCGCTTATAATAATAGTAATTCATAGTGTAATATTTTTTGCCCCATGTGCGATTTGCAGTATTGGAATTTTAACTGACACTGTCCGTTGGGTAACCCGTAAGTATGTATGTACTCTGAATCCGTCAGAAGCCTCAACATGTACTGAGATGCATCACATGACTGTTGCAGAGACATTTTTTAAATCCAGTTGCCTACAGGCACTGGAATTGGAGTTGGAACATATTCCCTGATTCGTAGCCAAACTCTTGGAACAAACTGCATTTTGATGTTGAATACTTTTGAGGTGAATTAATTAATGCTGGAAAGTTTCAATGCTGGGTTTCCCACCCATGGATTTTCTAGGTAGTACCTCCACCTAGTGGCAGGGTCAGGGAATTGAGAGAATGCTGAGTACATGTTGCCGCTTGGTAGTTACTGTTCTCATCATGTACTGTGGATCAGGCACCAATCATCAGTCTATTATGCATTTGAGTGATTTTATTTTTATTATAATTTCTAGGACCAAAAACGAAGTCACAAACAAGCCATCACAGAACTATTGGAGCAGCTGAAAGATTCTCGCAGAGATCTGAGAGAGATGATTAAAACCACCAAGCAGGCAGAACAAGCCTGGAACACTGAAAGGGTTAAGAGAGGCTTAGAAGAAGGGAGATTGAGAGAATGTATACAGAAAAGGGATCAACTCATCGAGGTACCACATTTATTCTTTATTAAGTGTATGACACACTTTCTTTCTGCACTGTACAGCTGTCGCCTTGCTTTGCTGTGGATGATTTGTATTTAATGATATCTATAATGATTGATTGCCACAGTGTGATATTTAAAGTTTCTGCTTTTTTTTTTTTTAGCAAGTACTCAAGGATGCAGAGAAGAGAGATAGCATGCTAATCGAACTCCATCAGGACATCTTTAGTAAGGTTGAACCAAAGGTTGGCCTCAAACAGACGCTATGAGTGTGTGTGTGTGTGTGTGTGTGTGTGTGTGTGTGTGTGTGTGTGTGTGTGTGTGAATGAGAATGCCAGATACACACTGAAATACACCTATATGATTGATGGATATGGGCTGGGCCATGATAATCATGTCCTCGTGGTAACACTGCCACGGTTTGATAATGACCCCCGATTTTGCCTTAAATGCCAAAAAACCTTTTCTGCTTTTATTTGTTATCACTTTTTTATGTAACTGTATTCCATTGACTGCAGTTATTTTCTTTCTTTTTTTTTTTTTATTTTCTTTAACAAGCCTATTGACTCTACAGCCCAAGATACTTGGGATGTTATTATTATTATATTTTTAAGTTATTTCTCAGAAAAACATAATACCATATAAGGAACCTTTTATTCTTAATTCCTTGCCAGCACCAGAGCACATCTACTGTTTTACCCCCCAAGAATGCAGTTCTTCTTTTATTTCTGGGCTTAAGGGACTGGCGTTCTTGAGTTGTTCTTGTATATAAGCCATTAATTTCCTCCAGGTCTTGGAGAGAGAAACTATATTCATGTGTCAGTCTTTGCTTTTTTTTGATTAATGTTTTTATTTCCTGTTTTATTGGTGCAATGGGTTTTGTTTAAACATTTACTTTTTTAAAGATTTCTTTGTTTATTTATAAGGGAGTACAACCAAGTGAAACTTGCTGATCCCTTTTTTTTTTGTCTACTGTATTATGTACATGTTGACCAGAAGTCTGTATTCTGACGTTTCCCAGTTAATTTGGGTGAGGTTATATCCATGTGACAAGTGGTTCTTTCTTGAGAACAATAACAATAAAATCTGTTATCACACTGAGCTTAAGTTTTATCATTCATAAAAATCCTATTTTGAGTGTTAAAAAACAGTTTTTACTGCCTTCATGTGGGCTGAAAGGTAATGTAGTAAGAGCTGACTGAGTTACAGAATGACTGCCACACTGTCAGAATGAGTATCTCACTAAACACTGATTTGATTTTGTAATGTCAAGGTTGAAGGAGAAGGTCAGGCCACGGTCAGGATTTTTTTGTAGATTGAGCACTTATAAACTGTGTTTAAATATTTTTGTCACTTATGAGTGTTGATTAGACATGCCATTACTATTTAACACTAATGGAAAGCCATTCAGTGCCTTGCAAAAGTATTCACCCCCTTGGCATTTTTCATATTTTGTTGCCTCACAACCTGGAATTAAAATGGATTGTCTGGAGGTTTGCATCATTTCATTTACAGAACATGCCTACAACTTTGAAGATGTGATTTTATATTTTTATATATATATATATATATATATACACTCACCGGCCACTTTATTAGGTACACCATGCTAGTAACGGGTTGGACCCCC
>JAQMYF010000013.1:9443970-9456789 GCA_030014195.1 Neosilurus mollespiculum | reverse complement strand
ATCTACAATTTTCATAGTCATGAAAAGAAAGGAAACTCATTGAATGAGAAGGTGTGTCCAAACTTTTGGTCTGTACTCTATACTGTCACATGACAAAGCATGGGGTCAGTGGTGGAACGGTGGTAGGGTACTGGATTACTGTTCCCAAGGTCGGAAGTTCAAGCCCCACTGTCACCGAGTTGTCACTGCTGTCCCCCAGTGCAGCCAACTGGGTTATCAAAGGCCAGCCATGTCTCTCACTGTCTATGATGAGAGGTATGTAAAAGAACCATTGCTGACCTTCGTAAAGAGTAGGCTGCATTACAGTCCGTGAGTTTCTGCAATACAATAGCCTGGCTAGTTGTCCAGGGTGTACTCTGCCCTCGCCAAGGGTTGGATGAGATGGAAGCCAGCCTCCATGCGACCCTAATTATTATTAAGCAGTTCAGAAAATGAATGAATGAATGAATGAATGGATAACAAAGCACAAGATGTTTTTCTCTAGCCTGTCAGTACACATCTGAGATTATCTCAGCTTCCAGTGTTTTTCCTATTCTCTAAAATTAAGCATGTTTAATTTTGAACAGAGGGGACGTGATCAGCAATCAGTATAATCAAGGACTAACACTGACTTTCAAACACAGCTAATGTTTTTTTTCTTATCTTTTCTTGTTTTTTTTTAGCAAATGCAATTCAATCTGCAGGCAACAGAGGGCGCCAAATCTATTAGACTGCTGTTTTAATGTCTCTGTCATTATACACATACATTCTGATATCAAATCTTCTTGTTTTTTCCTTTGCAGGAAAAAGATGGAGCTCATTATCTGCTCTGTCATGAAAGGAAATGTTTGAATGACGTGAAGCAGAAACTGGAGACTCTCTTGAGAGACACTTTATCTCAGCTGCAGGTATAAATGAGACTTTGTATTATTTGAATGGCGCAAGGTCACTGACTGACGTCACCTTTGTGAATTTAAGATCCTGGCTCAGAGCAGCAGAAGGCTTCTGGATTGTGCTTTTGAAAGATCCAGGGTAATTGAGCTGCTCCCGCAGTATGGATCACCTTCAGCAGGCGTATGTCTCTCAGTCTCCTCTCTCTCACTGAAACCTGACCCCACTGCTCCATTTACCCCAGGTACTGACATCAACACGTTTATGTGACACTGTCTTTTGTACTAAAAGTATATTTAATTTTCACAAGAGTGGAAATGTTATCCTAAAACGATAAATCCTGTAAATTGGGATTTTGTTCTCCTAAATCAACATCTGCAGAGTGTAAAGAGGTGTTAGATACATCAGCTGCTGTGTTGGAGACGTCTCAGCACCTCAGGAAGAGCCTTGAACGGGTCATGCATGATGTTGTCATTAAACAGGAAACTCTACATCACTCAGTCAATGAGGGTCTGTTAAAGAAGATTGCAGAAGCAAAAGGTCTACAGGTGAGATGAAAAGCAAGAAGTTGTTCGTTATAGGCTAAAATGGCTTTTTAAACAAATTTGTCTCATTAAAAATAAATAAATACTTACACTTTTAATATTATTGTAATGGCAAAATGTCAGTTTTGACCAAGAAGGAACACAATTATTACCCAGACAATTTGGTTCATTTTAAAAGTTCTTGTTCTCGTATTCAATTATGTGAGCAATATAAGTCAAAAATCTTGGTATTACACACAACTGTATTGTGTAGGGCAGCACAGTGGTGCAGGACATGGGGCCAGGGCTCGGGCTTTTTTGTGTGAAGTTTGCATGTTCTGCCCGTGCTTGTGTGGTTTTCCTCTGGGTACTCCTGTTTCCTCCCACAGGAGGAAACAGCTGTTTGCTTAGCCAATGCAGTTCACTACACAGACAGCAGAGGGCTCTAGAAATGAAGAACTATATCTTCAGAAATCCGAGGCACGTCCCCCTCACAGCAAGAAGGTCCTGGGTTTGATTCCTGGGATCGGGGTGTTTCTGTGTGCTCACCTGACCTGCCTCCATCATGGTTAAACTATGTAAATATATACTGTAAAGTCTTAATGTTTCCACACAATATATACTAAAACTCTGAATGGGGATTACATTGATACGATTACACAGCTTTTAGTCAACGCACCTGCTCGCGTGTGTACTCAAAGCTTACCTCCATCTATCATGATTTAAAAGATTTTTAAAAAATAAACCATAAAAATGTGTGTGCTTTTTTGCCTGTGTTACTGTGTAGTATATAACAAAACAATTCATATTATAATTATCGCTTATTAAGTGGGTAGTGATTGCAAAGCTGTCATGTATCATGTGTGTATCATGTATCAATCTGATCTCATATCTCAATCAGTAAATGTTTTAAATGGGTGACTTTTTCAGTGTTAACACTTAAAAACAGGATTCCATTTGTGTAAACAGACCCATCTGTAATGTAACTACATTTACACAATGTTGTTTCATACTCTAACTAACTCTTTCTTTCTTAGCAACGCTTAATGCTGAGCTCAGCGGCCATCAGACAGGCCATCTACCGCAAGCAGCGTCAGATGCAGTGTGCCAGCTACAGCCATGGCAGAGCTTTGGTATGTTTTGCTAGTGTTGTCATAGTTAAAGAAAATCCACCTGCTTACTATATAGTGGATATTGTTAGCCATGTGGTAATAGTGGACTCCAGTATTTCCAAAGAAAACAACATTATTTAATGGATTTTTTTTTTTCACTGCAGGGTCCAGTCTCCTCTGCTGACCTGTTCTGCAGAGAGAAGATGAACAGGCCTGTTGTGCAGGTCTATGAAAGACACCCAAGTGATCCGCTGCCTGAGTCCAGACTCCTAACACAGGTAATGAAATCTCCACATGTTTTAAAACCACTTATTTATTTATTTATATATTTTATACTGTATTAATTCTACAAGGGAAATTTAGCTTCTGTTTTTAACCCATACAACGAGAACACACACACATGTAAACAGTGAGAACACACACTCAGTAAGTGAGCAGTGGGCTGCCACACATATGGGCGCCCGGGGAGCAGTTGGAGGTTAGGTGCCTTGCTCAAGGGCACTTCAGCCATAAAGGTGGAGGAAGGGAAGGTGCTGCTCACTCCCCACACCACCATACATTTTTCCTACTGGTCTAGGAATCAAACCAGTGACCTTTTGGTCTTTGATCTTTAATGACACTTATGATGTCATTGCTCTGGTGCTATCAATTCCAGAACAATGAAAGACATAATTATCAGCATGTGCGATGCTTTGATTTAACATAAACATATGAGTGCATAAATCCTCTAATAAAGTTTATGGAAATTGTTTTGTGTAGTGAATATACTGTGTGATATCTCTCTTCTAGGGCAGTGTTACATTGAAGCAACACTTGAATTGTGCAGAGAAAGAAGTAAAACAGCTTCAGGGTGCACATTTGCAGCTGGAAGATGACTCATGTGCAAAAAGAGTGGCAGCCAGTGTGGACTCCGCCGTGGTCCAGCTTCGAAGAAGGAATATTCCTCACATGTTTATTCAGTTAGCAAGCACATAAAATGAAAAACACATGTGTCAGTATCAAAGTCATCTGTGCATCACTGTGACCAGTATTATGCAGGGTTGAGCTCACAAGTATTACGCTTATAGATAATATTGACCTTTAAGATTGTACTGAAACTTTTTTTTAATACACATCATAATAACTTACATAATGACCCATATTCTGACCCTTCCATGTGGTGATCATTCAGTAGAATTCATCTAAAGCTTTTGTCTGTGCCTTTAATAATCAGTGAGAAACACAGAGAAAAAAATCTGTTTCAGATGTCTCTGTATTTCAGTTATTAACTGCATGGGACGTCTGTGGGGTCTTTATTATACCTACATCATTTTAACCCTCTAAATCTTGTAAGTGTTGTCATTGCTTGTGTTTTTTATACCACCTGATAAATATTAACCCTTAAGAGCCCACATCAATTTTTTTAAATCAGTGTATTCAAACAAGAAGTTTGGCAAAAGAGTAGTACCCAGTCGTACTCATATGGACAATATGGCCTAATATCATACGTCTCTGGGGGAAAAAATTAAATACCCCCCCCCCCCCCCCCCACACACACACACACACACGCGCGCGCATATATATATGTGTGTGTGTGTGTGTGTGTGTATTTTTTCCCCAATTTACACCTAATTCTGTTTATTCATTTGCAGAACCTGGGAATTGCTTAACAGTACGGCACCAATGCTGGAGCCCATAGATGGAGCTGGAGACCATTCTCTGGGCAAGGGTGGGGTACACCCTGAAGAGTTTGCCAGTCCATCGCAGGGCAACACACCCAACCATTCACACTCGCACCCAGGGGCAATTTGGTACAGCCAGTTCAGCCTGCCTAATGTGCCTGTTTTTGGACTGTAGGAGGAAACATATGACATGACTTCCATAAGCAACTGTTTAAAAATCCAGAGAAAAAAGGAATCCAGACAGCTCTGACCTTTCAGTCACTTCTGAATCTACATTAGATTTATAGACCTGTCCAGTAGCAACCATTTCACAAAATCACTCCCGTCATGATAAATCATTATCTTGTTTGCTTTTTTTTTTTTTTTTGCTTGTTTGTTTTAAACTCTGTCAGTATGAGCAGGGGTTTCTGTCTGTGTGGAGTTCCTGTACATGTTGTCTGCATGTCCGCATGAAGTTCCTTCAGGTTACAGGTTTCAACTCACCTTCCAAAAACATGCCAGTAGTTGGACTGGCCTAAATAAATTGCCTGAAAGTGTGGATGAGTACATGTACATACGGCCCTGTGATGGACTGGCATCCCAACCAGGGTGTAATTATACCTCATGCCAAGTTTTCCTATGATTGACCCTGACAATCAGATCCCTCTCCATTGTTATATGGTGAATATTTTCAGCATCATACCAAAATTAATGCTTGATGAAAGATAAACACAATCCTCAGGGATCCCATGAAAGTTAACCAAATGTTTTAATTGCAAAGAAAGTTTTACTAAGCATTTTGAGTACTTTCTACAGCGTGACCCAATAAAAACTCCCACGTTTCAAAAGTAAATTAAGAAAAATTGAAAAAGTTATTGTCCATCAACACATGAAAATTCATTCAGTACAGTTTTTATTCATCATGCTGAATAGCAACCTTTTTAAAAATTGGGGTTGATGAGTATACACTTGTGATTTAAGGTAGCACCACAGAACAAAATCACAGGACGCAAGGTCAGGGGAACGGGATGGCCACCCAACATCACCATGTAACGAGATCACCTGATCTGCAAATATATTCCTCAGCACGTCCAATGATCTTTGAGCTGTATGTGCTGCTCCATCTTACTGAAACCACACCTCGAGTTCTTCAAGCTCAAGGTGTTCAAGTTGGGGTCGGGCTACCAACAGACCGTATCACTGTCTCTCCAGCAGCCTCACTAAGTTTCATGTCAAATAATTACGAATAAAATCTGTAATGAATAAAGTTTTGATTATCTTTGTATATATATATATATATATATATATATAGTACTACAATTTCATCCCGACAAGCCTGTTTCGTGGTTGCCCACTCATCAGGGGATTTATTTTATTTATTTATTTATTTTTTACATTTACCTTTAAAATGTGGGTTTTTTTTGGGTTACAATGCATGAACGTCTATTAGGTATTGCATTTAATTCTCAGTTATTAAAAGATCATGAATGAAGTCACACTTATATTGTGAATTTTAAAACAGTGCTTACCATGCTTGGTAGAAAATATCAGTTTATTGCAGTAATAAAACAGTCCAATATATACAGTATAAACAATACTGTACTTCAACTAGCAATCACCTACACAAGGTTACACACTCGGTGGCACTTTGAGCTCACTGATGTACCATGTAAAACACTGTTCCCACATTAGAATAATATATTTTAAAGTAATTAAGTAGAATGTAATACTAAGTAATACACAAAAATTTAAAATTGTGATATTCAAAAGAGAATAAGTGTTACATACAAAGTGCAGTGCTAACTAAACTAATTCTAAACAATATTTAAAAAATTAGATAAATGTCTGATATCCTTTTATTTTTGGAATGTCAGTGTAAAAAAAGTGAAAAGATTCATTACGATGTTGAACGAAAATCATTTTCCATCTAAACCATTAACAGAGTTAGAAGCAATCGTAATACGATTTTGTTAGTTGTTTGTAAACGCCCCTGTGCAGTAAGTCTCCTACAAATTAATTCATTAAAGAACCCTTATTGACTTCCTGTGCTGTCTGGACAGGGACTCACAATGTCCTCCACCTCAATGATTTCCACCACCAGATCTTTGATGGACTTCACGCTGTCCAGTGCCTCGTCGGCTTCCTGAACCTCATTGAAAGAGTCTTGGCGTGGATCAGTGGTACCTTCAGGCTCTCCCGTTGCAGACTGTGCAGACATGTCACCCCCTGCTGGCAGATCATGGATAACAGGGAATCCATTTGTCTTGGTGGTGGTAGTGGAGCTCTCCATTACACTTTCTGCTGCTGTCTCACTGACTGTGGTGTCAACTTCAGGGGAAGATGAATGACAGGAAAGATTTTCAATATGAGTATCATTATTCTGATTTTCAGCATCGGTTGTATCAGGCTGGACTGTACCACTGTGTGGTTCCTCGGGGGGTGTCGGCACATCATCAGAGATCTCAGAATGAGACTGATTTTCAGCATCAACCTCTGTCTCTTCTGTAGCACTGACTCCTTGATTTTCTTTCACAGATACAGGAGGACTTTCTGAGTTCACCTCAATTGGCAGGTTGACCGAACTGGTTTGATCCGCATTTGACTCTGGTTCGGACACAATAATTACAGGAGAAACATGGAAAGCAGTAGCAGTGGATATTATAGCTTGGCTCTGAGCTGTAGCATCAGCTGCTTCTGGTAATGAAGTGCAGGCGACCATGTCAGGTTTATCCACTGAATTCTCACCCATTGGCTCTGAGGGGTCAGATATGGATGTTGAAGAGTTCTTAGATGGATCTGGGGATTGTGCAGAAACACAAGCTGGCATACTGGGTTCTGTGGAAAGCTTTTCCACTGCTTGTTTCTCTGAATTGCCATTCTCTTCCAACAAGGAGCTGGAACCCGGCTCAGCTTTTTGTGCTGCGGCCGCAGATTGCACTTTGGCTGGACTGGAGGGGGCTGAGAGAGGTGGAGTGCGGCTGTCCGTCAGACTGCTCTGGCTAAGGCACTGTAGCTCGGTGCTGTCCACAAACAAGTTGTGCTTCTTTAGAGTGGCTGCTTCTTTCACCACTGCATGAAAAAAGATAGGGTGAGCTGCTGGATTTCAGCACTGTTCGGATTCAAACATATAATCCCCACACCGGAGCCCAAGTAATTTATGACTATACACTCACCATTCATTCTTAGGAACACTACTACACCTGTATAGTCATGCAGTTATCTAATCGGCCAATCAAGTGGCAGAGATTGCACCGTAAACATGAAAATGGGTCTTTGTGAAAATCTCTGATTCAAATCATGGCCTTCATGCTGATGGAATATTTCAGTAGCTGGGAATTTCACACACGTGCAATCCACTGCTGCCACATGACTCACTGGCTAATGAAATAACTGCATGAATGACATACAACATTAATATTTATGGAGAGCGACTTGCAATACAACTGAGCACTTCAGGGTTTAACGGCCTTGCTCAAGGGCCCAACAGTGACAGCTTAGTGGTACTGGGGCTCGAACCTCTGACCTTTGGATAAGTAACCCAAAGTCTTTATAAACACTAAAGTCAGTATAAACACAGTTAAAATTTCATAATCTTAGTAGTAGAGTAACACAATAAGATTAAAGCAATTTCACCTTTGTTCACTTCATTATTCAGGGTGTTCAGCATTATATCCTCATAGACGTTCTCCACTTGGATAAAGTTTGTGTAATCAGCAAAGATGTACTGCTCATATTTCTGCAGCTCCTAGAGGAAAAAAAAAGGAGAAACATCAGTCTTGTGATTGTAAATTTCCTGATGTTTCATTTTCCATGTCGTTTTATTTTCCGAACCTCTTTACCCCTGATTAGGGTTTATTAGGGTCGTGGAAGAGGCTGGAGCTCATCTCAGGGCAAGGTACACCCTGAACAGCTCGCCAGATCATCGCAGGGCCAACACATATACACAAGTATTCACACTCACACTCACACCAATATACTGTATATCTAATACATCTAGTTAGCCTAATGTGCATGTCTTCGGACTGTGGGAGGAAACCAGAGTACCCTAAGGAAACCAATGCAAGCACAGGGAGAACATGTAAACTTCACACAGAAACCCCCTTACCAGGCACGGGGCTAGAACCCAGGACCTTCTTACTGTGAGGCAGACCTGCTAACCACTACGCCACTGTGGTGCGCTTATCCTGATGTAATCTTGTACTTGTAAATCACCTGCTTTTATTATCTCCACCAAGCAGGTTATGTTTTACCTCTGGACTGTGTACTTATTAATGTGTTCATATGTTAGCAGGTTTACACAAAAGTTAGGCATGGTTTTTCATGAAATTTATACTATCAAAAGCAGATGTGGGGCTTTAGACAAGAAAGTCTCTATAAGAGTTGGAGATGATCCGGGTCAGATCCTGAATCCAGGAATTTTTTTTTAAAGAATTGTTTAAGATTTTGAGATTTTTTTGCTAGTCTGGTATTAAAACAGGGGCTGTGTAAAATAGGCATACACAAATGCTAACAGCAATTTCCATATTTCTCTCTGGTGTATCTGTATGATCAAATTAATACCAGGTTGCAGTGTGTGTAAATATTAGCATAATATAAGAGCTTGATTTGCAGTTAAAAAATCAAGGCCAGTTAGTATAGCAAATATACAGTAGGAGGTGTATTAGTGAAAGTTATAACAACAAAACTACCAGACAACATGGATAAGTAAAATCCCACTAATGAGATTTAGTGCCAATCTCTACTTTGTAAATGTGAATGAGATCGATATGGATGGTTAACAGCTCACTGTTTAATATTAAGTTGTATCCTAACTAAACCATGTAATATGTATTTTATTATTTTTTTCAGTCTCTATTTCCATTTTTTTAGTGTTTCTTTAATGTAAAGTAAGAATTTAGGCATTTTTTTTATTTTAATGACCAAGATGTAAAGTTGGCTCATATATGCTTCTCTAGCATAAGTCTAAATACAATTGTATGTAACTTTAATTGTACCCATAGGTAGGTTTGTTGTGGTTTGCAGTTAAAACAAAAGCTTTTATTTTTGGATTTCTGTCTGATTTTGCCCAAATTTAGTCATAACCAATTCTCAATTGTCAAGTGATATTTCTCTATCACGCCCTGCGATGGCCTGGCGAGCTGTCCAGGGTGTACTCTGCCCTCGCCCAGAGTTGGCTAAGATGGGCGCCAGCCTCCCCACGACCCTTATTAGGATTAAGCGGTTCAGAAAATGAATGAATGAATGAATAGATGAATATTTCTCTATCACCCAGTCACCCCTAACCAATCACTTGCTTCCCCCAAGGCACGTGATGCCAGATGACTGTATTTTTTGAATTGCTGTGTATGCATATTCAGGAGCTTTGGAGTAAAGCACTAACTGCCCCTTGTATGCACGAGCTCACAGGTGTTCATGATTGGCAAGTGACATGATTGGCGAATCAAGAGTGACAGGGGAGTGAGTGTATCCCATCCCTTCCTCCTTGAGAGCTCGGTCAATTATCTTCCATAGGCTCTCAGCCATGGATGTAACCGAGCTTGAACTCGAGAACTCTTGAGTGATAGTGGCATCAATGAAGATATAATGAAATCTCAAATCAGTAAGGAAAAAACATTTTTTATGTTGTCGAAAAATTATTATTATTCATGCAACATTTTTGTCAAATTTTAACATCTATTTCAAATCTTTGTTTGAGCAGACATTGGCCTGATCTTGCAAATGACTGTAAATATTTGCCTGGGAGAACTGCCAATATGGTTGGCAAGGATTTATGGCCAACTGTGATAAGTGTGCAGCTGGGTCTGACATTATTTATCTTTAATTCTACAGTTTATGACAGTATTTTTTTAAGCTTAATTTATTGTACGTATATTGTATGTCCCATGTTTTGCACCCCTGTGTGTGAGTGCTAATGGTGAGTTCATAGTTACAGTTTTACAGCTGGGTGCCAGGTTTCTCCTGATGGCTGGAAGGGTGATGTCCACCAGAGCCTCCTGGAAAATCTTCTTCCTCACTGTGCTGCTATCATAGTCATATTGCTGAAAATAACGAACAGGGCATTAAACTGATACTATAAATAGTTACTATATAATGTTTTTCTGGACTAGTTTAAGTAGCATATGAAATGATTAATGAATGGTCACCTTAAGCACTCGAAGCTTGGCTTTCTCCATGACTGTGGCCAGTTTCTCAGGTTCATTCTTCATGGCTGATTGAATCAGCAACTCGAATGTGTACACAGCATTCTCCATCAGCTAAAATTAAATAGCACCCATAAAACAAGCATGCTTGGAACAACTGACAGGCTCATACTTTTATAAGGGAGCCTACAGTCTGTTATGGGAAACTATGTCTGAGTTTTATACTGTTAACCATGACTGATTATTTGAGGAATATTCTTTCTCATACAAGACAGAGCTATAAACAACAAAAATAGGCACAGGAATGAAATGGTATGCGAGTGGAAGAGTGCTCAGAAGATTATCTCCCCACCACAGAGCTGCACCGTGAGGCCTACCTGCTGCATGTAACTCTGGGTCTTGTGCACCACCAATGTGGAGTTGGAGAATCTGAAGCGGCTGCGCAGTTCCTGTAGCTGTTCCTTCAGCATGGAGACATGCTGATAACAGTCCTCCAGCTGGGCATGAGACACTTCCTCTAAAGCCTTTTTAACATGGGACAGACAGAAACTAGCATTCACTCTACCAGTAAACAACCAAATGACCAACATGCCAAATCAAATAGTCCATCCATAGTCGCTGTTCAGCTATAATGCTGGGGTGAGCCAGGGCTATCTCAAAACTACCCGAGACATGTAGCCTAGAATTTTAACTAGAAAATTCCCAGCCACTAACACTGACTTGATGTGAATGCCACCCATCCTGCTGACCTACACATGCCTGACATACCGGTGGACTAATGAAATCCAACTTCCTGAAATGATAGTTTCACAGAGAGCAATCCAGAGACGTAAAGGAGAATGTAAAAAAAAAAAGGTTTGTCCATTCGAAATGTAGCCAAACTAGCAGACAACTAAACAAATTACAACTAAAACAATTTTATAATGCTACATGGGTCTGTATTAGCACCAATAATGGACCATGAAGAGCTTAGTGGCTTGCCCAGGTCAGCTAGCTTAGCTGGTTAGATTGGCCTAACTAGTTAGCAATTAGCATAGTTTATGTAGTACTTCAGAAATGTTAATTGTCTTAGCATGTACTAGAGCGCTCAGCTTTGGGTGATAATGGGAATGTGGCTAATGATTTAACAGTATCCCTTATAAGCAACATAGCACTCTATTCTTGGTGCAACTCTAGTGTTTTTGGGTAGTAATGCTCCACTGAAGATGTTGGGGGAAGAGCCACCAAGACTTTTCATCAAACAACACCCATATAGCTATATAAACACTATCCATGATATCAACAATAATACACATTCAAATACCAGTATTCACCATCCACTAGAGATGTACCAATCCCATGTGTTTTGCTTTTTTTGTTTGTTTGGTTTTTTTTTTTCATTTTTTCGATACAAGAGAGATAAGAAATCAACTTAAACCTGAATTTGGTACAATGTGATGATATATATTGGTAAATGTTATTAATGGGATTCGTGACGCTTTGATTTAAGTAAGAATAAGCCATGTGACTGCCCTGCAATGGTCGGTGAAAGGTATTCAGGATGTACCCTGCCTTTGCCCACTGTTGGCTGAGATAGGCGCCAGCCTCCCCGAGAAACTAGTAAGGTTAAGCAGTTTGGCAAATGAGTGAGTGATGAGGCCACGTGACATTGGGAAATAAACAAAGCTTATACTTTTATTTCATGACCTAACGCTTTAGTTTGCTTGATATCCTTAATGCTGGGGTTGGAAATCTGGAAATCTGCGGTCGGAGTGTAAAATTATTTCAACCAATATAAGAGTTTGTGTATACAACTACCAACCACAGCTCTAACTTTCATTTATAATTTGAACCACAACTCCTACAGTTCTTTCTTTAAGTCTTACTTTAGTAAGTTCTTCTTTACTTCCTCCAGGTTGGAAGTCCTTGCAGATTCGGTTCAGCTCTGTCTCCAAACGCTGCCTCACGGCCTGAAAGCCTGAACTCACTGGACCCATGAGCTCCTCAAGAATGGAAGCCAGATACGGAGATACACTCTCAGAGCAGAACTTCATCACTGGCTCTGAAACAAGGCCTGAGAAATGCGCACATAAATATTTTAACATGGATAAAATTGTTGGTGGCTCTTAAGGCATGGTCACTCAGTACCACCCAATCAATTCCATATAAGGAGCACATGAACTATGCATGCCTTTTTTGATCTGATATCTTCAGGGAGAGCGTACTGTTATCCTTCCAATCAAAATACAATTTTATAAATAATAATAATAATAATAATAATAATAATAATAATGAAGTCAGGGGCCGGCACGGTGGCATAGTGGTTAGCACGTCCACCTCACAGCAAGAAGGTCCTGGGTTCGATTCCCAGCTTGGGATCGATTCTGAATCGATCCCCAGTTTGCATGTTCTTCCTGTGCTTGCGTGGGTTTCCTCCGGGTACTCTGGTTTCCTCCCACAGTCCAGAAACACAACTAGCACAGTAGGCTAATTAGCTGTTCCAAATCACCCCTAGGTGTGAGTGTGAGTGCAAATGGTTGTGTGACTGTTGGCC
>JAQMYF010000013.1:9406896-9443850 GCA_030014195.1 Neosilurus mollespiculum | reverse complement strand
GGTGTGAGTGTGAGTGCAAATGGTTGTGTGACTGTTGGCCCTGCGATGGCCTGGCGAGCTGTCCAGGGTGTACCCCGTCCTCACCCAGGGTCGGCTGAGATGGGCGCCAGCCTTCCCGGAACCCTAATTAGGATTAAGTGGTTCAGAAAATGAATGAATGAACGAATGAATGAAGTTAGGAGACGGAACAAAAATGCACGGAGTCTAATAATAGTGGAAATAGAAGCATCAACTGTATTAGAGCAGAGCTGAGTACAAATCTGGCTCCATAGACAGAGAACAAGTTATCAACATTCATATCAGCCCTTTACAGTTTAATTGGTTTATAAATGCGTATGATGATTAAGTAATGTTAATTGTATGTAGGTAAAGTAATAGGAAGTTCTGTGAACTTGACTGTCATCTTTCAAGGTCACCTAAGGTCAAAGGTAAATTTCTTATTTGAAACTCCATATATGGTTTCCTGTTAGTGTTCCATAGTGACTGCATGTCTATGATTTGACACTCATTTCATGGTTATAAGTGCTTGTACTGACCTTTACCTTTGACATTCCAAAATCAAATTATCACAGGGACTTGAGTAGAGTAGTGTCCTCACCAAGTTTGGTTAAAAATACATGCATGGGTGTGATTAGGATTTTGTTCACAGACAAAGTGACAAAAAGATACAGAAAGACAACCAAACACTGGTGATTACAATACCTCCACCAAAACGCTGTTTTGAGGTAAAAACAGTACTTTGTTATTCTAATAATAAGAAGGATATTACAGAAGATTAAGAATAATAATAATAAGACAGGCATGGAGGTGTAGGGGTTATCATGTCTGCCTTACAGCAAGAAGGTCCTGGGTTTAATTCCCAAGCTCAGACGGTTCTGTATGGAGTTTGCATTTGTGGGTTTCCTCAGGGGAGTCCGGTTTCCTCCCACAGTCCAAAAACATGCAGAATAACTGGCTGTTCCAAATTGCCCCTAGGTGTGAATTTGAGTGTGAATGTTTGTGTGTGTGTTGGCACAGCGATGGCCTGACAAGCTGTTCATGCTGTACCCTGTCTTCGCCCAGTGTTGGCTGAGATAGCCTCCAGCCTCCCCACGACCCTAGTAGGATTAAATGGTTCAGCAAATGAGTGAGTGAGTTAGTAAAGAATAATAATCCTGGATCAGTTGTTCACACATCCTAGCCCTTTCCCTAACTAATCCACTGAACCCTCACACTGTCTGAGAAGTACCATATGTCATGTTAATTAATGTAGTCTTTAAAAAAATGGAAAGTTACTGGATTAGACTCCACTCTAACCGATCCTATCTCTATTCCTCACCCTGTAGTTTGGACCTCAGGAAGTTTCTGGAGTTGATGATTTGGTCCATGTCAGAACGAATGAGTGTCTCCTGCTGTTTGGCAATCTCACTGCACTCCTCCTTCAGTCTCTGCATTCCCTCCCGCAGCTGCTCCTGTACCAGCTCATATGTGGCCTCCACAGTCTGGAATTGGAATGTAAGCATGGTTATTTATTACTTCATTACATTGCTAATTCATTAAACATGTTAAAACCAAAGTGATACAGAAACACTCTCACTCATTTAATCCGAACCATTTAATCCTACTCGGGTCACATGGAGGACAGAGCCTTTCTCAGCTGACACTGAAGGTACCCTGAACAACTTGCCAGACCATCGCAGGGCCAACACACACACACACACACACACACACACACAACCATTCACACTCACACCTAGGGTAATTTGGAATGGCTAACGTGCATGCCTATGGACTGTGGGAGGAAACCTATGCAAGCATGAGGAGAATATGAAAACTCTACACAGAAATGTCCAAACCCAGGACTCGAACCCCTTCTTGCTGTGAGGTGGACGTGCTAACCACTACACCACTGTACCACCCGATATAAATACAGTAAAGGGAATTAAGAATTCAAACACATTTGTTTTTGATATCCACTTCAAATTCATATGTAATGTCTACTTCCTTTTTACTTATAAACATGAATAAAATGAATGCAATAATATATTTTAAAATATATTACGTTCTGTTCTTGGACATATTACTGCTCCTTCTGTCAGGCGTGGCCTCTAAACTGAAAATATTTACAGTGTTAACACGTAAATGACGTTGGTTTTCGGCCATCACAGTTATACTGTGATCGGTAAGGTACGAAGTGCTTTATCAATCACACATGAACCATGTCGTATGATGATTTCTACTCTGGTTTCTACATTACTTTAATAAATGAGGACCAATGTGTGTACATTTGAAGTGGATATATGCATCCATCCAAACCTTCATCCATTTGCTGAACCGATTTATCCTTTTACAGGGGTCGTGGTTAGGCTGGAGCCTATCTCAGTGGGTGAAGGTACACCCTGAACAGTGGTTTTTGCTTAGCATGTCCGCCTCACAGCAAAAATATCCTGGGTTCGAGTCTCGAGCTTAGTGAGGGTGTTTCTGTGTGGAGTTTGCATGTCCTCCCCGTGCTTGCGTGGGTTTCCTTGGGGTACTCCTACTTCCTCCTACAGTCCACAGACATGCACATTAGGCAACCTGACTGTTCCAAATTGCCCCTAGGTGTGAATGATTGTCTGTGGGATGCCCTGAATTAGTCTGTCGAGCTGTTCAGCGTGTTCCCCCCTTTCGCCCAGTGCCGGCTGGGAAAAGGTCCAGCCTCACCACGATGTTTATAGGATTAAGTGGCTCGATAAAGGAATGAATGAAACACTATGGCATCCTCCTCTATGTCAGGAGCTGGACTGATGTGAAATGTGAGTGGGATAATCATATAGGAAAATATGAGTGATACTGAGCAATTTTGAGTCAAGTGTCTCTATACACTGCAACTTACTGTGAACCACACTCTCTTCCTCTCAGCTTTCTTCCCCTTTAGCCTGGGCAATAACTCTGTCTGCAGGGACGGCAAGAGCTCCTCCATCACCAAGTTGGCCAGAACCTGCTCAAACACACACACATAAACACACACACACACACACACACACACACAAAACCACCAGTTTGAGGAACTCATAAAAATAGAAATATAAACAAAACAGTACCTAACACCTTTAAATAATGCTTTTTAAAGGGTTTTACTTGGAACCCTGGCAAAGTTGTATTGCATGTGCATCACAATGTACAAAAAAACCTTGTGATCTTAACTATAAATCAAATAGGGGACAAAAGTCTAAATGGGAAAAAGGAAACACTCACTCACACACACACACACACACACACACACACACACACACACACACACATATATATATTTATATATTTATATATTTATATTTAATTATATATATATATATATTATTTAATATATTTTATATATTTATATTTGTATTTAGCTCTACTTCGACGTATCGAGCACTGTTCTACGGAAAATCGACTCAAGATCTTATATATATATATATATATATATATATATATTCATATATTTTTGCTTTAAAAGGTTTTATGAATGCAAAAGTCATCACATTCTGATAATATTGGTTACAGTTTATATAATGCTCAAATATACTTGATGTTTTTGTGTAAGATGCCAGTCAATCTTTTTAACAGTATTTATTTATTTATTTTATACATTTAAGGTTGATCCAGAGTGTTTTACAGTCTCTATTAATTAAAACATTCTGATAATACAGTAATACAATAAGAAAGAATGTTGTATAATTGAATGCCCTGTTAACCGGTGCGTGACGAAACTCACTAATACACTTTCTATGAGATTAAAATATAATAAAAGGGCAAAGGTTCAGTAAACCAACACTGACAGGAAAGCGGAGCTGTTTCCTTTACGGCTACTGGATTTCCTGTGGCTGAACCTGCAGTCACCTTATTTCAATCACAGATATGATTATTATAGGATATAAATGATAAAAATAGCATTAATGTTATGGTCCAAATGTTGTAGTCTGATATTGTATTCAAAATGTTATGTGAAATCACAAAAATATATCTTCTGGTCCTTCATGCAGAAGAGAAATACCTCAGGGGGATAATCAGTGGAAGTCAATGTGAATATGTGTGTGGGGTTTCATTAATAATGGGGAATCATCATTGTGGTTGCGTGTTCAACCATGGTGAGCTACAAATCAAATGAAATTTTACTAACACTTAGCTTCATGGCTACGGAAGCATCTTACAAAATATATGGCTTTCTCACTCCTCACACACACACACACACACACACACACACACACACACACACACACACACACACAGAACTGGCTCTTACCATAAAGAGAAAGTAAACAAAAAAGTAAACCACTCATTCAGTCGTTTGCCAAACCCCTTGCAGGGAGGCTGGGTGAAGGCAGGGAACACCCTGAACAGCTCACCAGACCATCATAGGGTAACACACAGACAACCATTCACACACACACACACACACACACACACACATGCACACACACACACACCTAGGGTGTGATTTGGAACAGCCAATCAGCCTGATGTGCATGTCTTTGGACCGCAGGAGGAAACTGGTGTACCCGGATGAAGCCCATGCAAGCACAGGGAGAACATGCAAACTCCACACAGAAATGCCCAAGCCATGGAATCGAACCCAGGACCTTCTTGCTGTAAGGCAGATGTGCTAACCACTACTCCAATGTGTTGCCTGGTGTTTTTTTATAATAATATAATTAATCTTCAGTTTCATATTTTATTTGAATATATTAATATATAATATTTTTCAAAGTTAAATTTTCCATTAGCTTATTTTCTATAATTAATTGAGAATAGTTATAAGGCTAAAGGATGAAGAGCATTTCCCACTGCAACTTTAGAAATATTCGTGTATGTTTTAGCATCAAATGTAAAAAATAAGCTTTAAGTTTTTCAGACCCCCCAAAAAAACATTTCCCTTGTGGTCATGTCAGTTAAACGGAGGTGTGTCATGCCTGCCTAACAGCTGAGGACTCCACCTCTGTACACACACACACACACACACACACACACACACACACACACACACACACACACACACACAGAAAAACATCTCTCCACACACCATCCTCCCATACACATATGCCTCCCTCTCCTCTTACACTTAGACACACACACACACCCACACACACCCTCTCTCCAGAGACACACTCCCCACCCACACGCTTCAGACCCATGCTTGTCTTTTCTATTGTAGTGTTCTACAGTAGTGGGATTTAAAGCAAGCTTATTTAAAATGCTCTTCAATAGAAAAAAAAAAACATGACAAAGACTCACTTGACAGTTGGTGCCTACGAGCATGTCCCACGATTCATAATGTCCTTTCTCCTCTCTGTAGAAATGAATGGCCTTAAGGAAGGCTTGGACTTCACATGTTGTCTTCTTCAGAGTGTCTGAGTAAAGACAGAAAATGAAACATTCACAATACATTAGTCTGGAATGCTAGATTGGGTATCGGATCAGAGATGTGACACAGTGATGAGTGACACAGTGATGAGTGACAGTAATGTGTGATATAGTGATGAGTTACACGGTGATGAGTAACAGTGATGAGTGACACGGTAATGAGCAACATAGTGAAGAGTGACACAGTGATAAGTAATATAGTGATGAGTGACATGGTGATGAGTGACACGGTGATGAATGACACAGTGATGAGTAGCATAGTGATGAGTGATACAGTGATGAGTGACACAGAGAAGAGTGACACAGTGATGAGTGACACAGTGATGAGTAACATAGTGATGAGTAACATAGTGATGAGTAACATAGTGATGATCCTTGCACTTTGCAATTTATTTTATTACTTCATGTATGCATGTTTCTGTAAACTTTCCCATGCAAACATTTTCTGAGCTCAGCCTTTAGGCAGTGCATAAATATTAGTATTATTTTGTACGTTTTTTAAAAACAACATTTATACCATATTCTGAAAGTTTACTGACATCTGACAGTCAAATTCAAATGTACTTGTTAAACACCCCATTTCACTTCTCCCTATATTTTTTGTTATAATAATCTCCCTTCAGGAGTAGCTTTCCAGTGGATTTTGGAGCTTGGCTGTGGGGATTTTTGAATGAGGTCAGGCACTGATGATGAGCGAGGAGTTGGCGTTCCAGTGGATTCCGAAGCTGTCCAGTGAGGTTGAGATCAGCGCTCTGCACAGCACTTTGTAGACTTTGATTTGTGCACAGTGATTTTTTTTTACAGGTTTGGGCCCATAAGTTCTAGTTTAAGGAAATATTATCACTACAGGATACAAACCCATTCTGGATAATAGTATACACATGGCTGGTGTGTTCAGGTGCCTTCACACTTTTGGCTCTATGGAAATCATGTATTTTTAAAAACATAGCACAAAAAAGGGATCCACAGCAAACTGTCTTAAAGCATACAGGAGAACACTTGCATGGGTTAGCAACAGCAGCTTAAAGGAGCTGTGCCATGATTTTTACCTTAATTTGCTTGGGCAAATGTCATGAAAATATACAATGAATATCTAAAATACTAACTTCATTCATGATTCATTCATTTTCTAAACCGCTTTATCCTTTATTAGGGTCGCGGGGAGTCTGGTGCCTATCTCGGCTGACTTTGGGCGAAGGCGGGGTACACCCTGAACAGTTCACCAGATCATTGCAGGGCAAACACATTCAACCATTCACACTCACATCTAGGGGCGATTAGGAACAGCCAATTAGCCTACTGTGTTTTTGAACTGTGGGAGAAAACTGGAGGAATCCCACACAAGCACAGGCAGATAATACAAACTCCACACAGAAACGCCCTCGCAGAGCCGGGACTTGAACCCAGGACCTTCCTGGTGTGAGGTGGTCATGGCAACCACTGCGCCACCAGGCTGCCTGATTTAGGCTTACAGTAAAATAATAATAATAACAACAATAATAATAATAATAATAATAAACTACTATTTGTGTATCAGCTGGTACTCAGAGGCCTGATATTGGTAAATAGCGCTGGCACATCTATAACAGAATAAATTTATAGGAATTCCACTGCATCGCGTGACAAACTTCTCCCTTGTGGTCAGCGAGATACCAAAAACCAAGAGAACTGGAAGGATAAAGAGATGAAACTCTCAAAATGGTTTGATTAGAAACTGGGTTAAGAAACAGCACGCTTACACAAGCACTTACACAAGCAGCGCTAATAACTTAAACAGGCCTCATCATTAAGAATGACGCTACAAAGATTTTCATATTATTTCCAAGCATAAGTACCACCCTTCTGTTCACTGATAAGAAGTTACACCAGACTTGACAGTCAATCTGTTATTCAGATTCATGTATGATATGTAATTTTGCATATCTTCTGCATGATGACAACATCAGTTACTTCGCATGACAAATAAACCATGTGGCATTTAAGGAATATGAAACACACCCGCATCAAAAGGTGTTAAAGCAGCACAGCACTGCACAGCATGTGTAAGCGAACTCTATGATGTTGCTAGAGCGTGTGTAACCATGCTCTGCAGAGGAGAACTAACCGCTAAAACCACTGAAAGACAAGTCATCGAGATCTTCCTTCAGCACAGGAAGAGCAGCTTGTGTAAGTAGGATATTATTAGAGTGTTACCAAGGCCACGGAAAAAAAAAAACAACAGTAGCAATCTCACAGTTTCGGGGAGGCAGGACGTCTTTGCTTTCATTCTTGCTAATGTTCTCTCTCTTACTCTGTCTCTATCTATATGTCTGTCTGTCTGTCTGTCTGATAATCTATTATTCTACCCACCACTGTATCGTCCACCTGTCTGCCTGTTTCATTAATGATAACAGCTGTAATTGTGTGTGAGTGTGTGCATGAGGTGCAGGAGTCTGTAGAATATGTAAAGAATATGTTTGTGTATGACAGAGAGACAGCTCTGGGTGAGGGAGGTCTTAGAAGGCTACAAGACTGTAAGTCCACACCTGCTAGTCTGCGATTCTGTCTCTATATTTAATTACCCTACATCTTTACTTACTTACATACCTACCTACCAGTTTATCTTTCTCTTTGTCCGTGCCTTCAGTGGCGTAGTGGTTAGAACACCCACCTCACGCAAGGTCCTGGGTTTGAGTCCCGGGCTCAGACGTTTCTGTGTGGAATTTCTATTTGAGTCAACGCTAGTCGAAGGTGTGGTGCACCCTGAACAGCTCACCAGACTATTGCAGGGCAACACACACATAATCATTAACTCTCACACCTAGGGACAATTTGGGACACCCAGTTAGCCTAATGAGCATAACTTTGGACTGTGGGAGGAAGTCGAAGCACCCGGAGGAAACCTAGCCTGTTGCTGCTACATGTTTTCTCTCACAGCACTCACCGTGGTTTTGATGGCGAATGCAGTCTGAGAGAATAGAGACAAAGTGCATCTGTTTATCCTCCTCTTGGAAGCTGAAGTAGGCATCTTTTCGGTATGGGAGTTTCAGGAAGACAGGAAATGGGCCAGAAACGGTCACCATTGGTGAAGCAGCCTCCTCTTTCGAGCCTAAAAAAAGTGGGGAATGGAGTTAAAAGGAGACGATATATCAAGATCCATTTGTATTTTGTGGCTTATGCTTGTTTGTTCTGGAGTGAAAATAAAAAAAAAGAACAGTATTTTAATCCCACTGAGGTTTAGGGAGAAGGCCTTAGTCAGAGCCCCACTCACTATTTGCTACTCTGTTTTATTTTGGTCTACTTTTTAATGCTTAACTTAATAAAAATTAGAAAAATGTCTGTATTAAAGCAAACAGCTGTCTCCCGATAAGGTTTAAAATGTCTAAGATGACAAAGAAACTCACTGTTCAGGTCAGGGAAGGCTTTGTCCACTAGAGCACAATATTTCTCTTCCGAGGTTAGCACAGTGCCTCCTGTTAGCTGAAGGGTTTGACGTGCAGGAGTGCCTTTTGCAAAACTCTGGATATAATAAAACATGACAATGCACTTTCAACCATCACAATAATCAAGCAGTACCCAGTATCCCAAGATTAGACTGGATGACAAAAAATAGCATATCATTGATCACAGGATTTTTTTTTTAACCTTTATTCTACCAGGTAAAATGTTGAACCAATTCTCATTTACAAACATGACCTGGCTTCAGTAGAAAAAATACATAAACATAAATACAAACATATAAACATACCAAGAAAACACACACAAATAAAAAAAATAAAAAAATAGGTGATCAACAAGAGCAGCAGTCAGTTATTATCTGCTGGAGTTTAAACTTAAAAGTGGTAAAAGGTGAAACTTTGAGTCTGTTCTGTAAAGTGTTGCAATCATTTGCTGCTGCAAAGTGAAAGGAATTTGTGGCCAAAAAAAGAGTAGAAGTACTGGAAATGGTGAGCCAGATGTATTTGTTCTATAGATAAAGTAAAACCAGTGATGGAACCGTCGGGTGTGCAGAAAGAGCCAGCCCACCAATTTATAGAGGTCACAATGGTAATTATGAAAAGGTGCATTAGTGGCAAGGCCACTAATGTGGGATGGCTGAGTGGGTTGGCTGAGTGATGAAGAGTGTCCAGTTTAGTGAGAGCGGTGCTTGGAGCCATTTTGTAGATGATGTCACCGTAGTCCAAAATCGAGGGTGGGCTTGGCACACGAGTGAAAGAATCTTTAACGGAAGAGAAAGGCGAGTCTAGCTTTAACTTTTGTTTGAAGGTTACTGATGTGAGTGGTGAAAGACAGAGGCAAATCCAACCAGATGCCTAGGTATTAGTAGGATTTTACATAATCCAAATCTGAACCATCAGCACACTGGATCTTAGGAAGGCTGGAGGCATCATATTTCCATCATATTTAAAACGATGCATTTGGTCTTATTAGCATTAAGGCAGAGATGAAGGTTTGAAGGAACTGCTCAACAGAGGTGAGGCTGAGTTGAAGAGTAGATCTGGTAGAGTGGAGTGAAAGGCTAATTAAATATAGGATGGTGTCATCGGCATACAGATGGATTCTGGAACTGCCAGCAGCTTTGGCTACATCATTAATGTAGATGGAGAGTAAGGTTGGGCCCAATATGGAACCCTGAGGCACTCCTTTAGATTGTAAGCAGTTCAGACAAAATATTTTCCGTCTTCAGCTGCTGGACACAGTTAAACAGATAGCTGGCAAACCAGTTACAGCAGGTGGTGAACAGACCAATGCTAGAGAGCAAACGTAGGAGGATCCTATCATCAACAGAGTCGAAGGCCTTGGTAAGGTCAATAAAGGCAGCTATGCAGACCTGCTTATTATCTAATGCTGTGATAATGTTGTCAAAAACCTTTATGGTGGCTGTAATACACCCATGACCAACCTGAAAGCCAGACTGTAGGTCAAACAGGATGTGGTTTTAAACAAGGAAGTGGCTTAGTTGTTTATGAACCAGTTTCTCCAGAACTTTAGTTAAGCATGGTAATATGGAAATAGGCCTGTAAGAGTTGGGGTCGGAGCCAGAGCCACCTTTAAAGAGGGGGAAAATCATGGCTGATTTCCAGTCAAGAGGGAAAACAGAGAGCTGTAAAGACAGGTTAAATATTGTTGTTATTGGAGCAGCAATAATATGAGCAGATGCTGTTAAGAACATCGGATCAAGTCCATCAAAGCCAGCAGATTTATTCGGATCATAAGACCATACGAGGCTTATCAGTGATAACAATGCTATTGAATAACATTGAGTTTGGCAGCTGAGGAGAAGTAAATTTGTTTTCCATGGACTTGACTATTTTCCAGAACTTCCTTGTGTCAGAACCACAGGTGGTGAGTTTCTCCTTAAAGTAGGAGATTTTGGCATTCCTGAACGGCCAGAGCGTATCCATGCAATGGCACAGTGATCACTCACTTGGATTGATAAAAAGATGGGGTGTTTGTAAGAATGAGGTCAGTCAGCGAAGGGGATGAAGGAGATTTGGGGTTGGGTCTAGTGGGCTTCGAAACAATTTGGGTGAAGTTTAGAGCATCGAATTGCTGCAAAACTACGTCTGGGTGTTTAATCATAAGAATAGGAAAGGAAACAGGAAAAAAGGATTGAACATTTATACTTCAGTTTACAGACTATAAGAACTTTTGTGCTGATGGCCAAGAATAAAACAAGGTGTTTTTATTAGAGGTGTACTGATCCATCTGCAAAACAAGGTACATTTATTCTGCAGATGTGTCAATGTGATAAAATTGGTGGCGTCATAGTTATTCATTTTCATGATCATTTGCTGCATCAGTGTGGGACTTGTCTCTCATGTACCTCCTGGCTGTCATGAAGCTCCAGACTGTAGTCTGCTCGCACTGTTGCAAACCTCTCCTTCCATTTCTTACTGTCATCAAAGTGCAGTACTTTGTCCTTATACATCAAATCAGAGGCCTGCGGTGGGTCCTACAAACAGACGCATGCACACACACGGACAGTTTAGTGATTTAAAATCAGCTTCAACTGATGTTGCTACTTGCTAATGTGAAACTATACTGCTTTATTTTACTGTACCAATACCTTGTAGGTAGCTAAACAGACAGCTGTTAATAAAACAGCTGGCACAAGTTTCCTAGAGTCTTGATTTAATGAACAATTATGCAGTGTAGGTGGATGTCACTGAATTGAATAGGAACATAATTGTTTTAGTAGATACTACACATAAACATCAGCACAAAAACATACTAAAACAGGCTACGTTTTGCATTCTGTTGCATTACAAATTCTTTTTTATGAAATGAAATGGGCCAAACCTATTCCAGTGTAACCATGCCCCTGTGAAAAGGGTCATAATTAAAGTTGAGTTGGTTAATAAGTGTGCTGTGGGTAAAGTACCTTCTGTTTGAGGAGCTGTGTGTGAACCGTCTGCTGCTGCTCCACTTCATCCTGTAGCTGTGAGACAAACGCTACACAGTACTGTCTCTTATAGTGAGGGCTGAAGTTATTCAACTCAGCTTCAGTCCGTCCTACAAACACACACACACACACACACACACACACACACACACACACACACACACACACACACACACACAGACACACAGAGGTTCAATATAAACAGGTTGTATACAATATTTAATCTCTCCTAGGTCACTAGATATGAGCAATTATGTGCTCTGATTGGCTAATCTACTCCAATCAGGGCACAGATTTGAATGAAAGGTGGAGTACACCCAGATTCAAACCTGAACCTTCTCATCATGAGGCAACACTTCTAACAACTGAGCCAGGAGACAAAGTAAAAACTCTCCAAAATCGATGAATTAATTAATTATTTATTCATTTGTCGAACCGTTTAATCCTACTAGAGTCATGAGACACTGGAGCTGATCTTAGCTGTCTCCAGGCAAAGACAGGGTACACCCTGAACAGCTCGCCAGTCCATCACAGGGCCAACACGCACAAATATTCACATACACGCACTCACACGTGGGGCAATTTGAAATGTCTGCCTAAGGTACATGCCTTTGGACTGGGAGAAACCCGGAGTACCCAGAGGATATCCTTGCAAGCACAAATAGAACCTGCAAACTTGACATAGAAACATCATCGCCTAGCCCAGGGCTCAAACCCAGGATGTTCTTGCAGTGTGGCCGACGTGCTAACCACTACGCCACCGTGCCACCGCCTCAAAATACAGATTTAGTTGAAGTGCTGGGGTGTGCAATCTTTCACTGCAACAACAACCAAATTTAAATGCTGTGGCAAGACATTTCTTTGTTATTAGTTCTGTAAAACTTACAGATTTAGGAGTTAAGAATGTAACTGCCATTAGTATGCATTGGGTTTTTTATTATTATTAATATATCAGATTTTACCCATTATATTCACTGATACTGATACTAAAAATCAAATGCACAAGAAGTTTTATGTTGTCTTCATTTTGACCCGGGTGTACAAACTTTTGCACTGTGATGTCCTTCTACGGCAAATGCACTTCTGGTAATGACATTAGTACTATGTTTCAAAATCCAGAAACAGTCCTACAAACAAGCATATTGTTAAACAGGCCCAACAATGTGGTTTTTAATTCAACATTTCACACTTCAAAGGATTTAATTAAATTTTCTCTATATTACAACTTGACTTGTATCCCTCATTTTGTATGATCTTGTGCCTTAAGAATCTATCATATCCTCACAGTCTGGTGGATTTTTTTTAGATGTTGTATTTGTAAGAGGAAAAACAGATCTACGTTCAGAGCCAACTCTATGATGCATTATGGAGAAATTTGGGCTGAGACTTAACGCTTCACTGCTCTGCCAAAATAACATGGCACGGTGATGTGGAGACTGCATTTCCTCCTATTTCCAGTCTCAAGTCCAGCAACCCTCTCCATTTTGGATTTAGCTGCTTATTTTCAGAGAAAAAGAAACAGACTCAGAGACACAATAATTCGTTTTCCTCTGTACAGAATGATAAGTGAGATAATACGTTCTCCTGTCTCTCTGGCTTCAACGGTGATGTCTAATACATCAACACACTGACTTGATTACGTTATTTTCATACTACTAAAATTTTATTAATGGTTTATGACATCAGTCACTCACTCGCTCACTTATTTGCTGAACCGCTTAATCCTACAAGAGTCACGGGGAAGCTGGATCCTATGTCAGCCGACACTGGGTGAAGGCGGGGTACACCCTGAATAGCTCACAAGACCATTGCATGGTTAACACAAACAACCACTCACACTCACACCTTGGGGCAATTTGGAACAACCAATTAGCCTAATGTGCATGTCTTTGGACTATGAGAGGAAACCATGGTACCTGGTGGAAACCTACACAAGCACAGGAAGAACATGCAAACTCCACACAGAAACGCCCTGGCCGAACCCAAACCCAGGACCTTATTGCTGTGAGGTGGATGTGCTAACCACTGCGCCATCATGCTTCCCTATGACAATACATTTATTTTCCAGTATGTCTTTAGGCATGTAGGTTACAAACGAAAAAAGAAGTGATAGATTTATGCTAAAGAGATGAGAAGTCTTTGTATCCTGATAAAATTAAATCTGTGTCTGATTCCTGTTATCTAATCAGCCTGCTCTTCATCTTGTGCTGATAAATGAATTTAGAGGCAGTGGGATGAGATAACGGTTTCCTGTTAGATTCCTGACTGGGAGATTGTGTGCTTTTCCTCTTTAACGCACAGAGCAGGAGGATAGAACACACACACACACACACACACACACACACACACACACACACACACACAGACACACACACACATACACAGTGAAAAAGACACTGTTGAGACACAGACATACACAATGCAGTATTTATTACCACCGTCTTCAGTTAAACATCGAATGTTACACCAGTTGGTTCATTACAACATCCACAACTCAGGAAATGATTGTGCAGTAATGTGGTCAAGAGTCAAAATATATGCAACTTTGCAGAATAAGGTCCTGTTTTGTACTCAAGCTGTTGCAAATGCAATTAAAATGGTCACAGTCTTCCCTCAATGACTTGCTTGCTATCTATCTCTTTCAGAAGTCTTTTTAGGGTTTGTATTTTTTTCTTTTCTTTTTTAATGCTTTCGGCCATAATAGCCCATTTGATGAAGATAGCGCATACAGTTTTTGAGCTGGTTTGGATGTCTTCTGCAATGTCTGCAGCCTTGAAACGGGGATTTTTCTCCACTGCTCTCTTCACGGAGCGAAGGCGTCTTTCTGATGGTCCAGGTCGACCTGGTCATGGATCCGTGGTGGTCTTACCTTCACTGTTGAACTTTTTACCGTCAACAGAGTAATATTCAAATTGTCGGCTAATTGTCGCTGGCTGAAGCCACCCTCTAACTGACCCACGGTTCAACCTCTCTGAAAATCTGACAATTTAATGACTTAAATTTAATTTACACTAGTCAGACTGCTGTATAAAGGTGCACAAAATTGTGCTAAAGTTATGCAAGCATACCTCTCACTCCAGGAGCTCAAGAACTGTCAGATTTTATATTATATATTATAATCCAATAATTTTTATTTTCTACTTTCATGTAGATAAAAACATAGTGCAGTATAACTGTGCAAGACCACTATATAGGTAAGTTAAAAAAAAAAAATTACCCATGCTGCATTGCAGCATGCAGAAGACTATGAAGGTTGCTTCAGCCATGTTTTTGGAAACTGGCATACTGAAAATATTTATGCTATTCAAATCCGGCATATAGGTTTTAGCATGAGTATTATGCATAGTATGACAGCTCATACTTTTCTCAGTTTGACAGAAGGCCTCATAGGTTGTAGGTGTAATTGAATATAATTGCACGTACATTACAGTCACATATAATTGCAGGATGTTGATGAAGATAACAGTGGAACATGCTGAGGGAGACAGGATAAAGCTCCATGCACAAAAGCAGCTGTTTTTAGAAGTGAAGAGATGCAAAACCCAGTAAGTCCACTTTACCTCTTTTGTTTTAAAACAGTGAAATTGACCTGGTTGTAAGGGTAAACCTCAATTATTTCTTCTTTTTTGTTATGGAATTGTTAAGGAGCACTGACCAAAATATCAGATTGTTCAAAATAAACCTTTATTCATACCTTTCTAAAATGTTGCTGAGTACGTCCGTCTATAGTCTTTAGTTTTGCAAATAAGTAAAGGGTGGACCTTTGGTTTGCAAAGCAAACAAATTTGGCACTTACAAGCTTCTGCAAACAAACTGAATATTGGCTTGGATTTACTACAATAACGGGGTTTTGCAGCAAAATCTATGTATTCATCGGCTGTGGGGTACCGTAGACTTTCATGTGCAGTAGTTACACTTACAGGGTTTTGCATTTGAACTCTTCTAATATAAATTATGATCAAGTAAATAACTGATATTGCCAAAACAAACAAACAAAAAAAAGTAGTTACAAATTAACTAAATGCTGCAAAATTTTAAAACTGAGCAATAATATACATTATATGGTGAAAGGTTTGTGAAAGCATGACCATCATGCCCATAACTGGTCCTTTCCTAACCTGCGGCCACAAAGTTGGAAACACAATTGTATAGAATATAGTTGTATGCTGTGGCATTATGTTTTTCTTTCATTAGAACTACAGTAACAGGCCCAAACCTGTTTGTGTATGACAAAGCCCCTGGTCAACAAGAATTCTACACAGGCCTCAGTTTGTCAAGTTTGGTGTAGAGGAACTTGAGTGGTCTTCATAGAGCCAATACTACCAAACACCACTGGAATGAACTCAAATACTGATTGAAAGTCTTCCTGAAAGACACCCCCCCTTCCTTGTTTAATTAATATTGTAAATAATTTCCCCCCAAGTTTAAATAACCCCCCTGTTAGCTGTTCGTGCAGTGTCGGCTGAGAAAGGCTCCAGCCTCCCAGTGATCCTAGTACAATTAAGTGGTTTGGCAAATGAGTGAGGTGAGTGAATGTTCAACCTGTTTATCTTATGGTGCGTCTCATGTGTTTCTGGTGCTCTCAACTAGTAAGTGTTGTTGAATTGAGCCATGTGTCTCACTGTCACACACACAAAACTATCAAGATGATGACATATGGATGCACTGACGGCAAGCAAAAAAGTAAGATCAGTTATTTATCAATGTTCATGATAGGTGAGAAACTGAAGATGTTCTTTCATAGAAAACCAGTACAATTCTGGTTTACAACATCACCAACAACACATCTTTTTGTGAGCAGCATATAAAATTCATTCTATTTATGCCTTCAGCAAATGCACCCAGTTCGTACAAGAGTCTTTGACATAGGAGGGGTAAATAAACACAGCTGAGTACTGTAGTCTGTATGCTCACATCTGGAGCGGTTTCAAACTGCCCTGCATCCTCACCACACAAACACAAGCTGCTTTGTATATCTGAAAATCCTGCAGAGGAGTCTGTCTGGGGTTTGGTATTGCACTGATCCTTTGCGTCCCACTCTGTGTACATGAATGTTGTAGTGTATGTGCACATAAATACAGAGATGATAATGTGATATAGCAAGATGAACTGAAAACACTACAAACACTACCTTTCCTTCATCCACCTCATCTGTTAAGTCTATATACATGTTAAACTGAATTTAGGGAAAATATCAGAGCTGTATATACTGTACAGATACAGATATATTACATGTATATTGAATCATTTGGAAATGCTAAGTACCCTGATACACCATTTTTACCATATCATCAGCTCATAAACTAATTTCATCTTGATAAAAGATTTTTCACCACACAGATATATGACGATGATAGTAATATAGGCAATTAAGAAACCCTTTAAATTAATATACTGTCTTTTTCGCTCTCACAGCCATGGTCAGGTCAGAAAACAGAAAGCAAATAAACCAATGCTTCTTGATCTGCTTTATGTCCTACAACCTCCGAAACCAGGCCTTTTCGCAAGCACCTTTACTGCAGGGACTCGGAGCTCTACTTCTGCACACAGTGTAAAGTATGAGGTCATTTCCTGTCGCGAGCCCCTCATTACACTGAAGCAGCTGCAAAATCAAACTGCTTTTACCAAAACAAGCATGAGTGTACAGTATTAACTGATCACCTGCTTTTATTTCATCAGTTTTTAAAATAATTTTTTTTTTAAAAAACAAGATTCTACTTTCGCCATTAATAACATTTCTAATACAAATAAAAAAAAATTATTTGAATAATCAAATAAATATTTTGGCCTCTATTTCATGGAATAGTAGTCCATGCACTCCAGTAGGTGGTTGTACAGCAATCAATCAAAATAAAACAAACTGCTATTATCTGGACTGAAAAAAAATAAAACACATTAATAACTGAATTAGTGCTGGGTAATACATCAATAAAGGGCGCATAGTGGCACTGTGGTAAGCACTTCTGCCTCACAGCAAGAAGGTCCTGGGTTTGAGTTCCAAGCTTGGCAAAGGTGTTTTTGTTTGGAGTTTGCATGTTCTCCCCATGCTTGGTTTCAAATGGGGTTCATTTGGGTACTCCGGTGTTCTCCCACTGAACAAAGATATGCACACTGAGTGAATTTGCTGTTCCAAATTGCCCTGGATGTGAGCTTGAGTGTAAGTGGTTGTGTGTGTAGGCCGGGCGATTGGATTGGCGAACTGTTCAGGTTGTACCCTCTCACGACCCTAGTATTATTAATTGGTTCGACAAATCACCAAATGAATATCAATAAATTATCATTATATTATCTGCAGCCAACTGAATTTCATGAGTATTAATTTTCCACAGGAATATCAACTGTCCTCCAGAAATAAATGTGTAACTGCAATATTTTTATTCCATGAATACATAAGTAAAAAGTATAGTATAGAAAATATGTAGAGCTAGTTTAAACAATATCCGGCCTATTATATTATAATCTTATTCTTGGCAGGAGTGAGAGAGGGAGGAGCAGTTATGGGTGGAAAAAAAACAGGGCTTTATTAACCCCAAACTTGGAGTGAACGGGTGAAAACCACTGCGGAAAACAGAACAGAAACAAAAGCAAAGAAAGTACAGGGCGCTCCAGAACAAAGAGCGAAACATTGAACACAAGCTCAGTGCCGGAGCTCACTAACAAGTGTCCTGTGATGGGAGTGGCGCACATTTATGACAGGTGTCCGACGAGCCCGAAGTGGCCTCAGGTGTGTACAAGAGTGCTTGAGCTCCCCCTAGTTCACCAGCATCTTCACAAACTGTGCTGTGACGTTCTTTTGTCTCTAAACATTTCAGTAAAAATACAGATTGTGATGAGTATAGCTATTGTGACAATGTTAAAAATTATTGAAATACAATTGCAATTTCAGGTTATATCGACCAGTCTTTTAACTAAGGGAAATTAGTATGAGTATAAACTAAAAAAGTAAATGGTCTAGTGGGCACTAAAAGGAAATTGGTCACTTTAACCATAATCACACCAGACCATAACTTCCTGCCAGAGCGAAGTACCTATGCACATTTCCCTAGGTCCCTTAGAAATCATGAACTCACAGGTGTTATGGTTTTTAAAAAATGTTCAGCAAAAACTAATAGAAAAAAGTCTGTGTTGTTGCCCATGGAGAAAAATATGTTTAAAACAAAAGAGGAATGTCTAGGAAAAATTGTTGCCTGCATTCCTCATTCATTGAGTTTTATTTGCAGACTGTCCTGCAGATACATAAATGGGCCTAGTTTCGGCATGAGATAATTATTTAACTAATATGCAAATGTTCATTCATTCATTTTCTGAACCGCTTAATCCTAATTAGGGTCGCGGGTAAGTTGGCGTTCATCTCAGCCGACTTTGGGCGAGGACAGTGTACGCCCTGGACAGTTCCCCAGGCTATCGCAGGACAGAAACATGCTGATGGCAACCCAATGGCCAACCCTTTATGAATGACAGCAATGTTTCATGGCTGGGCTTTTAGTTAGCTGCACTGGGGGGACAGCACTGACTTGATGATAGTGGGGCTTGAACCTCCAACCTAACTAAACTAAAAAACTGCTTGTTTCTTTGTGTGGTAGAAGAAAAGGTCAGGCCCCCTTCCATATATGGTAAAGGATTCTGGCATGTTCGATTTTACCTTATATGGAATCAATCATGAGGTTCATTAAAAAATGTTTTGATGTGGATGTACCAGATGTATCCTTTTCTTTCAATTTATCAAATAGAAATGTATGGGATTTATCAACCAATTTCCTTGAATACGCAGGGGCTGCTAGGAGAAATACCTCAGAAAAGACCATTAATCGTGACCCCAAGAAATCAAACCCCATATCAAATTTATTTCAGAGGCTTATTACCCAAAACGGCCAAGAAATTCTACATGTGTAAAAGGTAATTCATACCCTTAATACTATTAATTTTTAACTGCTTCAGAGTATCATTCCTGTGTCAATAGTGTTTGATGATGTGCTGATAACATGACGGACACAACGTCCTGTGAAATCGTCAAACGACAGACATTTTCTGGAACATCTTATTCAGTAAAACATTACTTAAATACATAGCGGAAATTATGGTTACTAGTCATAAATCTCCCTTTATTCCATGTGAAACTTAATATTTAACAATAAAGTGTTGATAGCAGGAGATGGAATTCCAGACTTGAAGGTTTAGCTGCATTTTTTGGCTCATTTCCCCAGGAAGATGTGAGAAACAGAGCGCTCCAGATCGACCACATCAGATTGTGAGATCTGCTTTCAGCCGGCCAACACACAACATAGAAATGTAGCAGCTGGAGCAGATCGAATGAGATTTGAGCAGTGGAGCTCTGAATGTGTATATAGGGGAGAGCTGGAGTGGAGAGGACTGGCTTTTTTTGTGTTTTTGAGATTTTTGGGTAGGAAAGTGAATGAAAATGCATTACATGGCGTGGGTTGCATGTTGGTGTTACACTGCTCAGCTACCACAACTCTCCATTATCAAAGTGACACGTGTTCCTCGTGTAATTTTATTAGAACAACTAACATCTGTAATGTACTTAATTTATATGGAGTTAATGGCTTCCATCATCATCATCATCATTAGTCTTGTGGCAGTCCCGTGACTTTCGATTTGCTAATAATAACCAGGGTGTCACAAATACTACCAGGATTCCAACATTATACACCACCAGGGGCGGCACTTGGAGTCACTGTGGATGATCTTCGCCACAATGCTGGGTGTCAATGGCTGCCAAGTGGACACTAATTACTTTAGAGACTTTTTTCTCCCATGATCCATTCATTGGAAAATTTTTGGGTTAAAATGAAACATCTGTCAAACCTGGTCAGCCAGATTTGGGATGTTTGTCAGTAACAGACAACTATGTGAAACATGGATTTGTTTAGCTCCATGGACATTGGCTCACTGCTAAAAGACATTGGTTGGGTGAATAAAAGTGTCATTGTCTAACTACTAGGGGTGTTTGACTCAAGTATAGGAATGTAACATTATGGTCAATATCCAAAGCTAGAGACATAAAGTGGCATCTGTAACATTTTACCATGTCCACATGGATATGTATCTAACCAGTGCTGAGAATATTAACTACAAATAGTGGAAAGTTTCAACTCCCAACCATACAGCAGGGCATAGGAAGAACGTGCCAGTTGTGGAAACACAAACATGTCACATGTGTGCGTCTCTCACAGGGAGGAGGGGGAGTGAGTCTGGAAACAGCACAGCCTGTAAGGGAGTGTGAGTAATTTCCCCAGGCCCTCATGCAAGCCAGAAATGAGGGCCTATCCTGAAGTGACCTTAAAATACACACAGTGAAATGCATGAGAATAAATGTTGAAAGCTAATCAGGTGAACCACAATGGCAGCTGTAAAATGGGACCTTCACAATTTGGAGGACGATAATATGGGGCTGTTTAGACCACAGCGACGCTCGGCTTAGTGACAGCATCCTAAATCATTTGGCACTGAAACTCGACTTCTTTTATGAACACGACAGCTGGAATCTGTTTAGTCAGAGTCGATTCATAGATTCCTCTTTCTCTGTATTTCTTTCTGTCTTACTTTATCCATGTCTCACTCTTTCTCTAGTAAACACACTGTCGTCCACTTCATAAGAGAAGGGAAGCACATGAAGCGAGGTTCTGAGTCACACATTTCTTTCTCAGTGCTCACGTTTTGAGTGATTTCACCCAAACCAAAGCCCTGTACCATATTAAAAATGCTTGAAATGGCACAAGCACCTTGAAAGGACTAAAGCAGCTGGAGTTCAGATAAACAGATGGGTCAGCGGACAGACTACAGAAGCACTAATAATGGTAGAGAATTTCATTACAGCGAAGCTTCAAAATATCACTGAACCTGAGTTTAATCCAGAATGAGTCACCGCTTCAGCTAGAGACTGAAAAAATCAGCAAGAACTTATCTCCAACTGACATCTGGGACATCTGTAATAAATTTCTTCATGTCTCCTTGGTGATAAAACTTTCACATGTACAGTATGTGTGAGCAATTTCAGATGGGATCTGTAACATTTCTTTTCTAAGCATGTCATTTATACATGAAGCAGATTCTTTCCAGGTGGAGTAAATATAAAAATATCTATAGCAGTAACATGCTAACATACAGCAATGAGCTTAGCAGTGAATCTTTAAGTCTACTATCTATAAGGGAACTTGGTGGAATCATCAAAATTTGATGATTATTACGATTTATTACGATTTGATCGTGATAGAACGTGGGAATTGTATTAGAGCGTATCAGAGCTTAACAGACCTTGATGTGCCATCTTAGAGGATCTTGATGAACTTGGAAACATGATTCCTTCTAGCTTCATCTAATGGATGCACACTGCCTCCTTTTTATACCCGAAGCGTGCTCATAAATCGTGGAGATCCAGGAAAGAAAGTGAATCTTATAGCTACAAATCCAACATGCAAACTTCATGTCTAACGCATCGCACTAGCCACACACACACACACACTGTGTCCTCAAATTGTTCAACATCTCAAACTGTTTCTGACTATGTGAGACACTCACTACATTCACTACTTTACTACAATTTCCAGCTCAGCCAAATTATCAGCAGTGAGGGTATATTTACGTTTATATTACCTGTGATATGCAGACATGTATGATGTTTTTAACAAAGCAAATATACCAAAATATTACAGTCACTTTTGCCAGTATGTTGTAGACCAGCATGTCTTCAATGGCTAATGAGACATTGGTATGTGAAAAGAAACTGAACAGAATCTATGTTTCCTTTACCTTACACTTCAGACCAACTACAAAAATATCACCAAAAAAATGATTCAACTTGGGAGGCATGGTGGCATAGTGGTGAACATGTCTGCCTCACAGCAAGAAGGTCCTCGGTTTCAGTCCGGGGCTTAGCAAGGGTGTTTCTGTGTGGAGTTATCGGTTTCCTCCGGGTACTCCAGTTTCCTCGACAGTCCAAAGACATGAACATTAGGCTAATTGACTGTTTTAAATTTCCCCTAGATGTGAGTTTAAGTGTCAGTGTTTGTATGTGTGTTGCCATGGATGGATGGATGGATGATTCAACATAACAGACTAACATCACTCTTACGCAGTTAATGGAAGCCAACAACAACAATCTAAACATAGTATGAAGTAGATAATCATAAAAATTTGTTTACTTGAGCTTTAAACGGTGAATCTGCAACCTGCAAACAGACTTTATCCAAACAACCTCAAGAAACATCAAGAAACATAAATTTAATGCATCCAAATAATTCATGGAACACATCAGATGGTTTATTTGCATGTGCTTAAAATGATGCATGTAGCATTAAAAAGATAAAAGTACACAAAATCGAGCTCAGGCAAGCCGTGATATCATTCATAAAGCTTTGCAGGAGAAGATCCATGTATCTGTTTCATTAAACCTATTTTATTCCCATTTAATAAGCTGTTGTCCCTGTGATTCTACCAGATACTCCTCCAACTCACTCACAGCTCTTTTCTACAAAACCCAACTCTTGTTCACAGCAAAGTCTTCTTGTGGCAGTCTATAAAGGAATTTTTCGATGATGAGAATAAAGTTTCTGCTGAGTACAGATGTAGTCAATCAACCAAGACATGATTGATGTTTGACATTTGTAGGTCTATGAGACTAACACAACCAGCAAATAAGTGTAGCTCATACTGAAATGGACTAAATGACTTTGCAGAAGGCAGCACGGTGAAGTAGTGGTTAGCATGTCAGCCTTACAGAAATAAGGAGCTTTGTTTGAGTCCCGGGCTTGGCTCAAGCATTTCTGTGCGGCGTTCGCATGTTCTCCCTATGCATGTATCTCCCTGTGCATTCCTCTGGGTACTCCAGCTTCCTCCCACAGACCAACGACATGCACATTAGGCGAACTGGTCGCACCAAATCGCCCCTAGGTGCGAATATGAATAGTTCTGTGTGTGTGTGTGTTTGCCCTGCAATGGACTTATCAAGATGTAACCTGCCTTTGCACAGAGTTGGCTGAGATAGACTCCAGCCTCTCCGTGACCCTAATAGGATTAAACAGTTTGACAAATTAATGAATGAATGATGAAAATAGAATAAAACATTTATAGAAGAAAACATTTTCTTTCCCAGCACATAAGCTGGAGCTGCTCAAGACCTTACTATTGAACCATGGATTTCTGAAGTCTGAAGTTTGGAAATAAATTAATTAATGTTAACAGCATTTCTGCTTGAGACAGCTGTGTATATGTATAGGTTTTAAAGCATAAAGTAATTTCCTGTAGCACATGCTCCATCACACTAAAACAGGTTAGAGATCAAACCATTTTTAACAAACACCACCGAGTCTTAAATATGGTCAAAGCGTATCCACCTGCAATCATTGCAATCATAGCAATGTTTTAATCATTAAAACATTCTACAAATGTAATCTATGTATGTATGTATGTTTTACAAAAATAACGTAGCTAACCATTAAAAAACAAACATAGCCCTGCATACAGCATCATGCAAACTACATGATGATCATCACTTTCTTACCTTAAAAAAGAAAGATCAGTGGAAATACATGGTGCTACTTCATATGAGCTATGTGTTTACTTCTAACTGTCTGCTCCAGGCTACATAAGAATGAAGACGTCCTGCACTGGGGAACTTTCTTTTGTCAGTTCTGACAAGATCTGGATATAAGAACCTCTTTTGTGCTTACTAAAAAACTTTAACACAGTTAGAGGAGTGTGTGTGTGTGTGTGTGTGTGTGTAATCCTACATGGGTACTCTTTCTTGTTGGCACTGTTAGGCTGCGTTTTCAAGGACATTTGTACCCAGAACATCTTGTTCCTGTCACAGCTTGCCGTCTGAACACAATCGTGTGTCAAGGAGGTGGGTTCATATGTCCGCAGTAGAACTATCCTGGTTATTAGGTCGTTTCGTGGGCTTTTGCTGCAGGTGGGCTGTCCTTCTCCAGTGGTGTGTTTGTGTACTGTCCCTCTAGCTTCAGGCTTGCCACTGAATTGACAGTGACCAGGTAAACACAAAGGAAAGTGGGCACACCTTGGTCTGGTGTAAACTGTTCTGGGAGGCAACTTGTTCCCATTTCCTGTGCAAAAGCAACTTTAGTCTTGCAGCCTCTATACAAATAACAATCATCTGAATATCCACCGTGCTTGAGGTGATTTTATATACTACAGAGGAACATAAGAAAAGCACAAACTGAAGGCAAAAAAGGGCGAGAGGCATGTCTATAATCCCAAGGTAATAAATCAATCAGGTAGTACCTTTACACTAAATCACTCACTCACTCATTAGGGAACTGCTTAATCCTACTATAAGGGTTGGGGGGGGGGGGTATGGACCATCGCAGGGCCAGCTCACACACAACCACTGGCACTCATACCTAGGGCCAATTTGGAACAGCCAATTAGCCTAACGTGCATGTCTTTGATTGTGGGGGGAGACCTAAGTACCCTGAGGAAACCCACAGAAGTACATGGAGAACATGAAATCTCCACACAGAAATTCCTGAGTCTGGGACTCGAACCCAGGACCTTCTTGCTGTGGATGTGCTAACCACTACACCACCATGCTGCCCCATTCCCATAGGGTATATACCAAAACTCTATGTCATTCATAGATTTGGGTTTAGGAGAAATCTTCTACTTTCTGCTTAAGTCTCATTATTCTCTCTTCTCTACTTTTCAGTTTCTTCTCTCTTTCTCACTGTAAGAGGTCACTGTGGCATCAGGACTGTTACCCAACTCTGTACTGAGCTACAAAAAATGCATTGAAGGAAGTAAGTGCTCCACTCCATTGATCAGGCTGAACAATCCAGAAGGGTGCAGAACAGAGCTGGTTTCCTCTTTTACCCGGCACTTCCCCTAAATCAGCAAACAATTCTCAGGACCAGATGCTCTCAAACACAGGAAGGAAACGCATTCTTCTCATCATGCTGAACCCCGCATGACATAAAACCATCCGAGCTTTTAAGCCTAAACAGTCGGACAGATGTTGCAGTGCTCTAACATTCCTGCTGAATCAATTAGAAATGGATGTAGTGGAGAGTGCGTGGTGCAGGGTAAGCCTGGGTTATACTGGTTATACAGTATGTAGACTGATAGTTCTTGATCTGGAGTCCAGGGTCCTCTGGGGGTCCGTGAAGCATAGGTGATGGGTCCATGACTTTTAAATTTAGTTACAGTGTTGGAAATAAAAAGCCACAAGTACTGTATTAAAGTTATTTTAGATATTATTGTGTACTATAGTAATTTGCCAATTTGATAGCTCATTCGCATAAACAGGTTTATTCCAAAACTCAGCAGAACAATAATAAGTAGGAAAATAAAATTTAAAACTTGAAAACTTTTTGTTTTTACTTAAAAAAAATATTAGTTAGCTGCTTTATATACTTGAACTGCTTTATACTTTATTAGGGTGGCAGGGTGCCAGGAGCCCATCCCAGCCAACTCCGAGGAAACAGCTCGCAAGACCATTGCATGGGCCAACACAGCCACACAACGCATCACACTCACATTCACAGTTAGGGGCAACTGAGATCATCCAATATGTCTGTGGACTGTTGGAGGAAACCGGAGCACCTGGAGGAAACCCATGGAAAAGAGGAAAAAATGCAGACTCACCACAGAAATGCTTTCATCGGGCATGGGGCTTGAACCCAAGACCTTATTACTGTGAGGCAGAAGTGCTAACAATGCCCCCAAGTTGAACTTGTCTTTCTAAATTTAGTCAACGTAAAATTTTAATGCAGCCTGGATACTAACTTTCACTTTTTTTATTAATTAATACATTTATTTGTTTATTTTTACATAATATTTGTTACATCATGTATATAAAACAAATCTCCCCATGTCTGGGTTCTCAGGCTCCTTCTCAAACATGTCACATGTCAGTAGGTAGACTGGCTTTATAAATTGCCTGCAGACATCAATGAATGTATGAATGCATGTTGTGCCCTGCGTCACAGGGTGTGTTCCTGCCTCTTGCCCAGTACTCCACCATACTCAGCAGTTACTGATGAATGAATAATTGAATTAATTAACTTATTTTTGACAGTTTAGATATTCATCAAAAATACTTCACTATAGTAAATTATCAGTTAATTATTTTCATAATGTCCTATGTCCTATGACCGCTTATCAGTGGTCGGGTCACAGAGGCAACAGGTCTAGGCAAGAGGCATCCCTCTCCCTAGCAACACTCACCAACTCCTCCTGGGGGATCCCGAGGCGTTCCCAGGCCGGAGGGGATATATAATCCCTCCAGCAAGTTCTGGGTCCATCCCGGGGCCTCCTGCAAGTTGGACATGCCCAGAACACCTCTAAAGGGAGGGGGCCAGGAGGCATTTGAATCAGATGCCTGAACCACCTCAAATGAATTTTAATGACCCTAAAAGATGCACATCCCCTCTGGACTCAGGACAGACAGCAGTGTAGGGACACTGTAACCTCAAGAGTGCCCTGTCCGGGAATCCCATTTAGATTATTACAAAGAGAAAAAAATGAATCAGCTAAACAACCCAAATCGACACAGGCAGAAAATAAGAGTAACACAGGCAGAAAATAAGAGTAACACAGGTAGAATATGAGTAACACAGGCAGAAAATAAGAGTAACACAGGCAGAATATGAGTAGCACAGGCAGAAAATAAGAGTAACACGGGCAGAAAATAAGAGTAACACAGGCAGAAAATAAGAGTAACACAGGCAGAAAATAAGAGTGACACAGGCAGAAAATAAGAGTGACACAGGCAGAAAATAAGAGTAACCAGTCACCAGTGAATCATTTGTCCCGTTATGTTGCTCAACTCCAAATACTATAAAAATAAATATAAATATAAACTTCTTTTTAATATCCCATAAAAGTCTGCCTACCTCTGATGTAGTTACATTTAGTTTCATCTAAAAGACTGGAGGAAGACACTCCCATGGTGAAGAAGGCTTTCCGTGTGTCCGTTAGTCCCGTTAACTCGATGAACTCACAAACTCCGCGCGTCTTCACTGTCGGCTGAAAACAAGCAGCGCGGCGCGTGAATCACGGACGTGTCGAATCTTTAAACGACTCACTGAATCGAATCGATTCTCTCGGGCTATGTTCACGGCGTGGATTCTCTTTATCTAAAACTTGACACATTTCTCATTTCTCACACTGTAGCGCCGCCTGCTCATCTTCTTCAGCACTGACCCTCAAACACACACTTCTGCCAACATCAGACTTCATTAATTACCTGGTTCACTTTAGAGAAGGAATGAATCATAAATTTACTGTAGAGGTATTAGTAGAAGAAGAAAAAGTAGTAGAAAGAGAATTTATTTACTAGATTATTTGTTTGTTTACCCCTTTGCTTACATGTAGCACCTTAATATATAAATATAAATGTTATATTTATAATAGAATATAATATATTGTTCATGATGAGAATGTGGGCAGCGCGGTGGTGCAGCGGTTGGCATGTCTGCCTCACAACACGAAGGTCCTGGGTTTGAGTGTTTCTGTATGGAGTTTGCAAGTTCTTCCTGTGCTTACATGGGTTTCCTCTGGGTACTCTGGTTTCCTCCCAAAACTCCAAATTGCCCCAGCTGTGAGTGTGAGTGTGATTGGTTGTGTGTGTTGGCCTTGCTGATGTCTGGCAAGCGGTTTAGGGTGTACCCTACCTTCGCCCAGTGTTGGCTGAGATAGGCACCAGCCTCCCCTTGATAATACTGTAGTAGGATTAAACGGTTCAGTAAACGAGAAACAAGAGAGATATGATGAGAATGCAGCATGGCAAGATGGCACCCGTGCTGAAAGCAGCTGCATTGACTCTCAAGAAAAGCACCACCAATCTTATCTGTTTATTTATGTAAGCCTAGCACGAAATTTCGCTCTTTACTGCATTCTGGATGTCGAAGGAATGGCCAAATAAAGGAACTCAGTCAATTAATCACTCATTCATTTGCCAAACCACCTAATCCTGCTATGGTTGCAGGGACGTTGGAGCCTATCTCAGCCAACTCTGGGCAAGCCTATCTCAGCCGACTCACTCACACTTACACATAGGGGCAAATAGGAACAGCCAGTTAGCCTAATGTGCATGTCTGTGGGAGGTAATCTGAGTATAAGGAAAAAAACCCCATGCAAGCACAGGGGGAACATGCAAACTTCACACACAGAAACACCTGTGGTGGGCCCGGGACGGGCCGGCTTATTGTTGTTATTGTTAGATATTACAGGTACTTAAAGAATATTTCCCATGATGAAATAAAAGTTGAGGTTTTTAAAATATACTTTATTTACTTTTTGATTTTATTTTATTTATTTATGTTTAATTTATTTTTTATTTCATTTCATTTAAGATACAGAATATTAAAATAAGAAACTGAGCAAATCTTCAGCTTTGAGCTTTTTAAAAAAAAAAAATCTGTAAAAGTTCAGGGTGAAAATGTTAGCACCTCTCCCGTTATTCCTACATTTCCCACAGTGCTTTGCGGGGTTTTCGTAAAGTCCGCCATATTGAGATTTTCAGAACGCGCTGGCAAACGGAACAGCACCACAACACAGAAAAGGGTAAGTGTGTAAACAAGGTCTATTTAAGCTACATTCACACGCTTTTCGGTGGTTATAAAGCGTTCTCTGTACACGGCCAGTGTATTAGATGATTTATAGGCTGAGACTGATGTAATGTATCTGCAGAGTCATGTTTATGTTTCTAATTAAAGCTACATCCTTAGCTGCGTTAGCCAGTTGCTTCGCTGCTGCCGTCGTTACTGAACTGCGATTTTTCTTGACAGCGAGGGAAGAAAACGACAACACATCCGCATTTTCATTGAAATGTAAAACCTTCGTGCACTTTTACATGTAGTTTATGGATTAAAGCAGGTATTTTTGTCTGTTTTGTCAGGTTTGTTCGACTGTCCTACGCATTCGCTAACACAAAGAGTTGAGAAGCTTCCCAAGCTAATATTATTAGCTGTAGAATTAGCTTTTCCCCCCTGTTTCCACCGATAACACACAGCACATTGTAATTTTTCTGCTTGATCACGTCTGAATAAACAGGATTCAGTATTATATGTGATTAAAGTGGGTGTGAGAGTGGAGGAAACCCCTCAAACGTGCCATACAGGAGGGGTAAGGGGGCAGGTTGTGGGTAGCACTGGCCTGTTTGACTGTCGTGAATCATTTATTTAACTCTTTAAATTTATCCAGTCAGTGATCTAACATGCAACTCTATCTGAATCAGTGTGAGGAGAGAGAGTCAAACATATATTCTGGATTTTGTGAGCTCATTTACATGGTAAACACTTACAGGCATGTGAAGGACTTGACAGGTATTTATTCACAGTGAATGTCATGCAGGGATTCCACCTGGATTTGTTAAAAGGATTGTAATGTGTTGATCAGCATACTGTGGCTGACCACGATCCAGGTGTATGACTGTAAACCTCACCGTTTTAGACACGAATCGTTGACCTAATGAATGTACCCTGTGCTTGTTGTGTCAGAGAGGTGATTTTTCTCTACATCAGCGCTGAACGATGACTCAGACTGTGCAGACTAATGGGGTTCAACCCCTCAGCAAGACCTGGGAGCTCAGCCTCTATGAGTTACAGAGAACTCCACAGGTAAGAGTGTGGGTGCCAAAACTAATTCTTTACTTTATCACTGCTGATCTTTCCTTCATCATGAAAGATAGTTTGCATAGTTTAAAGGCTGTGATTTGCCACGGTAAAGACATCGGGCCTTGCTTTCTGTTTCTGAAGGACATAACATTTGTATAAAAAGCTTATCTTGGCCTTTTTCCCCTTTAATTATTTAGTGCCTTTTAAATAAAGCCTGGAATTGTAAATATATAGAAAACCCCTTAACTTATAATGTAATAATACAGTAATTATTTGATTATGAAGCTACAAGGAGAAACAAAACACATTTTTAGCAGTTTGACTATCAGTACAATAGTTATTACTCAGTAATTATTTAAGTCTCCTGGTGTTAATCTCTGTGGTGGTTGGTGTTCTTCAATCAGGAAGCCATCACAGATGGTCTGGAGATCGCCGTGTCACCTCGTAGCTTACACAGTGAGCTGATGTGCCCCATCTGCCTGGACATGCTGAAGAACACCATGACGACCAAGGAGTGCCTGCACCGCTTCTGCGCAGACTGCATCATCACAGCGCTCAGATCCGGGTCAGACTCACACTGAACTGCTCCTTTCTTAGTCTTTTGTACATTGTCACTGCCAGTTACCTAAACACACACTCACACTCGTCATGGTACTATGAAAAAACCTTTTATCCGTTTCTATCAAGAACACAGATAAAAAGCAGCAGTAACAGTGTGTAGCTATGAAATACTGTAAATAGAGTCTCCAAAAACGAGATAAACAGGGATGATCAGAGATTGGTTATGCAGGGATCCGATGTTATCAGGGATGGGTGCAATTCCGGTGTAATACACTGATGGTGAGTTTAAGTGATCCTACTTTATAAATTCCTGCCACAGTATCTGATGTAAGCTGGAACGCTGAGTTCAAGGCAGTCACTAACATATGCTTATGAAGTTGCTGGATTTGTTGCTAGGCTCTTTATTGTTAAAATTAACGTCATTAAAAGCTGTTGGTGATGTTGCACTCAGAAATAGAGGTTAGGGTCAGACTTAAAGCTGACTCACACTTAAGCAATATAGCTGCGAAATAGTGCAATGTCGTTTTCAGTTGGTTTCAGCCGAAAATACCGCAATTATGCTCAAGATGCGGTCTCTTCGAAAACCTTAGAATGTCTAATATCTATTAATTCTAATTTCGCACCAAAATTTTGCACAGGTCCAAAATTTTTCACCAAGACCGCGAATACGGACCATTTACCTCGAGTTCGACCGACAGTTTCCGAACATATGCAAATTCTATTTCAAATTTATTCAGTTCCTTTCAAACTAAAATTTGCTTGTACTATTGGACAAGATCACTTACTTGTGAGTCAGGTCATAACAACTGCTTAGTGAACAAAGAAGGAAAATATTTTTTTATAGCTGTGATTTTTGAGAATTAAAAACAAAAATGCCTTATTAACTTACATTATTAGCTGACATGAAAATAGAATGGTCAAATGTACATAGACCATGAATTTGCTATTAATAATCAGTTAAAGGGGCCAGGAACATGGTGCTATTACAAAGCTGAATGCACTGACTGGACTTAAGTGCTCCATGTTGTCATGGTAACATTGACAGTGATGCGTAAAATATATGGTTATAAAGAGTGTTTACATTCTGAAAACTCTCCGTTCGCGTACTCATTTGCTAAAATGGGTCACCAGATATTCTTTCACCAAATTATGCTTGATATCTGAGCAAAGCATGTGTAGGTATAGGAAACAGTGGGGTGTGTTAGGGATAGTGTTGTTCCTCATTTTATCTTGTTATGAGCTGTTTTGAGTATTTGGAATACAGCCCAAAGTCCTACTCAGGCATGATACAAAGAGAAGTTAAAGTATGACTGTAACAAAAAAGTGCCATATTCACATGTGTGGCAGCCGATGGTGTAGTGGTTAGGGTCCTGATCTCATGATCAGGAGGTCATGGGTTTGAATCTCCGTTAGACTCCCTCCGTGCTAAGACCCCTGGGCAAGGTCTTAACCACATATGTGCCTCTGTCCACTCAGCAGTATAAATGGGTTGCATTAAAGATACTGGGAAGGTAATCTGCGATGGACTAGCATCCCATCCAAGAGGAGTTGAACTCCTAGTCGCTTCGTGCAACGGAAACCGGATAAGCTCCGGCCTGATGAGCCACGAGGCTCGGGTGTAAAAGCCCACAGACTTGCCTTTCCTATATTTGCATGTCTTAATGGTTTCTGAAGTGGAATGAATATTTAAAGGTTTTTCGCAACAGCATACAGTTATGTTTCATTCAGTGTAGATCTTGTTATGACTAAGCCATCATCTTTGTTTATGCAGGAATAAAGAGTGTCCAACGTGCAGGAAGAAGCTGGTGTCAAAGCGTTCACTCCGTCCTGATCCGAACTTCGATGCCCTGATCAGCAAGATCTACCCGAGCAGAGACGAGTACGAGGCACACCAGGAACGAGTGCTGGCACGCATAAGCAAACACAACAACCAGCAGGCTCTGAGCCACAGCATCGAGGAGGGCCTTAAGATCCAGGCCTTGAATAGGTTAATACAGACTCCAATATTATACAAGTGTATTAAAAATGAAGCACATGGGCATCATGTGGAGCTTTTGTAGAGGTTCGGGATTTCCTCTTTTCTCAGTGCCCTCTCATATATGCAGTATTTATTATGTTTGGGTGGAACCCTGATGGGGTTTTTCCCCCGGTGCAGTTTATTTGGCAGGCGTTAACACAATAAGTTTCACACTTGAATGTGGGCCAAAGAAGGTCTGAAATTGCCTGCAACTGATTGTCTCACCCCTCATGCGGACAAATCCTACTGTTTTGTGATGCATTGAGAGCTGCAGTGCTGAAAAAAGCAGAATACAGTTCATATAAATCTTTATTTATTTATTTAGCCTAAGCTCTGCATTCTTCATGCTTGTTGTTTTTCATTATTTCTTTTGTGTCTCTTTATTTACAAATGTTCACCCTTGCACTGCCATTTTTAATCCCGTCCTTTGTCAAATGCACCTTCGCCAATTCTTTCCCCATGCGCAGTTGTACAATGATAGAAAATGCCTGTAGAAGTAGAAAATAAAGCAGCGTCAACAATTTGACCCTGATTCAGGCTGCACAAGTTCACAGCTCACACCCATTGCCCTAGTTTGCTAGTGATGCCAGGAAAATGCAAATCAAGTCCAGCATGTGGATAATCCAGCTGGATAACGAGGAGCTGTTTAGCAAGCAAACTACAGCGTTCGCAAAACATCCTTGAAAGTTCTGGATTCTTAGATTATATGATCCCTGCATTCAATTAATAAGACTTCACTGACAGTCTTGTCTCGTCGACAAGGTGTTCTTGTTGACAACTGCCGCTCACTGGATGTTTTATTATTGCACCATTCTGAACTTAGTCTAGAGAGCAGACCTCTTACCCCTGGCCTGTATTTACATGATTGTGTGCAAAGGCACCAGAGGTTTTGTGGAGTCCATGCCTTGATGGGTTAGAGCTGTTTAGGTGGCACAAATAGGATGTACACAAGGATAGGCAGGTGGTTTTAATGTTATGGCTGATGTGTGTATAAACGTAATAATTAACTGAAAATCAAATTAATGCAAAATGAACCAGGCAATATCACGAATCAGGAGAATCGGAATTTTTTTTTTTTTTCAATTTTATATTGGATCAATTCCAGAAGGGAAATTTTGACTTCTGCACTTAACCCATCCAAAGTGAGCACACACATTTGGAGCAGTGGGCTGCAACACATTGCAGTGCCCGGAGAGCAGTTGGGGTTTAGGTGCCTTACTCAAGGGCATTTTAGCCATGAATGTGGAGGAAGGGAAGGTGCAGCTCATTCCCGCCACTGCCACACATTTTTCCTGCTGGTTCAGGAATTGAACTAGCAACCTTTCTCTCCCAAAGACGCTTCTCTAACCATTAGACCACAACTTCTTGAAATTTTTTATTCTATTATTAAATATGAGAGTTAATGCATCACCGAATGTGCAAGCCATTCGTGTTCCAGTATCCAAATACAGACTGGGATACAAGGTAGAGAGAATTCCAGTTTGCCTATTCCTGGTTTTTTTTTTTTTTTATGATGGGGGGGAAAGTGTAGGTGCTTCTTTGATGTTGGTTTATTGTCTAATCACACTTCCTTGTTTCTTTGCCAATATTCTTCATGCAGACTGCAGCGAGGGAAGAAGCACCAGATTGAGAATGGAAGCGGGGCAGAAGACAATGGTGACAGCTCGCACTGCAGTAATGCCTCTGTCCACAGTAACCAGGAGGCAGGACCGAGCATCAAACGCACCAAGACCTCAGACGACTCGGGCCTTGACATGGACAACACCACAGAGAACGGAGGAGGGGACACAGCTCTGGATGGAGCCAGTGAGATCGAGCTCGTCTTCAGGCCTCATCCTACCCTCATGGAGAAGGAGGACGCTGCCCAAACCAGGTGCTTAAACGTAGTGGAAGTGATTTTCATTCATTAATTTTCGGAACTGCTTAATTCTAATTAGGGTCACCCTAGAGTACACCCTGGACAGCTCGCTAGGCCATCGCAGGGCAGAAACACGCTGACAGCAATGCAGCCTACTCTTTACAAAAGTCAGCAATAGTTCTTTTACATGCCTCTCACTACAGACAGTGAGAAACATGGCTGGCCTTTGATAACCCAGTTAGCTGCACTGGGGGGACAGCAGTGACAACCCGGCGATGGTGGGGCTTGAACCCCTGACCTTTGGATCAGTAATCCAGCACCCTACCGCTGGACCACCACTGCCCTGGAAGTTATTTTATTTATTTATTTTTTTAAGTGGACCAATGCTAAAGTCTCACTGATGATCATGCTAACAGTCACGCAGAGATCGTGGTCAGGTCATTTTGACCTTGTCAGTAGCAACGTGAAGTAAAACGTCTGATCTTGGTAAATTTTATATAAAACACAGATGCTGGTATCACAGCTGCAATGCAATGTTCAGAATGCACATATGGATGTGATGGTCAAGTGATGGTTTTGAAGAAGTTTTGAATATTTATTTGGCATTAAAACTGTTCATTTTGAGGTATAATAAAAAAAGGTTTTTTTTTTATTTTGCACCCAATTAGGTACATTAAGACTTCAGGCAACGCGACAGTCGATCACCTTTCAAAATACCTGGCTGTGAGACTCGCTCTGGAGGAACTGCGCAAGAACGGAGAGGCCAGTCCTATCAATGTGGAGGCAGCCAGTGAGAAACAGTACACCATCTACATTCCCACAGCCAACAACCAGTTCACAGTGAGTGATTTCACGTCTCGTACAGAGGCAGAGCTGTGACAGTGTTGCATGACATTTAAAAAAAGCTTTAACTAGCCGATCCACTATAAGGGTGTCATGTGTGTCTGTGTCTCAGGTCCTCAATGGCTCCTTCTCCCTGGAGCTGGTGAGTGAGAAATACTGGAAGGTCAACAAACCTATGGAGCTGTACTTTGCCCCAACGAAGGAGCACAAATGAATCCAGCACGGATTGATGCGAGGGTTTAGAATGGACTGATGGATGTTCTTTTGCTCTTTCTTTTTTCTCTCTCCTCCTATCTCTCTCTCTCTCTCTCTCTCTCTCTCTATTCTTGGAGCCCTTGCTCCCTAACAACTGTGGCTGCTTTTTTTAATTGTCTTTTTGTAGGATTTAAGGCCCAGGGGATTATAGATGTTTGGGGAAGGGAGACTTTGGGTGACATACTGGTATTTGATACTCTTTCTTTTTCCCCTTTAAGTTGTCAGTCAGTTCAGTGTCCCACACCAAGCAGCAGTCTGTTATAGTCGGGGGTCTGATGCGGCCTTCGCTAAGGTTCATATCTATTAATACAATCACAACACTATGTGACCGTGTGTTTTCATCGTGATTGTTTGGCTTTGGGGAATAAATAACCATCTATGACATTCACTCTGTGGCAGTCAATGGCAATATCCTCTCTCACCTTAGTGCAAACCAGTGAAATCTTCCGAGCTGGGAAGGGATCATAAGTGCATTTTAATGACCGATCGCTCCTCTTATATAAGCATTTACGAAAAGCTGACTTGCCTTTTGTGCCACTGTGTTGAGGTTAATATGAAGACTCAGTCTGGTCTGCACTGTCCATGCCACATCTCACATCTCACATCAACGTTATATTAGTGTATATTTTTCAGCTGGCTGTATTGACCTTTGACCTTGTACATATGACATCACTTCAGATTGAGGCATTTTGGAAAGCTGTCACAATAAAGCAGCCATCAACTCGCAATGCATCAGTAGCTGTCAGTTGTACATCAAAATGGAGCAGAGTTGATATATGTGTGATTCATTTAAAAATGCCATTCATTGCAAACTTTTTAGAGCATGAAGTGTTTTTAGTTGGACACCATTTGCATAAGTATGAGTTCATGTTGATGTTTTGGGGGAAAGATATATACCACATTTGTTTGGAAAATAAAAGACGGTATGCAAGTGCTGCAGTGAGAACTTCTGTAATGTGTTTATGATTTTGCCTATATGATTCCCATAATATTTATTTATTATACTGTGAAGTCATGAATAACTCCTACTTCTATAAGCTGTATAGAATTTTTGAAGTTTAATGAAGTTTTAAAAAAAGTTTTT
>JAQMYF010000013.1:9395264-9405394 GCA_030014195.1 Neosilurus mollespiculum | reverse complement strand
TATACACACACACACACACACACACTGTGTATTAATCCTGCAAGGGAAATTTTGGCTCTACGTGTAACACATCCAAAGTGAGCACACACTTGGAGCAGTGGGCTGCCACACATTTGTGCCTGGAGAGTGATTGGGGGTTAGGTGCCCTGCTTAAGGACACCTTAGCCATGAAGCTGGAGGAAGAGAAGGTGCAGCTCACTTCTCCCTGCTGCCACACATTTTCCCTGCTGGTTTGGGAATCGAACCATCGACCTTTAGGTCCACAAGCTACTTCTTTAAGTGTTAGGCCACGGCTGCCCCCTTTTTTGGGGGGGGACTTTTGGGGTAAAGAAGAAAAATGTCAGGGCTAGCGGTGGCTCAGTGGTTAAGGCCTCTGGCTTACTGGTCTGAAGGTCAGGGGTTCAAGGCCTAGTACCATCAAGCTGCCACTGTTGGACCCTTGAGCAAGGCTGTTAACCCTCAATTGCCCAGTTTAAAAAATAATAATAGTTATTATTAAGAAAAATAATAAATTAGTGGTGGTTGCTCTGTATAAGGGTGTCTACCAACTGCTATAAATGTAAGCTATTCATGTTTTTTGGGGGGAAACAGGAATTCAAAGGTTATCCAATTCTGAGGGAAAAACCCAGATGTGAAAACCCTCAGTGGTAAGGCAAGCAGTACAATAAATTATTGTATCTCAATAAGGCCATATTATATCTATCATCCAAGTGAACACTGTGAGGATAGTGATTTAACAGAAATGTAAAGTATCCTACAGAAATAAACACGTAGCTTCAATGTTTTTTTCCACATTGCATCAATGAAGAACGTGGAACGTCGAATGATGTGTACAGCTAGCTTTAATAAATATTCAACCAATTGTATTACAATAATAAAGTGGGAGACAGGGCCGTGCTTATTGTATTCTGTGTGAAAAAAACAGCTTTAGGAACTCAAAAACAGCATGAACACCATGATCGGCTACCACAACACCCTGAACCAATGTAGAGCAAATTTTGGTGAAAGTACACAGTAGCACTAGGGCTCATGAACATATTTTGGGAGGGGTGTGTGTTTAGGTGTGTGGTGAACCCAATTATGCATTTGAATGCCCCCTTTGTCCTTTTTCTTACAGACAGTCTGAATGTACTACCAGGTTCTTTTGGCCCTGAACATTGTTTTCATAGCGTAACAAATATAATACTGATAAATATCATGATGTAAGTCTTCACCCAGCACCAGCGCTGATCAGTTGTATGTGGAGGTTAGAGTAGAAACATTAATACAACATCATGATCACAAGTGAAAAGTAGTTGAGTTGGGCTTTGGATCGCTAGTAGCCAGCACTGTGGACTTGGATAAGGACGTGGCCCATGTTTATGATTGTATTGCCAGAACACTGCTGGGGAAACGGGTGGGGTGGGGGTGGAGCAGCAGAAATTATTTCAGGATTGCTTATTAGTAACGCAGTTGCCTCCAGGTACATAAGCAACAACTTGTGTGTGTGTGAACTTGAAAAGCTTAATTTAGAGCAGAGGTTATTTGATTAGATCCACATAAATTGCATAAAAGTGTCTTTGGGCTGAACCTGGCTTAAAACACTGTTATTAGTATCACATCAGACTTGATGTGACTCTAATCCCGCACATTGACCCAGATATGAACTTTCTGCATGTGCTTTGCATTAATATCAAGCAGCAGGCTCGGTTCTTGGAATGATCTCAGTATCAGAATTTGGCAGATACTCAGACCTCTGATATTGAGATCATATCCAAAATACTGGGTGCAAACCATGGACTTATAGTTAGAGAAGCTGGTTTGGGACTTAAAGGTCGCTGGTTCGATTCCCAAATCAGCAGGGAAAATGTGTGTTGGCAGGGGAAGTGAGCAGCACCCTTCCTCCACCTTCATGGCTGAAGTGCCCTTGAGAAAGGCACCTAACCCCAAACTGCTCTCGGGGCGCCGTAATGTGTGGCAGCCCACTGCTCTAAGTGTGTGTTCCCTTTCAATGGGTTAAATTCAGAAATACAAGGAATCTGTGCTTCTCAAATGTTTTGGATCAGTATCTGAAATGTGACTGATTTGCTGAGCAGTCTCATTAACTTTTATTTCAGTCTTGCTCTTCACTCGTGCCAGCAGCCTCTCCAGCTTCGGCTTTTCTTCTCACAGCTGCCTGCAGGGTTGAGGTTCACTTCCAGCATGAAAGACGAGGTGCTAATTTTCTGCTGTTGATATGTTATTTTAAACTCAGCCGAGCTTTTCATTCGGACATTAACACATTAACTAATGACTGAATTTAGAGATGCTTTTCAACCGAATACATAGACTGTAAGTGCACTTCCCTGCAGTCGAGTGAATATCAGATTAGAACAGCTACCTCAGAAAGTCAGAGATTCAACATTACTGGAGATTTTGCAGAGTACTGAAAAGATATACAAACTGATTATGTTTAACTATTAAATCATACACACGAAGGTGCGTTAACCTCTAATGTGGCTGATATAAATTAACAGAAAAAAGCAAATATCACATTTAAGTTAAGAAACTGTACTGAGAAGTTCCTCCATCCATCATACAGCTTATCCATCAGGGTTGCAGGAAAAATCAGACCCAATCCCAGCTGACTTTGAGGGAGATTAAGCTGATCTGGGTCCAACCTGAAGAGGTACCACTTCTACTGCAGGGATAACACACAGGCAAACATCCATTTACACTTACAATCACACCTATGTGCAATTTGGAGTAGCCAGTTGACCTAATCCGCATGTCTTTGGACTGTGGGAGGAAATGAGGACCAAGAAGAACCCAAAGAGAGAGCTGACAAAACCTTTTCGTTGTGAGGCAACAGTGCTAACCACTGGCTTAACCAACACAACAGAATATCAGGATACAGCAGTGGTTCTTGAACAAAGAGTTGGATTATGGTACCCAGGGGGCAGACCTGGACATATGAGAACATACACACCTTGTGAACTCTTATTAGTGGTTCAGCGTGCCAAGTTGAAGCCATTACTAAGTGTTGGAGAGCACCGCCACAGATGACAAATGTCAGTGCAATTTTGAGACAAATTTGAAGAATTTCACCTGCAAAACCTCATAAATTCAGCGCACCAACTGCAACAACTCATTTGTATGATGATTACTTTGGGTTTTTATCAAATGTGAATTTGGTGTGTCAGTCCCATTCCGTCTGAGCTTCAACCCAATGATTTTTAATGCACCAGGCGTCTTTCCTTACATTTATACCATTAATGACTCTTCACATGCTTGAAGGACCAGTGTGGAAGATTTTGCAGTATCTAGCGGCATCTAGTGGTAAAATTCCAGATTGCAACCAACCTGAAACCTGTGTGGATCTGGGCTACTGTACAAACATGATGGCTTCTATGAAAGGGGACCCGCTCCCCATGTAGATATAAACAGCATATTCTAAGGTTCTGAAACCTCCACATTTAAAAAATAAAAAAATTATTATAGATCAATGAAAAGGTATTTATCGATGATGTACTTAATTTCTGCTAATAGATCCTCAAAAATATTACACAGTGCACCTTTAAGAGCCATGTTAAATGAACATCTTTTCATATATTCTTAAAGAATTTAAAAAATGAAATTTAATTGTACCAAAGTGCTGCACAAGCGGAGCACCAGTGATAAAGGAAAAAGCTTCTAACCACCGAGTTGCTTTGGAACATCAAGAAAAACCTATAGCTTACGTCCGCCGGTCCCGCTGTCCTTCCGCTGTACGTGTACACTTGGGAACCCAATGTTTTTCTGTGAAATTTAATTTCTTGAAAAAAAAAAAGGAAAAATGCAAGAATTTTTTTTTCTGGGAGAGAGTAATATAGAGAACAAGAGGCGTATAATATTCGGGTCACGTGATGTGACGCCATCCTTAATGACATACACATAAACAACTAACGATATTTTTGTGTAATTGAAATGTTGTCTAAACCTACAGTTTCTAAATGGTGTACTTTACGTGTCAAGACTAAGTTTGTATGTTTGATTAGGATATGTGGATGGGGTTTGAGAGTTCCCACGAAAAACTTGTCAAGTATGGGAAATCATATGTGAGCGCCGTTTTTGATCTATATTATACTGAAAGAAAATCTGAACAGCTTGAATCTTTTGGGCCCTATTTTTCAAAATTGTTTGAAAAATTGTTGAAGTTTCACCCCAAAATAAGGTCCCCAGAAGCAGCACAGTGGCACGTGCACCTCACAGCAAGAAGGTCCTGGGTTCCATTCCTGGGCTCGGGTGGTTTTTGTGTGGGGTTTGCATGTTTTCCCTGTGCTTGTGTAGGTTTTCTCTTGTTACTCCAGTTTCCTTGCATAATCCAAAGACATGCCCATTAGGCTAACCGGCTGTTCCAAATTGCCCCAGTGAGATGGTCTGGCAAGCTGTTCAGGGTGTATCTTGCAACTCTAGTAGGAGTAGTGATTCGGCAAGTGAATGAGTCAGGTCACTAGGACAAGCTCACTTAGGTAGCACTGCCATTGTTTACATATGGTGCTTACATCTGTCAAACACTTTGCGACTCCCATTTCTAGTGAAAAGGCTACTGCCATGTCCGTCATAGAGTTCACTATATACACCTATCCCAAAATCGGTTTCATGCTTCTTGATTGTTATTTACTATAATCATAATAACTACAGATGATAACACCAATTTTGAATCAGTACAGTTTTTATTGCTTCCAAATGGACATTATAAAAGGAATAATTCATAAGGCAGTCGGTAAACTGGTACATTACACTCACACTTGTTCGTATAAGTGATATGCACAACTAAAAAACTCACACATGGCCATGTCAGTCTGTTCATCACATATGGCTTCTATGATTGACAAAATAAAGGCTCAATGTGAAGACCATTCCCAAAATACACACCTTGGCTGGAAATGTTTAGTTCCATTACTTGAGGAAAGCGTATACACCCTCACCCAGTATATTGTGCTCAGCTTATACAAGTCAGCTCCTACATCTTCCAAACTAACAGCAGATTGTGAGACCCACATAACACCTATACACACGATCAAGACATACATAAACTGATTTCAGTACAACAGACAATGGATGTTTCGAACTGCATGCTGATGCTGGATCAGTCTTTGGCTTGACCTGATAAACGGAATTCAAGATTGATAATGAGCTGATCCTAAGTCAGCAATCTTTAGGAAATAAAGCCCATATGTTTAGCTATGACTCATGGTTGGAACAATACTGCAGGAAACACCATCATAATCTACTATAAACTAACATTGCGATCTTTTCATACGTTAAACTCATACTTCCATACAGGAATTCGGATAATTAATATGCGCAGGATTCAAAGTTGCCGGGCAAAAGGGCAATATGGCCTCCTTAGTATGAGAGCTGCATAGTGGATAAGTCTTATATTGAGACGACGTACAGGTGTAGCAACTGGAAACATGACAAACCTACATGCTAAAACAAGATATTTATCATTGATTTCTTATATTATTTAAATCACGACGAACACGGGGTTAACTCCAAGTGCACACGTGAGCAGGTGCAGAAGGGCTGTGTAATGGCATCTCTGTAACTCGTTAAGAGAATATACTACCCAGAAACATAAAGTGAACTAAAATGTAATCTTTTACAGTTTACATATTTAGCCCATGAGAGGCAGGTCAGGTGAGCTCTGAACTACGAGCTGAGCTGGTGCAACATAGCTACCCGCATATCTTTAGCCTACTCATTCAGAGTTCAGGACATACTTCACGGAAACGAAAGTAAACCAACCTCTGGAATGGTGTTTTAGTATATACTACACACAAACACAAGAAAACGAACTAAATCAGGATTTTTGTTACGTGTTGCTATTTTAAATTGTGAGAATAATGAAACCACCTGCTCCAAATGAGCATGACTAACTGTGAGAGAGCATATCCTCTCCAATCCCATGATAGCGGACCAATCAGACTACACCGTTCCTGTGTAGGCTACAAATTACACGCAACCGCTTCAAGTTTTGCCATAACGAGTTCCACAAGTGACACTGCAGTGGTAGTGCGATTATTCAGCTAGTAAAACTGTCACATGTTTAACACTTAGCATCTTGAATGTTAATCAAAAAGTTCTCCGAGCTTCATTTTTTTTATGTTACACGTGGATATAGAGTAATGTATACCGCCCTCTCATATTTCTGTGTACAGTGTACTGTCATATCACTAGTTATAACCAAACATAATATACTTTATTTTGGCCAAACCTTTAAGATCCATCGGTCAGATTTACGCTTGTAAGATGCAGGCATAGTTTGATAGTCAGGTCGCTGCTTTGATGGCAGCTGAACATCATTATACCCAGAGATGAGCAAAAGGTGATCTGTTGAGCAGTGTTAAGGTGTTGACTGTGGCAGACGTACAGAAGGCGAACCCTCTACTATGCTAAAAAACAAACAAAAAAAAGTACAATAGCACAAAATCACAGCGGATGCCTCTTATGCTCCAGTGAGACTTGCGATCATAAGCGTTGAGGCTGGGAAGGGATGCTGTACCATAGATTTAAAGTCACACACACGAACCCCAAAGCACCTGATTCAGGCCCTGCAGATTTCATAAGCGCTAGCCATGCACTTATGAGAGCTGATATTAAAGCATTAGGTAGCAGTTTGTGAGGTTGAGACTGTATGGTATTTCATCATACATGACAACATATAAGAAAACAGTCTACAGTCATACCTGTGACACTCATACATTCAGGTATATGTGTGTGTATATATAATCAACTCATTCGAATCATTTTAACAGTTCCTATGGGTGTAAGAGGTGGAGCAGATTGAGTGAGAGGAACATCATCTCCTGTAAACATGCGAAGAACAGAGATCAGATCTGCAAATCCACTTCATATCAATGACGCTGTTCAGGGGATGTACAGATCTGAGCTTTCTTCATCAACTTTGCTGTCTGGATGAAACCCAGAAGGGGAGAAATGTAATGAGAGTAAAAAATTTGAGAAAAATAGAGAGGGAGGGAGGAAGAAGAAGAGGAAGAGAGGCTGACGTTCTCCACAGTGTATTGATGAGCCTGACGTCGAGCTTGTGCCAGCCAATCCCTGTGCCAGCGCTGCCAAGGCGTTCTTATAGAGAGAGTTATATGGTTTTTCTAGCTGTGAGTACTCGCACAATTGAGCCCACACCACCTGCAGAAAGTGCCTACACACACACACACAAAAGAAGAATTTAGGTTCACAGTTATAGAACTTACGGGGTCTAAGCTAACTTCTGTTGATCAGCGGCATTAACGAGGTGATGATCTGTCTGGCTGTCCATGAACAGCCACCTAACGTTTTCGTTAGGAAGTCAGAAGTTTTCACTGCCATGTATTTAAATAAAGCTGATTAATGTAATGTGGCATGGTGGCATAGCGGTTAGCACGAGTTGGGTTCTGGGTCCTGGCTTCGAGTTCTGGGCTCGGCAAAAGCGTTTATTTTTTTTTGTGTGATTTTGCATGTCTCCCTGTGCTTGAATGGACTTACCCCAATATTCCAAAAACATGAACATTAGGCTAATTGGCTGTTCAAAATTGCCCCTAGCTGTGAATGTGAGTGGTTGTGTGTGTGTTGGCTCTGTGATGGACTGGTGAGCTGTTCAGGGTGTACCTCGCCTTCGCCCTATTGTCGGATGAGATAGGCCCCAGCCTCCCCATGACCATAGTAATCCCTTTAATGAGGGAGTGTATGAATAATTGTTTTAAAAATATCCTCAATCAGCAGCCTACACTGCGCAACATTTGGGGCTTCCCTCGCCATGTCTGGTATCAAAACTTTGCATGGAATTTCTGATATTGAAATATCTGATGAGGATCTGCGCGCGCGCACACACACACACACACACCATACCTTCTCATGCCACTGGAGCAGCACTGCACTGCTGTTGTCTGATGGTCGTTCAAACCCTTTATAGATGTACTTCATAAGCAGATCCACTTTAGTCTTATCCAGAGACTGTACCGCTTTCTCAATTTCACTAGACTTAAAGGCTGTGAGCACTTTCAGTACCAGACCCTCAGCCCGGTCCTACACACACACACACACACACACACACACACACACACACACACACACACACACACACACACACACACACACACACACACGTTATGTCCTTATAGGGTACCTGTGGTCAATTTGTATTACTAGTTCTTTAAAACGATCACGTATGACAACAGTGGTCCCGTCAGGCAACGTCAGTCCTTGCTTCTTGTACACGCAAGTGCTGCCACACTGTGACTACTACTACTAGGCATTTTCAACACAAATTCGTTGTTTTGTCCTATTGGCTGGGCTGTGTGCAGCAGACACCAGTCTAAGATAACACATCATCAGCCTGTGCTGAGCTGTCGCCAGGAAAACGGCAGAGTGCAAAGCATATGGCTGCCCAAACAAGAGCAGAAACCACGGAGAACATAACATGACATCGGCGCAGGCCGCACTCTGAAAACGTTTCCTTTCGGACGCAATTCAGTAGTCTGTGAAGACCACTTCAAGCCGACCTGCTATCGGCGTGACCTTCAGGAAGGACTACATGGCATGAAGCCCAAGCTTTTGCGTCTAAAACCGGATGCTGTTCCTACGGAATTCTTTCATAAAAAAAAGTCAAAAGATGACAACGGGCGGGAGCAGCGCCTCGCCAAAAGGAACCAGTAAAAGGTAAGAGCCTTTAGCGTGCGGGGAGTTTTATCACCTAAATGTCACTTGCAGATTGTGCAGGACAACCCGACCCAACGAGTTCACCTCAATTCCGGGAAAAAACGGTTGTTCCGCATTGGTTCAGCCCCCACTAGTAATCCATGGGATAAAATTACCCAGTGTAGTGTTTTTATGGTCATTTACTGCATATTAAAATAGGCTCTGTTTCACTCAACGAATTACTTTATGCAGTATTATACTGTAAGGACGACCAATATCAGTTTAACCCATAATAATGTTATTTCTGGTCTTATTTCACTGGATTACTGTGAAAGAAGACCAGGCAGGTCCCGATTGTTTGGCCAAATGTGGCATTTTATAATTAAAATATAACACTGCTCAACTGGATTTCTGTAGAAAATATTTTACCTTCTTACATGATGTAATATTTTTTTTTAATATCTGATTCAATTTATTGAAAAAAATTGATACACACTATAAAAAGGGCATTTGAGCTATGAAATTTTCAATAATATTCAAACGAAGAATTTCATTGTAAGGGAACTAAATTCTCTCCCTCAGGGTGAATGTCACTGTTTGGCTCTGGCATTTGATGGCGCTCACCTTGACGTTCTGGCTCTTGGTGTTGATTGGTGGGTTCTTCAGTGCGGCCTGTAGGGCGCCCATCATGTTCCCTGTGCATGGTGTTAAGGAAGAAACTATTTACCAGCATCATAACAATAACATCCATCCATCAACTCTACCGCTTTTCCATCAGGGTCGTGGGGGAAGCTGGAGCCAATCCCTACTGACATCAGGGGTGAGAGGCAGGGTTACACCCTGTACTGGTTACCAGTATACAGTAAGGTTAACATCAACCATCCACACTCACATTCTCACTTGTGGGCAATTTAAGCTGCTTTTGCACAGGTACACACAAAAAAGTTGCCCTGGACACCGCTGGCCACAACTTTCTCCACTTTTTAAGGTGGTGCAGGTTGTTCCAGAACATCTTGTTTCATGGACACACTTGCTGTCTGAACATAATCAGTGTCCAGTACAAGGGTTTACACATGCGCAGTAGCGTCCATCAGGGTTATTGGGTAATTTCATGGGCTTTCGCAGGTTATGGGCTTCTTCCAGTGGTTTGCTTGCATGTTGTCCCTCTAGCTTCCAACTTGTCACCAATTCGAGAGTGAGCGTGTAAACATGTAGGTGGAAACTGTTCCGGTAGCAACTTGTTCCCGATGCTCATGTAAAAGCAGCTCTAGAGTACTCAGGTGACCTAATGTGCATGACTCTGGACTACAGGAGGAAAACAGAGAACCCAAAGAAACTCCCTTGCTCTGAGAGAGCCTGAAAGTCAGATCTACATGAATGAATATCAGAAAAAAAAAAAAATAAGAACAAATATTTTATATTAGGATCTGTCTGTGTCATTGCTTAACTTGTGAAATAAACACAATGACCCGTTGATTATGTCACTGTTT
>JAQMYF010000013.1:9366311-9385876 GCA_030014195.1 Neosilurus mollespiculum | reverse complement strand
TTCGGGGTAGGGCTTATTTTGGACCGTTCTGCTGAAGTAAGGGTAGGTCTTATTATCGGGGTAGGTCTTATTATCGGGGAAACACGGTATTAATAGTACACTATAATGTTGAAAGTTTGACCCTTTAGCTCCATTAAAAAAATTGTCCTCACCAGGAGCCTTGTACTCCCTGAAGTGGATGTTGGCCAGGACGAAGTGGATGACAGTGGGACATTGTTTGTCATCTGGCCTGGGTTTGAACACGTAACACTCCTGCAGACCCTCACGATCGAACACCTTCACATCAATCTTAGGGAAAGGCAACTTGTTCATGCGTGCCCATTTCTCAGCTAACAAAAGCTCCTGAAGAAAAAGATATGTCACAGTATAATATTAAATGTTTGAAACAGTCATAAGACACAATCAAGTAGCGACACTATATTGCCAAAAGTAAACACTGGACCATCACAGCCATATGTCGTTTTTTTTTTACAAATCACATTCAAGGTTTAGTGCCTCACTTTGCTTTTAGAATAACTGCCACAGTAACCTGTTCTCAATCACAGTGGTCTGCACAAATCTGACTATTGTCATGCTAACCTTAAAGGGAGGGCTGGAATCACTCGGCCTGGCTGAGAAATCGAAAGATATGATGAGATCAACGCCGCGCTGGGGTCGCAGGATCAATGGGTAGGGTAGATTAAAGGTCAAGCCACTGTCCACCACATGAATCTTCTTGCTCCTTACATCCAGTGGCTCGTAGATGTGAACAAACTCATTGGGGTCTACAGGAAAAGTGTATAGGTAAGTCCCAGAAAAGGGGGTGAGGTCATAATAACTGTCAGTCTCACTGAATTAGGCAAGGCCTCAGTATGTTTCAGTCCCAGTAAGGGGATTTCAATACCTTTTAGTCTTAGTGAATTATGCATGGCCTCGAAACCGGTCAGTTTCAGTAGAGAAATACGGACTCAGTGTGTTTCTGTCCCAGGAAATTCGGTGTGATATACCTCTCAGTCTCAGTTAATTAGCTATAGCCTCAGTACCTGTCAGTTGCAGTAAAGGGGGTGTGGTCTCAATATTGCTAGTTCCAGTAAAGGGGGGTGTGGTCTCAATACCTGTCAGTCCCAGTGAAGGGGTGTGGTCTCAATACCTGTCAGTCCCAGTGAAGGGGGTGTGGTCTTAATACCTGGCAGTCCACGTAAAGTGGGTGTGGTCGCAATACCTGTCCGTCCCAGTGAAGGGGTGTAGTCTCAATACCTGTCAGTCCCAGTGAAGGGGTGTGGTCTCAATACCTGTCAGTCCCAGTGAAGGGGGTGTGGTCTTAATACCTGGCAGTCCACGTAAAGTGGGTGTGGTCTCAATAACTGTCAGTTCCAGCAAAGGGGTCGTGGTCTCAATACCTGTCAGTCCCAGTAAAGGGGGTGTGGTCTCAATAATTGTCAGTTCCAGGTAAGGATGTTATTATTAACTCTCTGTATCAGATGAGGATTGCTTTAACTGTATTGCAAAAAGAAAAGTACACATTCCTTCATCAAACCTGAAATAATCTTTTTCACAAATAATATGAACATGAACTAAAAGGGAGCTTCCTTTTGATCAAGGATCAGGTTGGCAGACACATGCAGGATAATAGACTACAGTGTTACACATCATCATTATATCCTGCTAAAGGTCTGAAGTAGCCTGAAAATTCTGCATGAGCTGTTTTTTTTTTTTCTTCACCGCAGTATTACTGGGAAAAGCACTAAAGCTGACTCACTGAAAACCTTTATATAGTGCTCCAAACTGAAAGCAGAACAGCTCTGTGGTTAAGGCCAAACCTGCAGAGGCATGCAGAGGAGCAAGAATGCCTGCATAACATAATCAATAATTTATCACGGATTATAGGGCATATTGTCAGTTTTACAGAAAACTAAAGAAGATGTGCGCGATCAGTTTTCACCCTGACAAGTAATGGATAAAGCATATTTGTGCACCTGTGACAGCATCCACCTCATCCTCAACAGACTGCTGTGTTTGAAAGTGATTGCATGGTGTTAAAGGCAAAGAGGAGTTTAGGTTCAGGCCAAGCATGAAGTTGTGCACTTTTCCCGCGCGGCCTTCACGTGTGTTAAACAGCGCCGTGTCTCCCACAATGGAAGTGAACATCCGCTGCACCCAGCTGGCTTGAGCATTACGTTGCCGCTCCTCTTCCACTTCTGAGGACTCCGTACCCACTTAGAGATGAAGAGATGAAGAAAGAGTGAAAGTATGAATAATTAGAAGGCAGGAGAAAAAAAAAAATCAGGATATTAGGTAAGGAAAGGGTGAGGAGAGAAAAAAATGAGGGGGGACACAGAAGATGATTAAGAGGGAAAAGAGGAATAAAAGAGGACGAGAGAATAAGGAGAAAAGGAAAAAAGCAGAAAAAGCGAATTGATTGTTTGCTAACTGTGGCTCAGGAACGTAAACGGGAATTTATTTTTTATGATGTGTAATTGAAAGTGCTATTAAAGTGACCTACTCCTGCGCAGTTCTTCTTCGTTATCTGTTGTGTCCTTTCCGAGAATGTGCTCTGGTTTAATTTGCTCTGTAAATCAAACCAACAAAGAAAGTAAACAGCTTCAAGTACACAGGCGCATACAAATGATCTCCTCTTACAACTCGTACTTGCATTATTTTTTTTTTTCATTCTCTGTTGTTTGCTGCACAAAAATGAACATTTTGGGGCTTTCAGTACAATATCAAACTACATACAGTGATGTGTAGAAATGATTCAGTAAATTGCATACTACGAGGGCAGTCCAAAAGTTCATTATTTTAATTTTATATTGGTATTGATTTTTAAAACTACAATCTGTCCCAATAATATTCAGTTGAAAACTGTTCGTGCTAGTTATAATTCAGTAGAGTTATTTAGGTCTGTACCCTGGGCCCTAAGAATAATGAGAGCTATCAATGGACAGTACTATGCCACCCTACTGCGATGGGAAGAGATTAAGAAGAAACATCGAGGGAAGCTTCGATCAGGTGTCTTGTTGCTTCAGTACAATGCAACAGTTCACACCTCACAGATCGCCGTTGCTGCAGCAGCCGAGTGCAGCTTCGAACTTCTACCACACCCGCCTTGTACACCTGATCTTGCACCCTCAGACTTTAAAAGCAGGAATCGCTAATGTGAGAGTGGTATATCAATGGCAGTGGTGACTCAGTGGTTAAGGCCTTGGGCTAGTGATCAGAAGGTTGGGGGTTCAAGCCCTAGTACTACCAGGCTTCCACTGTTGGGCCCATGAGCATTGCTCTTAACTTCTCAGTTGTATAAATGGTTTGGGGGACATATAAAATGTCCCCTTAAAAATATTCCCTTAAATGTAAGGGAATATGCCATAATTGTAAATGTATACCAGCAAACTGTTGTTTGCTGATGTGCTGCAAATTAAAGTTTAGATACTAACAAACTTGTTCGATACAGTAATAATGAACATGCTGTTTATTTTTTACAGTTACATTAACTTATGAGTGAGTCTGTATAAAGTATGAAGATTCACCGTATGTTAAAAGAATTTATCTACCACAGTCTTTTCTTATCTAGTGAGAAAGAACCTGAATACAGAAGGGAAAAGGTGACATATGACCATTTAAACCAGACAGAATGATGTAATTTCCTGAGTGCTCTACTCTCAGAAGGAGCAAATTTCTGTGTTTGTTTCTAGCCCTGCATCCCCTCATCCCCTATTCCTTATTATCTCTATGTCTTTGAGAGGATCTTCCACTGCCATGTTTTAAAAATATAGCTATGCTATGCCTATACCTAAATTCAACCCTAATCTTAATCTCACCAACCAGCCGAGTACATTTTTAGTTGTTAGTATGAAAGCTAGTTTTTTTTCCTGAGCAAGACCAGATTATAGATTCGTAGTGTGAGTACAAAGCCAAACAAAAAGAGACTATATCTCACCGAGCTCCTCCTCCATAGTGCTGCTGCAGCCAGCCGTCTCCTTCACTCCAATCACACGGTTAAACAGGATGGAGAAAGCACTGCCCCACACGCCTATCACACACACACACACACACACACACACACACACACACACACACACACACACAGACACAGACACATAGAATGTTGTGTTGAAAAGGACTCCCTGCATTCTTTACACTCTTATCCAGGGTCTTTCTATCTCTCTGTTCAGCTCAACCACTCATGACTTACTCTTCTCTAAAAACATGTACAAGACTTTCAGTTCCTTGTCTTTCTCTCTTTAATTTCTCAATGAATTTTTGAGGGGCGGAATGGCGGCGTAGTGGTTAGCACATCTGCCTCACAACAAGGAGATCCTGGGTTCGAGTCCCGGGCTCAGGTGTGGAGTTTACATGTTCTCCCTGTGCTTGCGTGGGTTTTCTCAGGGTACTCCGGTCTCCTCCCACAGTGCATTTTAGGTTAATTCCAAAGTGCCCCTAGGTGTGACTGTGAGTGTGAATGGATGTGTGAGTGTTGGCCATGCAATGGACTGTACAGCTGTTCAGGCAGCACCCCACCTTTGAGATAGGCTCTAGGGTCTAGAGGCTGACTTTCTAGATTGCTGACTTTCGTAAAGAGTAGGTTGCATTGCAGTCAGTGTGTTTCTGCCCTGCGATGGCCTGGCAAGCTGTGCCCTTGCCCAGAGTCGGCTGAGATGGGCACCAGCCTCTCCAAGACCCTAATTAGGATTGAGCAGTTCAGAAAATGGATGGTTGGATGGATGGGTGAAGGGTGCCAATAATTCCAGAGGCACAGTGAGTTTAAAGTAAAAATAGATGTGTAGGATGAGGGAACAGATTAGTATAGATTTTGATAATGTAGATTTGGTTATTAAAATTTTCCTATAATTTTCGCAGGAATTACTATTCAAATTATTTATATTTCTTTATTTATTTATTGAAATAAATAAATGCAGTATTTCCTTTTCTCAGTATCTTACCCATTAAGAAGTGTAGTGGGTTCTCATCATACTTTTTCACAACGCTGCCCATGAAAAACTTGCTGCCAAACAGCTCAGGGGACATGAAGGTACCATATTTTGCCATGCCAATCTCATATGGACTAAACTCCACCCAGTCTGTCATGGGAAAAAAATGTGTACAGAATTAGCAGGAAGTTTCAGGTGGTGTACCAAAAAAAAGACCGCAGTCAGTTTCACAGTTTTCCACAATGTACACAACGGTATCTCTACAATGATCATGAGACGTCTGCTGTAAAACTCAGCTTTCCGACAGTCTGCTTTGTTTAGTCAAAGCTGTGTGGCAAACTATCCTCTTACAGGACAGTTTCACTACAATAGATGAAAGAGTTGTTTCTGCCTCCATGATATGCAGGAGCATATTAATACAGCAATGTTGATCAGGAGCGTGCTTTGCATATCTGCTGCAAGCTATCCAAATCTAAGCAAATGTGTTTTGCTGGTGCACTTCATTCACATGCTGCATCAGCTGGACCAACAGTCCACTCCAAATGAATGAAATGCTGACTTTTTGATTTGCCTGCTTAGTCTGGAATTCATGGCGATGATGAAAATGAGGTGCATCTGCTCGTGAACTGAGGTGTAGCTTTTTAGCACCATGAAAATGAATGGTAAAGAAAAAGTCTAGGCCTGGCTCCATCTGTTCTATAGCGTTTGTCCTAGGACAAGATGGACAAAAAGTAAAAAGCAGTTTATTTGAGACTAAATTTTCGCTAAATGAATAAATAAATAAATAAAAATTGTATGTAAGAAGCGCACTTACCAGCGAACATGAGCTCAGAAACATTGGGTTTGACGTGCAGGCAGGTGAACAAAGGCAGAGGACACTGACCTAGTTTCACCTTCTCCTGCATGGAGCTCAGTGTAGTGTTCATCCTCTGTAACACACACACACACACACAGAGAAAGAAAGAGAGAGAAAGAGAGAGAGAGAGAGACAGAGAGAAAGAGAGAGAGAGAATAACATTTCAGTGTTAAAAGACTTGAATTCTTTCTGTAACCCAGGCACCTTTATTTCCCATGGCTGATTTATGGGATCCCAATCTTGAGGAACACATCAGAGAAGGACACTGTGTTTTTCTTTTAAAGATATGGGCCTGCATCGGTGCACTTGGCACTGTAGTTTGGGTTGGTGTTTTAGCGGGAAGAGAACATTAACACTGTTATCAGTACAGATCTCAATAAAGTTCACAGTGTTAAACATCGCAACCCTCACAAGCTGCTTTCGGCCCATGTTTGGTGCTAGTGTGAGTTCTTGTACTACATGATGTGCTATTATATAAAAAAGAAGTATGAATGTACAACAGGTCTACAATGGGGACATGGACATCAAACAATTGAGCAATGGAAGTAGGGGGAGAGGTCTGCATCATATGGACAGCTGCGTGCATGTGTGTTTGTTCTCATGGGGAAGAAATGGCAACAATATGGACTATGTGACGAAGGCAAGCCATCAGAAGCAGTGTGATGTTTGAGGCAATGTTTTGCTGGGAAGCCTTGAGCGTGGATGTTAATATGACATGTACTAAAACAGTGGTGCAGACCAAGTACACCCCTTTATGGCAATGGTATTCCTTAACGGCAGTAGCCACTTCCAGCAGCACAATGCACCATGCCGTACTACAAAACTGTTCAGGAATGGTCTGAGGAAAACTGGCTGCCAAATTCCCCTGGTGCTGGACAAACAAGTCCAAACCATGCAGGCCCCACCTTACAACTTACAGGAATTAAACAAACTGATATATATAGATGTCAGTGTGTGTGTGTGTGTGTGTGTGTGTGTGTGTGTGTGTGTGTGGGTGTGTGGGGCCTCCTCACCCCTGGAATGAGTGTCTCTCCAATGAGCATGCCGAAGATGTCAGTGAAAGTGACGGGCTGCCCGTTTGCTTTCTTATTCCACAGAGCTTTAATGTAGCGTTTGATGTGCTGTGGCATCAGAAGTTTAAGTGGACTGCTGCTCACACTCTTCATCAGCTCCTGATTGATGTCTTGTGGGCCTTTCTCAGGAAACTCAGGGTGCGAGTATAGCGTGGACATGTACCTGTGTAAATATGTCCGTTAATGATCAGAGAGTGTCATTGCCAGTACAGCGCTCTCAGTGACTGGTGTGATGCCATGCAATATGCATGCAATAATTTCAGTTTATGCAGCACTTGATGCTATAACTGTACCCATTACACTAGTTGATTCACACTTATTAATATGATGCAGTGCAAGTGCATTTCCTGTAATAAATACATACTCTGCTTGCTACGTTGTTAAAGTGATAAAGGAACTAAGCAAACTAAAAAAATTTTTTTTAAAGAATTTAAAGGCTTGTCAGTGTTAGGTTTTGAGAAGGTAAGGAATAATGATGAGTGGATACATGGATGGATGGAAAGAAGGTAGAGCAAATGAATGAATTGTAAAGACTAGGGACACAACGTAATCAATTATAGCTGGCTAGACAATAAAGTTCCAAAGTTCAAAATTATTATCTGTTAGTGTTAACACCAAGCTCTGTGATGTCTTACGTTGTGGTGCTGTTCAAATAGCCAATCAGGCATGGGGGAGAGACTTCGTAAAGCAGCGCGTAATTGAACACTCGGGTTTAAAATATAGCCACTTTTTGTTTTTGTCTCACGATCAGCAGAAGCGTTTATTTAAAAAAAAAAAAAAAAAAAAAGCTATTAAAAAACTTCTGTGCACATGAGAGAAACAAGTTCATCATCTGTATCAGAAAGTGTGTGTGTGTACGTGTGTGTGTGTGCGTGTGTGTGAGAGAGAGATAGACAGTCAGACTGTGTGTGAGAGAGTGATAGTGTATGTGTGAGAACACTGTGCTATTTAAAAAAACAGGATGTAAAGTTCATATCAATACTAATTTATAAATATTCTACACATAGTTGTAATATAAAGATATATATGCTGATATTGATTTCTAAAAGAGTTTTCTAAATAATCAAAAGTGAGATCATATTCATTTGACTGCTTTTATTAATTGACAAAAAGCAGCCATGTTCAGTATTATAGAAAATTGGGGATGCACATTGTGATGCATCGTGATATCAAATCAAACAGGACAATCGTAATCAAATCGAATCTTGAGATCACAGATGCACAGCCCTAGTACAAACCATGTTGAGCCAGAAAGTCCTGCTACATAAGTAGCACAGTCCAGCACTCCAGACTCATACAGAGCCTTCATCACCCCAGAGAAGCCCACCATGGCTCGAAAACCCCCTCCTGATCCCACAATAGCAATAGTAGGAACCTGGACACAACCAAAACATGGTGAATAATAATTAATACTAAATTACTGTTTGAGACAGACAATGTATCCAAGGAACCACTTTTACAGTACACTGTATGTAAATGCTTACATACACTGTCAAACCAAACACACTTTACATACTACATCTATTATGCATGGGGGTGCACGCGTGAATATGTGAATCCTATAAATAGGAAAACTGCTAGGAAATGAGATGATTTGTACATTTTGCCCAGTTGGAGAGACAGACTTATAAGAAATCAGAGCTCACCTCCTTCTGTGATGTGGGCAGGACTTTTGGGTTTTCCATATTAAGGAACTTTTTGATGCCCAGCATGACTCTGTCCCTACGTGTCTCTCTGAAGAGTTTCTCCTGGTCACACAGGGCCATACTGAAGCGCAAGTCAGTGGATGAACTACAGAAAGGAAAGGCAGTTGGTAATATCACTAACACAACAAGCTCATCACGAAAAGGTGGTTTTCTAAGAAGACTAATGTACTTACCAGACTTCCAATAACATCTCCAGATGCACCTTTGTATTCTGGTGGGACAAAAAAATAAGAATTTATCATTACGCAAAAACTAACTTCTGGTTTTGCCTGCATTGCTGGCAGTAATAAAAAGCATGGTATCATAATTATCTTGTAAGTAACCACAATTAAACAGTGATCGTAATCAATGGCGTTTATGACTCAGTCTGTTTGTTTGTTTGTCAGTTTTGTCTGTGAACATATTCCTGACCATACGTCTACATGGTTTTTCACCAAACTTGTTGGGAACACTTCCCTACCTGAGTCCCAGTGATGATTTGATTTCGGAATATCTAGATCAAAGGTCAAGGTGAAGGTCAGAGCAAGGTCACAAATCTTTGATGATAGAGTGCTTATAACATTGAACATTGAGAAAGTCCATATATTGTTTATGCCATTACCATGGCATAAACAATATATGGACTTTCTCAAGAGACAGTAACCTTTGACCTTGAGTGACCCTGAAAAGTCAAAAATGAAACTCACAGGATTTTGAGTGCTTTTACCTTTGAAACATTAAACATTGAACATTGAACACTAAAAGGAAACCATACAGGGACTTTCTACTTCAGCAATATCCTCTGACCTTAATATTTAAAAAAAACTTCATATGAGTTTTTTCACTTATTTGACCAAGTTCACCTGCTATAGAATGTGCCGAAATGGTTATTTAAATCCGGTAAACATCCAGAGCTTATTTATTACATTATCCTTGCTTCATTACAGACATACCTTGCACTTAATGAGTGCCCCTCTAATTATTGTTTCTTTATAGCTCAGAGAGACATTTGCAAAAATATCAGGAGAAAAATCCCTTTGCTCTGGGTAAATGTCGCTCAGGAAGTTATCTCCAGTTTCCTCATAGCTCCGTCAGACACAACATTATCACTGACCACAGTATCAGAAAGTGCTTTCATTTCATTTTTAACTAGAGTATTGCTTACTGAAACCTTATCTGTATCATACCAACTGGAAGAAAATTCTTAAGCTGAAAGTTTTGATAAATCACAGTTCGGCTGCAAAACATCAGACTCTTTACGTCATACTGCAGAATGTGTTATCGCCCCACATTCTTGCATTTTCCAGTCTTATGCAATCTTATATCATCCACCTCTAAATATTTCTGATCACTAGGCAGTATTATTGTGTTATATAATCACTACTACAGTGAAGAGGCTACACTAAGATATGTAGCCTTATACTATTAGTGACTTCACACAACATGTACCAGGACCAGAAATGTATAAAATTGACATTCTGACAGCTAAACTGTTTTTTTTTAACGTTTTCACACATATTCATACAAAAACTGTGTTACTACCACTCTATTTATTTATAATGAAAGCCTAAGAGATTAAATGGACACATTCAGTATTCTCACGTTTCTTCTTTTAGGCTTCTTTAAAACAAACTTAGATTTCCTCTCCATACAGAAAGAACGGTTTGTGCGAAAAAATTTAAAATAATAACATTCTGTCTCTAACATGGATACTGTAGCTCTGAGATGATATAAAGTCAGAATTCACAGATTTTCTTTTCAACATGGTTAAAAACCAACATGTTTTGAAATGCATGTGTCAGAATAATTCATACAGTTCAGTTATAGATTCAGTGCAAAACCTTTTTTCCCCCCTGTAGAGATTAAAGATACAGCAATTACTCTGCACACATTGGGTACCATTGTAATGCAAAAGGTAGCAAAAAGAAATGAAAAATCACGCGATCTTGTGTTTCTGCTGGCAACACATCATTAACTTGCGTATGAATACATGGCACATGCTTTTTTAAAAATGTATTAGTTTAATATCGGCAAACTGCTATTATTGCCATTAACTTGCCGTATATGGACCGAGGGATTCACATCCTGTTCACATTCCGATTTGCACTCTTGCGAGAGTGAAACAGCAGTCTTGGCTAATGCAAACTATCAAATGGATTTTAGCAGATTACAGCTTCAAAAATGTAGGTAAAAACCACCAGATGAATAAAATTTACATGTGTTCAGAAGAGTTTGGAAGGCTTGCCTTTCATTTCAATTTAATATTAATAACTAATCAGGATCATTTTCCTTTATTCCTTTATTCCATTAATCACCGTAATTAATGTGCTGATTTACGTAAGAAAAAACTATGCTGAAAGTAGTTTCCTGGTTCTGCTGCTGCTCAATTTCTCCACTCTCTTCTCATGAGTCTGCAACTGACACGGGGTAGGGCCAACACACAGAGTGATGCGCACACCATCAACTGAAGATGATAAGTTGCTTTGCTGATAACAGTATCGTTAATCTTTAACATTTGTTTGAAAATATATTGTCTAACAAAAAGGTTACTAAGGTAAGGTTACTAAGACAGGCCTAATAACCTCTTCATTCACTCCTTGCTCCTTACTATACTACTTTAACATTAAATTCCGATCATTAGTACTCATTAGCCTACCTTGCCAATAAGCAGAGTCACCATCTCTGACTGTCCTACTTTCAGTGTGTTGACTGAATATGTAGCTGTGCCCAGAGTCTCATCCATGACATAGTTGGCGTCCATTAAAGTCATCTAAAAGGTAAAAAAAGAGAGTAATAACAAGGAAAGATCTATGTTAGTTACTTAAATCATTGCTTATTCACATTACTGGTGATACTGAAAGGAATAAAACACTACAATTATTTACAATACAATTACAATTATTTCTCTTATATACCAACAAACGTCTAGCAGTTACACTTTTTTCTATGTAGTAAAGAACATCATATTGTAAATCCATGTAATAACATTTAGTGTTATATCATTTATTTATTCATTAAAAATCTTAAGCATTTTATTAAGTGAGTGTCTTCCATTGAGGGCATTGTGAATGATCTGTTATTAACATATCGTAAGAATAAACACATGAATGTAATGCAAACGGCATCTCCTATTTATTAATTACCAGACCTAAGAATGTAATCATGCTCTGGTATAAAGCTGGCAACTATTAAATATGATTATTCAAATCTGCAGATATTTTCAGTAATTAATTTTTTACCTCCAACACATTGTCCTGTTGGGGGTCCAGAAGGAACTCGAAAGTTTCGTTCCACTTTGGATTGACATCATTGTCTATGTGACGCGTTCTTTTTCTCGACTCGGGAGCAGTTGGGATTGACAGCTCGACGTACGGGTCTGGCGTGTCCACTGTTTACAAACACATCCACATGCATGCGTCATTATACACAACATTTTGCTGTAACAACTAGAGCTAACAAAACAAAGTCTACACTCACGCAAATCCCCAAGCGCGCCTTTAGTGACATTTTCCGCTCTCACCACAGTCACTTTGAACCTGTGAGAATATTGATGTTCAACCTGACAACAAAAAACACTCATGTCAATGACTAACAAGTGACACAAGGGACATTCAGACCGGAGCAACCACCTAAGAGAAACAGGTGATGTCATGTTTGCGCTCATGCAGCTGAGAAAAGAAATGGACTGAATTTTTATAAACCTGAATGTCATTTTTATATACATATAAATATTTCGATTTGTAGATGTCAACCAGTGCTATAGTTTCTGCAACTCCATAATAAACTCCAAATAAACTGATTTAGTAATGTTAATACAGTCTGGAGAAGCTGTTAAGTGATGTATAATATTGATATGAGTCATATCTTAGCACATCTAGGGAACCATGACAAAAAACTCTAGCTCTTTGATATGAACATTTCACATTTCCAGTAAAATTGGCTACAAAAAACATATCATCTACAATATAAACAGGAGTGAACTTACTATAATGTACTGATAGGGATCAATGGAGGACATCCTGCTGCCAGCAATGAAAGTTTCACCATGGGAAACACATTTATGTCAGGAAAGGGTTCTGTTTATCTTGGGCGTCATCTGTTAACTCGAGAAAAATGTGGTAACAAACTGTCAAAGAAGAACATACTAAAAATTTTATACTATACTATGCAATTTCTGCAATCTAACATCACACAGAGCTCAGATGGTTTTGTTTATAACTATATTCCCAGAGGTCTAACTGTGATTTAATAGTATAATTGAATAGGCCTCACACAGTTCACACCCTATGGGCAATCTGTGACCATGCCTCGGAAAATCTGGCAAAGTCGGAAAATCACTTAATGAGCTACACTATTAAAAAAAAAAAAAAAAACGAGAAGACTTACAATTGTAAGTCAATCAAACTTCAGAAAAATTTTCAGCTGAATTAACTCTAACTTTACTTTCATCGGTTAATAATCAGCTGAAATTTCAAGCATAAGTTACATGGACTACATGGAACTCAAAAAAATGCAGAAGATTTCATCATCATCATTTTCTGAAATGCTTAATCCTAATTAGGGTCGCGGGGAGGCTGGCGCCCAATGCAGAAGATTTAGAAAACTATAAGTATTACTTTGGCTGGGGTTTTCCCAAACGGGGTCACATTTACAGTAACCATGCAGTTGACTTATTCAGCAAACTACTGGCCCGTGGGAGGAAACCAGACTACCCTGAAGTAACCTAGGCATGCATGAGGGGCATGCAAACTCCACACAGTCAACTGTGAGATCTGAACCCAGAACCTTCTTACCATGTGGTGATAGTGATAACCACTGCACTGAAATTTCCAAAGCAAATAAATAAATAAATGATATAAAACCTAAGAGGGGCTTCTGTGTTCTATCTGCCTGCCTGTCTCTCAGTCTTGACTGTATTTCCACTATGATTACTAGAAAAATGCACCAGTGCGTTTTTATTTGAACTGATATCTCTATGAGATGGTTGAAGGTGCTGCAGCACTGACTGTAATTAAAGCCTTTCCATTCCAATAAATACATGAAATTTCCGCGCATGCGCATTTCCATCAACATCGGAAATCCAATTTATCTTCGGATTCTTATATTTCTATAAGAATAAAACTTTACAAGAGTGCAGATCCGACAACAGCAAACAAACCAACCAAACAATCTTCAAACTAAAAAAAGGGTTCAACTCTAAATTTACTTCAATTGACATCCTTATAAATTACAACTAAAGTTTTTACTTCCGCAGGAAAAAAGTTACATTAAAATAAATAGAGAGCTTTCAGTTCATCTTACCTTCATCAGCGTATTCTTAGATTAATACTCTCTCTCTCTCTCTCTCTCTCTCTCTCTCTCTCTCTCGGTGAAAGTGAAGATACTGAGCAGCAGAGAAAGACGAGAAACTGTGAATCCATTGCCAGCCTCCAGCCTTTCGAAGCTCCGCCCATTCTGGGAAGCCAATGGGTGCAAACAAAAACTTTATTATTATAACTTAACATCTCTAAAAAAATTCATTCATTTAGTTTTAGTTTGTTTTCTGTAGAGAATTTCCTATGAATTGAGTCATGCATTAGTCATACACTTTTCGTCTACTGCACTTCCTTTGTCATGTGGTCACCTATATGTATACCTTATTTTATACAGTCTATCACTTTGGTACAATAGTTAATACAGTGTTAATACTTTAGCACATTGCAATATTTCAATAATTTATCATACTGTAATATTTTAGTACAATGTAATACTTTAGCACATTGCAATATTTCAATAATTTATCATACTGTAATATTTTAGTACAATGTAATACTTTAGCACATTGCAATATTTCAATAATTTATCATACTGTAATATTTTAGTACAATGTAATACTTTGGCACATTGCAATATTTCAATAATTTATCATACTGTAATATTTAGTACAATGTAATACTTTAGCACATTGCAATATTTCAATAATTTATCATACTGTAATATTTTAGTACAATGTAATACTTTAGCACATTGCAATATTTCAATAATTTATCATACTGTAATATTTTAGTACTTTGAAACATTGTGATACTTTGTACAGTGTAATATTTTCATACAGTGTAATACCTTGTCGTATCAACACTAGTCATGCAATGATAAGCGGACTTGGATCAATTTATTACAACTACATTATTTCTGATTATAATCGCTAAATCAATTATTAATAACATTAATATTCATTCATTTTCTGAACCGCTTAATCCTAATTTGGGTCGCAGGGAGGCTGGCGCCCATCTCAGCCGACTCTGGGCGAGGGCAGGGTACACCCTGGACAGCTTGCCAGGCCATCGCAGGGCAACATTAATATAAATTATGTATAATTTTTTCATTTTTAAATTTGTTTTCTTGTAAAAAAAAACAACAACAAACAAACAACAAAATATGCCATGTGTAAGCAATTTACATGAGCCTAAGAACTGTAATGTACATATACCCTGATAAAAATCTATAGAAATAAAAATAAATGTTTCCATATTAAACATCAAACGTAATTAAAGATTTTATTGTGAATAAACTTGTAATGGTAATCATTTACCCAGTATTGTGGAACATGATATTTATTTGTTTGTGCTTTACTTTTCACACTGAATCACATAAATCCCAATATTATCAGATAGAGGCGCAAATAATTATTGTTTGCTCAGAAAAGAAGTTGACTGCAAGTAATGAAGTAAATTGTGAGTTGGATTCTAAAGATCACATCATTAGGACAAAATAAAACAATTTAAGCACTGACTCCCATGATTCAAAAAAAAAAAAAAAAAAAACAAACAAACAAAAAAAAAAAACATCTATGAACTCATTGGCGTTGCATAATGTTTAGCCTGAATGTCAGCTGTCTTCTTGTCTGTAGTTGTTTTTGTTTGTTTGTTTGCTTAAACATACTGTATATCAATATTTTCAAATAAATCTTTATCTTTCTCCTGTGCCTACAGGAGACTATTTTACAATATTTATCTATTATGGATTTATTAATAGAGTAAATAAAACTAGTATGGTCTGAGATGAGGAATTAAAGTAACATATAGTAAAAAAATCTAATGATTTTTTTTGAATGGTGATGATGATGATGATGATGATGATGATGAAGATGATGATGACCACGTCGACCACAAGTGCGCATTGCCGATTATTCACATAATTTCCACAGAGTGGCGCACATAGTCCAGCCAAATAAAGGTTCATCATCTTGGGGGAGGTGCAAAACTTCACAGTGTCGATGTCGACATAGGAGAATTTTTGACCTGATCTCATCTTCCCCAAATCACGTAAGCACTTTCTCTTCCACATATATAAAGGGACCAGAAGCCCTGGGAAGTTCAGAAAGCTCCAGATACTCAGGGCACAAACATATAACGGTACACAGGCACATCTGAAATTAAGGATAGAATAGATAACTGAACAGTTTCAACAATCTGGAAATTTTTGGAATGTATAAGAAGGTGATTTGTCTGGTCTTGCTTGGATGCCTGATCCTTTTCTGTCATGGAGGTAAGTTTAACTTTACCTTAATTACACAAAGGTTACTAACACTACTAAAGATTGAGTTCTTCTTCTCTAAAACTAATACCCTTCTTTTTCTGAAGCCCTTGCCTGCAGAATTGATTTAAACAGTGTTTTCTCCATGCAGGTGCAGTAGCTGATCCCTGCTGCTCCCAGCCCTGTCAGAACAGGGGTATATGTGTTTCTAAAGGTTTTGATGCCTATGAATGTGATTGTACCAGGACTGGATACTATGGAGAGAACTGCACCACACGTAAGTCACATAATGCCAATTTTCCAATTGAAAATTCACTTTAAGAAATCCAGTGTATACTAAGATGCCAGAGATCCTTACCTTCTGTCTTTTTTGCTTAGCGGAACTTTCCACATGGATCAAGTCCATCCTGAAGCCAAGCCCAAACATCGTACACTACATGCTAACACACTATAAATGGATATGGGATATCCTTAATAACGTCTCGTTTCTGAGGAATGCTCTTATGCGCTATGTCCTCACATGTATGTTAAGTTACATCTCTTTGAGTAATTGAATACGCATCAAAAGTATGCAGTGTTATATTGCATTCATTGTCATTCTGGATTTTACAATTATAACTTTGTCAATGTATCCAACAATCCACTTATTAATTTCATTCACATCCTTCTTTTTTATTTCCAGCACGGTCATTTTTGGTGGACAGTCCACCAACTTACAATGCTGATTATCACTACAAAAGTTGGGAGGCATATTCCAACATATCCTACTACACTCGTACACTGCCCCCGTTGCCCAAACACTGTCCATCAACGGGCAGCACGGCTCTTCCTGATGTCAAGCAAGTGGTGGAAAAGGTTCTTCTGAGACAGAGGTTCATTCCTGACCCACAGGGTTCAAGTCTGATGTTTGCATTCTTCGCCCAGCATTTCACTCACCAGTTCTTCAAGTCGGACTTTAACAAAGGACCAGCCTTCACAAAAGGCCTGGGTCATGGAGTAAGTCCTATTTACATCCACATTTCTATAGATTCATTTGGCACAAGATTTTATTTAAAGTGACAATATGAATAGTTACTATATTTGTCTAAAGTAATTTTTCTAATTATTGTTTGGTGTTTCAGGTGGATTTAAGCCACGTCTATGGAGACAATTTGGAGAGACAACATAAACTGAGACTTTTCAAAGATGGAAAGCTGAAATATCAGGTACGCCTTTATCGGAATCATTAATAAATCAAAGTGTATGGACTTGTTTTAGAATTCACAGTTCTCAGTGAAAAGGACTTAATCTTTCACATGTTAATGTGAAACATTGTATCTGACCTTAAATGTGTTGTGATCACAGGTGTTGGATGGTGAGGTGTACCCTCCTCTGGTTAAAGAAGTTCAGGTCAAGATGCACTATCCACCTCATGTTCCTGAGGAGTTCCAATTCGCAGTGGGCCATGAAGCTTTTGGTCTGGTCCCTGGCCTCATGATGTACGCCACTATCTGGCTCAGAGAACACAACCGTGTGTGTGACATCCTGAAACAGGAGCATCCCGACTGGGACGATGAACGCCTTTTTCAAACAGCACGCCTTATTCTGATCGGTGAGCAAACCTCCAGACTGCTTGTTGAATATTGTTATATTGAAAATCGTTCAGTGTAAACCCTTGAAGACAATATTAAAGTATTGAAATCGAAAAAGTTCGAGAGCACGAGAACTACAGTGCATAATGTTCTATTTCATTTAGGTGAGACCATTAAAATTGTGATTGAGGACTACGTTCAGCACCTGAGTGGATACCACCTGAAGCTTAAGTTCGACCCTGAGCTCCTCTTCAGTGAGAGGTTCCAATATCAGAACCGCATCGCGTCTGAGTTTAACACGCTGTACCACTGGCACCCACTGATGCCGGACACCTTTCAAATCCAGCACCAGGTCTATACACACCCCCAGTTTCTCTTTAACAACTCCATAGTGGCACAGCACGGGATCAGCAACCTGGTGGAGTCTTTCAGCAAGCAGCAGGCTGGCAGGGTCAGTATCTCGTCATAATAATCCCTCATCATTAATAAAAACACCTGTGCTTATATCATAATTTCAAACCATCACCTTGAACAGCAATGTTTAAATTCTGGTTTTAAGTTTTTCTAACAATTGGTATTGCCCCCTGAAATTTCTGAGATATATTAAATATATTAAAAATTCAGAGATATATTAAAATTCCACAGCGAGTGGAAACAGGCAACTCACTGCTAGAGCTGAAATCCTTATCTGATTTTCTCTTCTCGTTTTCAGATCTCTGGAGGAAGAAATCTGCCTGCAGGGGTGCAGGGAATGGCTGCTAAAATCCTGGAGCACAGTCGGGAGATGCGTTATCAGTCCTTCAATGCTTATAGGAAGCGTTTCAACATGCAGGCTTATACTTCCTTTGAAGAGCTGACAGGTGAGGCATTGATTTTCTTTTTTCTTTCTTTTTTTTTTTTAAACAAAGGCTATTTCAGTTTAACAAGGCTATAGTGTTTTTTTACATTGTGATGTAAGTATAACATTGAATTAGCACTTAGCTATTTCAGTATTCATTATCACTGGCTTAAATACTGGCATACATCCAGATAGAAATGGCTTTATAAATATAAATAATGAGAGACTGCTAACTAGATTGCATTGAGTAAGGTAGTTTGCTTTGGGAAGCTAGCTGGGAAAAACCTTAGACTATGTTTAAGCATTAGCATTAGACTGCAGAGCTCTCTCTGAACTAGTTAACTAAAGATAGCTTAATAACTAGCTACACTGATAGTTATAGGTGGCTCCCCAACTCATTTGGAATTAGTTCTTATAACTGTCTTGTCATCAGTGCACAACCTGAACCACTGAATGAACACGAAAATGTGAGCCATAAAGCCAAACTGACGTCACTATCTCTCTCTGGTGTGTTTTAGGAGATAAAGAGCTTGCAGCGGATCTTAAGAGTCTGTACGGAGATGTGAACTCTGTGGAGCTCTACACCGGGCTTCTGGTGGAGAAACCAAGGCACAATGCTGTATTTGGAGAGACCATGGTTGAAATGGGTGCCCCCTATTCCCTTAAAGGGCTTATGGGAAATCCTATTTGCTCTCCTGAATACTGGATGCCAAGCACATTCGGTGGCAAAGTGGGATTTGAGATCGTAAACACAGCCACTCTGAGGAAACTTGTCTGTCTCAACGTTAAAGGACCATGTCCGATGGTGTCCTTTAAAGTGCCCGAGGACACAGTGTATAGATTAGCGAACATGAATATGAGTACCACTCCTTCTGGAGAGGGCAAAATCAATCCTACTATCTTACTGAAAGAAAGGACTTCAGAACTTTAAAAACAACAACGTACACCACTGTATTATTTTTCTTTTTACAAAAATATTTTTTAAATGTTTTTTTTTAGGCATTTGTTATTTGTGATATTATTTATTTAAATATTTATTTATTTATTTATTGGTGTGAATGCTGAAAGCATTCAAACCTATGTTCTTCTAAATATTTATTATTATTATTATTATTATTAT
>JAQMYF010000013.1:9342295-9355859 GCA_030014195.1 Neosilurus mollespiculum | reverse complement strand
CACTTGCCTAATAATTGTGCACATATATATATATATATATATATATATATATATATATATATATATATTACTGTCATTCAGGGACAGTTTTATTGAAGCAAAGACTTTAAGGCTGAGATTTGTTTTGACAAGGTGGTGTTTATATTTGGAGTAACTGTTCCCCTGGAATGAGGGTGTATTAAAGGGTGCAATACTTTCCTTAAATGTATTTCCACAGTCTGAAGTTATCAGGTGGACCAAAGTTCATGCCCTGGGTTCATGTCCCTAGTTTCAACACTCTGTAGATGGCTAGAACAGAATGCTTCGGTTTTCTGGTTTGATTCCCATCACATGCACTACTGCACCTGCATCATCATCATAATCATTATCATCATCATTATTATCTCACTCAGCCCTGTAACTAACTAAATAAATAACTATACATTTCACTGACTTTCAATGGGGTTAAGATCAGGACTCTCTGGTGCCAATTCATGTGTGAAAACAATTCTTCATGCTCCGTGAATCCATCTTTTACAACTTGATCCTGATCAGTCCTGGCATTGTTGTCCTGGAACATGACTGTATCATCAGGAATGTAAAAACCCACTGATGAAAGAATCGGATCATTTGATACGTTTAGGTTGTTAGCTGGGGATGACACGATGGTGAAGTGGTTAGCATATTCTTCTGACAGCAAGTCCTGGGCTTGTTTGCTTGTTCTCCCAGTGCTTGCATGAGTTTCATCTGGGTACGCCGGTTTCCTCCCACAGTAAAAAAATCCAAACAAGCACATTAGGCTAATTTGCTGTTTCAAATTGCCCTTGTCTTGGAGGTCGCCCTGTCCTACACATTTTAGTGCTTTCCTTGCTCTATCACACCAACTTTAAGTCATGAAGAGTCATTATTTATTTAATTGGTTTAATTAGGTATGCTGGGAACAAGGCAGAGGGTCCTCCAGAACCAGAGGAACCAATAATCTATACAATTTATCTGTCAAGGTCATGGGTGACACTGGAGCCAATTCCAGCTAACTTTGAGTGAGAGGCAGGGTACACCCTGGAAAGGTTGATGGAGAGCCATCGTAACCATCCACACACAAACGATTGTAAGATTTGTAGCAGAGGTGTGGATAATTTCCTTAATTATTTATTCCATGACATCATGTACAGTATGTATTACTACTAGAGTCCATATACATGTAGCAAGAAAGAGGGATTTAGATTAGAATCACAGAGACACACCTTTGAGTTCTGCCAACTGTTTTACATGGACAGGTCCACACCAAGCAAAGATGCCACCACAACGGCTAAAATCAAAGTGCACACATTCACTTTCACACACGACACACCGCGCCTTCTCATGGGATTCCCAACAGAAAAGTCACTGCTGAGTAACTGACTCCATTCTGAAATCCTTTCATTCACACCCTACTTCCTGTTCAGGTTTTGCCCTTCATAGTGAGAACCTGAATGTGTCAGGGTCAACAGCCATTCATGTTACTTTTTGACCGTGTGACTGACTAAAATCATTGTTGAAGTGTACCATGCCATGGATGTATGTGTCTAAAATTTGGTGGGGTGGCAATTTATCAATCAACAAGGAAGAGTAACCACAATTCATGACCCAGTACCACCCATCTGCGACTCTTGGGTTCTTGAGCAAGGCCTTAACATTCAACTGCTCAGTTGTATAAGTGAGATAACGTTGCTTTGGATTAAGGCGTCCCTCCCCAATGCTGAAATGTATAGCAAGAAACAAAAAAAACACAGCAAATGATAATTTCTCCCAAGCATATTGCAATTCAGTTTTGTCTTTGTGACAAAAATGCTGCTAAACATTTGGAGACAATCAAACCATTATGTAATATTATTATATAAATATATTTGCTACACCATTGCAGTACATTAGAATTGTTCATGATGTTCATTATGTTCAAAAAGGTGTGTATTCATTCATTCATTTCTAGTAACTGCTTTTATTAGGTTATCATAAGAACACTAAGTGCAAAGGTGTGAACACACTCTACACACCCATTCACACACATTCACACACATTCACACATACTCATGCTCTCATTCATACCTGCATACCTAGTGGCAATATAGAGTAGCTGAACCACCTTTTAGGAATATAAGGAAACTAGAAAATTAGGGAAAAAAAGCCATGAAAACATGAGGAACTCTCACAGGCAGAATCTTGAAGTCAGGATCAACTCAGGGACTCCGGCAATATGAGTTGGCAACATTCAACACTGCGCCACTGTGCTGTCTAGGAATACGTGCATTTATTCAATATCTTCATGTGCCTCCATTTTGTGCAAGATGAATAATCTTCAGTGTGAAGTGAACTTAGAAGACTCCGACCCTGATAATCTGACCCTGAGAAATATGTCCGCTATTTCAGGTTCTGACGATGTTCTGCTGATTACGTACATTTAATACTAGAACGTTATTCATCACAATGGCAGTTTGTCTCCTTCCAGTTGGTATTAATACTATGTGGTGGCCAGGGTGAATAAACCTGTTAGTCAGAGTTGAACAGGTAAATTATGAAACACTTGGGGTGTGCTGCTTTAGCAATGTAGTGGTACTCAAAGCCCAAATTTATTGTTTTTCTATAACAATATGAACTTTATTTAAGAATTATTTAATGTTGCTCTGTTCAACTTTATTTCATTAGTTAATATACATCCATTGCTGCATTTCAAGCCTGTAAGAAGTTCCAAAAAGTTGTGATGAGGGCAACTTAGAACTAGTATTGAGGTAAGTCTGTAAGTCTGTTGGGCTTTTACCCCCGAGCCTAGTGGCTCATCAGGCTGGTGCTTATCCGTAGCGTGAAGCGACTAGGAGTTCAACTCCTCCTGGATGGGACGCTTCCCAGTATTTTTACTGGTACCCATTTATACTGCTGGGTGAGGCACACTTGTGGTTAAGACCTTGCCCAGGGATCTTAGCATGGTGGGGGTCCAACCCATGATCTCTCTATCATGAGCCCAGCACCCTAACCGCTACGCCATTAGCCCCACCAGTATTGAGGTACAACAATTAAATAATGATGCAATATGAAACAGGTGATGTTTTAATCATGATTTGCTACAATAGCTTTATTCAAAATAGGCCTATTCTTTGAGAAGCAGGAGTACTTTGAAGTTCTGAGTAAAAATGTTAGAAGTTAAAACTGGAAAGCTTTTCTTGGAAACACCACTACATAGTTTCAATAATACTCAAATAAGTAAGTAAGTAGGTAAATAAACAAATTAACAGAAAACAAACAAACAAACAAACAAACAAACAAACAAACAACAACAAAACATTGAAAACCTGATTTGTGATCCATAGAAGTATTAAAACACAAATTCTTTTGAGCAATGTGCGTGGGTGTAAATATAATGGTATTGCCTGTTTCCTCTGGGAGCAGAGTGTAAAGGAGAAACGAACACGCAATGTGGCACATGATAGAATTTAGAGCGGATGTGTGGGACTTATAAGGGCTTTCTTCATGTCAAGGCATGAGTGCTGTTGCTAAGGTAGGAACTCCGTTTGTTTGTTTTCTATGGGGTGTTCAAGTTAATGGAGGTTGAACTCAATTTTGTCACATTTCCAAAACAGACCTGCCCTTTAATTAATGGGTTTAGGAAAAGGTTTAAAAGGATCTATATAATAAGCATAAATGTTTATACCTGATTCAAATGTGACGTATGGACTGCTTTTATTTCACAACTTCTGTAAAACTAAACCTGCTGAACTTATTTAAAACATGCTTGTTTTTACTGTTTTGTAAGGCTCTTTTAGTAAGACAGGAGCGTATGTTTACCTGCTTATGGGAAAATGCTCCTGTCTTACTAAAAGAACCTTACAAAACAGTTAAAACAAAGAAGACAGTATGAACCTCTTCCAAAGATGCCTGTTTTTAATTCTTTGAGAAATCTCTCACCCACTCACTCATTTGCTAAACTGCTTAATCCTATTAGGGTCACGGGGAACACTCAGCTATTCAGGTACACCCTGAATAGCTTGCCAGACCATTGCAGGGCAACACACACACACACAAACACACACACACACACACACACACACACACACACACACACACACACACACACACACACACAGAGAGATTGAGAGAGAGAGAGAGAGAGAATCAAACTCAGGACCTTCTTGCTGTTGCTTGGCAGATATGCTAACCACTACACCACTGTGCCGCCCAATCAAACAAATATACACAAATACTTTTGTAAAAGAAATATAATGTCATATAAAATAAAATACCATTAATCTAACTGAAATATCTGGATTATGATTCTATTATATACTGTAAGCCCCATTTCTTTTTTTAAGTATTTAAATAAGAACTGACTTCTTTTTAAACACATAAATGTAGTGATCAATAAAATCTGTTTAATGAAACAGGGCTTTGCAAACTGTACAGATTTTTCTCTAAGTCGTATCATGTCTGTTACTGCTTGACTGAAAAGTATATGAACACAGTCATTAAAAAATAGTCAACAGAATATCCTATTGATTAGTAACGGCAGGATAAATGTGTAGGAACATTAATATTCCTAATAATATACAGTAGCTATAATTTACAGAAGCTACAGTAGGTATATCTAGTAGATAGTTAGAAAGTAAAGTAATGTCTCATCAAGTCATTGTTTTCACTTTTGTGGCTTCAATTTGCTGAGCACCGTCACCACAATTACCACTCAACATCCACAACATCACTTTCCCACTGACTCATGGATAATCTCAATTGCTCTGCATGCTGTCATGGTTCAGATATGTGGTTCATAGTTAAGTAAAAGTGTCTGCAGCAGGCTGGCTGATTCACTGTGGTCATCCAGTATGTTAGGAGGTCCATTTCCTTTTTTTCCTTTTTTGACTGCTTCCAATATTTTTCCCTTTATTTTTTACACGCCATGAACAAAAGGAAACCACCAAGCATGCAGATTTACTACACAAATCATCTCTTCTTTCTTCTCTCATCTCTGGATCTTGTTGTGAAAATGTTTTTTCCTCTTCATTCCATCAGGGCTGAAATGCTAGGGTGCATTGTGGGAATTCTGCATGTTTCGCAGAACAGCTGGTAATGGAAAAACAGCTGGGTAAAAGCTTCATTTGCAGGGTGGAAAAAATAAAGCAAAGGGAATAAGTATTATGGAGAAAAAAGGGTGCTGGAATTTGTCTCAGAACTACATACTCGATATTAAGGTTGTGTGAATTATGTCCAGAGATACTGGTGAATGAAATCACAAACAGATGTTTGGCTCAAAAAGTCACATTTAAAGAAGACATTTTATTTCATCTCATTTTGTGAACCTCTTCAACCTCTTTATTTTTCATTAGGGTCATGGGAAGACCAGAACCCATCCTAGCCAACTCCAGACAAAGGTGGGATACACCATGAACTGCTTGCCAGACCATCACTGGGCAACACAGACATACACCCTTTCATAATCACATTTACACAGGGGCAATTTGCAATCCAATTAACCTACTGCATACGTCTTGTGTTTGTGGGAAGAAACCAAAGCACCCAGAGGAAGCCATTTACATTTACAACATTTGACAGACACCTTTAGCCAGAGCGACTTACATTTATCATTTTATTACAACTCAGCAACTGAGGTTTAAGGGCCTTGCTTGGCCAACCAACAGATGTAGCTTGGTGAGACTGGGACTTGAACCCCTGCCATTGGATCAGTAACCCAGAGCACTAACCCACATACTGCCCACTGAAAAACCCACACAGAAAACTCCACAATGCCATTCCATTGCCAGCACACAATATTTAATTTCTGTTCCTTCCTTTTTCTCTCAATGATCTTATAGATTAGTGTTGCACACAAATACTGGAAAGTGTAAACGTGCCTTGGGGAAGACATTTTCGAAAAAATCCAGTGAAGTCAAACAGACATTTGAATAAGATTTTGACTTAATATAATCTCTAAACATGAACGTAACTCACTCCGTCATGTTCATTAACTGGTTTATATTTTATTCATAGAGAATCCATGAACTGGCAAGTATTTGGATGGGATAAAATGTATCACAGTGCCTGAAGGAACCCCATGGATCATTCAGAGAGTAACCTGAGTCTCTGGATCTAACATTTTGATTTAAACTTCTGAGAAATCAGAATATAAAGATATTTTCTTTCCCATGTGAATCAGCAGAAAACCAAACAATGATATCCATGGAAACTACATGGATTGCCAGCATGACTGTAGTACATCAACACTGTTACTGAAAGACAAGTGGGAGCGTGTTTAGACAAGTTTCTAGTCAAGACAGAACAGAGATGGTGATAAAAGAAAGTGCATGCACATAGAAAAAGAATGTCGTTTCCACGTTTCCTCACCTTAAAGAAATGGGTTCTTATACAGAAATGGCACAATCCCACCCTCATTAATCAACTTACAGAACACTGCTCATGGTAACTATTGGAATTTCTTAGTCATGACTGAAAAGTGTAAATGAAGTTGACTAGTCCACATTACAATGTATGTTATCAGCAAAATGATGTATTAGGGTTTCCTTTTTGAGACCTGAGTGTTTTTTTTTCTCATGCATTCCATGTTTGGGAGTGTTTCCATGCCATTGTCGCAGTCAAAGTGCTAATTCTGCTGTCTACTGTGAAATTGTATATAATTAAACTATTTTAAGATGGCAGATGTGTACTTAGGCAAGTGATTTCAACAACAGACCAAATTATTCACTTATATATGCTGTATATAAGCAAGTCTTAATTTATTTCTTACAGATGACGCTGAAAAAACTTTTTTATTTGTGTGTAATTCTTCGCAAACTGTGCTTTGTAAAGATTTCCATTGATAAACCTCTAGATCATGGTCTCGTGAAGAGATCTTGGTCAATCAAAACAACACAAGAGAGGAAACACAGAAAGCATGATTTCCTCACTGTTTTAGCCCTGAACTCATGTCTGCATGTCTCATAAATACAAATTCACTTCTACACTGCAGAGGTTTCATCAAGCTTTTCCAGATGAGTAGACTAAACCTTCACTTCCTCAAATATTCTCATATTTCACAATCAAGCTGGCCTGCATTCCTGAGCCGCTACGTGCTAGGCACCAAAGAAAGTTTAGACAACTGGTGAAAGACCTCACAAGAAACCAGTGAAAATTTCCAGGGAGTTACACAGACTATTTATATGAACAGGTCATAGAACATCAACCTAAACGGTCCATGCAGGTATCATAAGTATTTTTTTTTTTCATATTGACTCTGGATAATGTCTAGAGAATCTAGTCCAGAGTTGCTCATTCAGACATGCAGCACTGACTTAAAGATTCTGCATGTCAGATGTGTAGTAACAATAAAATATTTCATATACCTTAACAGAATCGATGCCTTTCTAGCACAGTGTTTCTCAAATCTGATTGGTCAAAAGGTATAGATAACTGTAAACTGCTACATGCATTATAAATAATATCTGAAACTAACTCTGACTAAACTTTATAGACTTTTCACAGCACTGGATGTAACTATAAATGGATAAAGAGAATGATGTGATTCAATTATATGCTACAGTAAATACGGAAGTAATTTGCATACAAATGAACGGAGGGATATACCATTTGTTCCTATAAATGTTTGTCTGATATATAAGAATGTAAGCTCGTATTATGTGTAGATGTACCTAGTTTTATTTTATTCAGAAGTTCACTAGTTTAGATATAACTTGTTATTTTAATATCTCTATACTTTTATTGTTGCCATTAACCTGCCTTATATGAACTGACAAATTCACATCCTGTTCTTATGATTTCATGTACTTGTGAGAGTGAAACGGCAGTCTTTTCAAACTGGCTAATATAAACTATCAAACGGATTTTAGCAGATTGCAACCTTGAAAATGTAAGTAAAAACCACCTGATAATGAAAATAACCACATGTTCATATATAACAGGAGAGTTTGGAAGGCTTGCCTGTCATTTCATTTTAAAATATAAACATTATTAGCAGTAGCAAATTGCAGTCATATATAAAGACACGCTGTTATTGGACAGTAATGAACTTTTATGTGGTAGGAATAACCCTGCTTTAGATCACATACCTCTCTATAATTAAATATTCTCCAATAACAGTGTTGGTCTTATTTGGGTGGCATGAAAAACTTTAACCAAATATTTTCCCCAGTAACCTGTACAACTTTTAAACCTGTATAACATTTTTTAATATCATAAAAATATCAGTAAAGAAGGTGAAACTAAAATTAATGTTGTAAGATGTTCGACTGTTTGCAAAGTTCTGTTTGAAAATACAGTCAAACAAATTGTACACATTAAACAGATGAAACTGTCATGATGCTTTCAAATCCAAATAAAAATATTGAGATTCTCATATCCATTGCAGATGTAATACTTTATCAAAGCCAGATGCATGACCTTAACCAGAAACAAATGCAGGCACTTTCACACAGTGCATTCATGGAAGAAATCACTGGAGGGTATTTGTGGTTAAGTAGGGCTTTGGGTGTCAGTACATGTCATCAAGAGCGTAAGTGGATATATTCATCCTACATGTTCATGCTGTATTGAACAAAATAATTTAGTCATTTTCTATAAAAAAGAATGTCAAGTGAATATTAACTTACACTCCAGATGTTTTACAACCTCTCTAGGAAGACCTACTGCTTTAAATGTGAGATATTCTGTTATTCAGTATCAATCTCAGGACTTGATCCTGGATTGGGTTGAAAACATGGTCGGACTAATTAGGATTAAGCGGTTCAGAAAATGACATGACAGAAATGACATGGTCGGAAATTGTGTCCAAATGGTTGTGTTCATTCCCCCTTCTATATGTTTTGATTGATCTTGGCTGAAATCCTAATGCCATCATGGTACCAATCGAAGACCTGCTGGTTGCAAACGTCTTCTTTCTGACTTTGTGGTTCAGAAAGAAATTTGCAAGTTTAGGGAAAAAACTAATAACTCTTAATCCACTGTGTTGGAACTTTATTCAACATGCACAGTAGCTGGAAAATATCAGAATACTATTAAGTATTTAGTAATTTAAGAGAAGGGTGCCTAAACAACAAACGACCAGAGACATTTACAGTTGACAGATATGTCATTTCTTCTCGATGCTCATTTTAATAAATAAATTAAAAAGCACAAATCCAGTTTGTTTGACTCCATTCGTGTCTCAAGTGAGTCCATTTTAGCTCCCACTTCCTCTGCTAGAGTGTGCAGTTCAGATCCTGATGCATTTTCCCCCTGTTTCTCCTTGTTAAACCTGGTACCAGAAAACTGACTGACCCAAATGCAGGACAGAACACGACAAGATAGGTGCAACTGAGATCCTTTATTTAGCACTCAGGGTACTTAGGAACGTGAGAGTCAAAGTATGACTGCTGGATTGTGGTCCGGCTATGAGATGCACTTTTCTCTATGACGACACAGGACAATCTGGCGATGGGCCATGGAAGGACGTGGAGCTTTAAACCCGGAGACATGATGGGGAACAGGTGGGGATGATCAGGGCAGGGCCGGCAATTACAACCCAAGCTGGGGGAAGTCAGGTGACCTAGAAGGGAAAGAGTCAGACACAGAACATGAGACAGGCACGATTAACACCTCTGGCGGGATCTCACACTCCTACTTTTAGAAATAATCCTACAAATTTTTCCTTTCTTTCATAAACTTGTTAAACTGTCCGTAAAATGAATGGCTTTTATTATTGCTCTAAGTACCTGCATTGCACTATTGCACTAAGTACACGGCAAGAAGTACCTGGGTTTGAGTTCCAGGCTTGGGCGCTTCTGTGTGGAGTTTGCATGTTCTCTTTGTGCTTGTGTGGGTTTCCTCCAGGGACTCTGACTTCCTTTCATGGTTAAAAAAGCATGCACATCAGGCTAATAGGCTGTCCCAAATTGCCCCTAGTATGGACGTGAGTGTGAACGGTTGTGTGTGTGTTCAGCCTCCCCACAACCCTAACAGGATTACATGGCTTAGTAAATGAGTGAGTGAGTGAGTAAGTAAGAAAAATTGTCTTGTTATGAGACAAAATGTAATGTTTTCTGTTTATTCAGCATTTATTTACTCAGTCTCTCACTAATTTGCTGAACCGCTAAATCCTACTAGGGTTGTAGCAAGGCTGGAGCCTATCACAGCTGGCACTGGGTGAAGGCGGGGTACACCCTGAACAGCTCACCAGACTATTGCAGGGCCAACACACACACACAATCATTCACATTCACATCCACTCCTAGGCCAGTATGGAAAAGCCAATTAGCCTAATGTGCATGTCTTTGTGAAGGAAAATGGAGTACTGTGGGGGGAAACAAACGTACCTGGGCAGAACATGCAAAATCCACACAGAAACGATTGAACCCAGTACTCGAACCCAGGACCTTCTTCTTGTGAGGCGCATGTGCCCCCACATTATTTCAGCATATAACATGCTTATTCTAGATTAAAGGAAAATCTTCTCAGACAGGGGTCTGTATCAATCAGGAATGCACCTGACGTGGATGGAGAGACAGGACAAAGGAATTTGTACTTTCTGGGTTTTTTTGGGTGGTTACAATGTGATTTTCTTTCTTTCTGTCTTTTCTTCCTTTTTTTTTTACTTCAAGAGAGACAACACAGAAGACGGTCCTGAGAGAATTAATTACACCTGCGATACTATAAGTGATAACTGGACCCAACTTATCTGGTAGATTACAAGTGTGCCTTCATCCATCTATTCTTTATCAGGGCCATGGGAAAAACTGGAGCCAATCTCATCTGACTTTGGATGGGAGGCAGGGTACACCCTGAACAGGTCACCAGTCTAAAGCAGGATTAAAACAGACACAAACAAGAATTCAGATTTCCACACTTATGGGCAATTAAGTGTAGTCTGCTGACTGAAGAAACCCACACAAGGATGGCGAAAACTCCATATGAAAGGGCTCTTGGTTGTGATTCGATATCTGAAACTTCACTGTGAGGAGTCAGGGGTAACCACTGAGCCAATAGATCTGTAGTATAAGCTGTCACCTTATGGAGGAATATTTCTGTATAACATTCTTCTTCTTTTTCTTCTTCTTCTTATTATTATGATTATTATGTGGCGTAGTGGTTAGCACGTTCACCTCACAGCAAGAAGGCCTGGGTTCGATTCCTAGGCTCGGGGCATTTCTATGTGGAGTTGTTGAGTTTCTTGTGTGGGTTTCCAAAAACATACATAGTAGGATAACTGGCTGCTCCAAATCGCCCCTAGTTGTGAGTGTGAATGGTTGTATGTGTGTTGGCCCTGCAATGGCCTGGCAAGCTGTTCAGGGTGTACCCCGCCTTGGCCTGGAGCCGGTGAGATAGATGCCAGCCCTTCCGCTACCCTAATTAGAATTAAGCCACTCTTTCAACCCATTTTAACAACACTGAATGTCTGTTTGTGTTTCTGAACATAATCATTTAAATCCATTTTATATTAGATTGAATATATCACTATAATTGTGAACAATTAGAAATAGTTATTGCCGCTTATTTTTGAACACTGGCAATCATAAGACTGACCTAGTTAAGAAATGTGAATCAAAAGTGTGTCATTTCCTTCCCCAAAATTATCAAGTCATGTTCATACTGGAAATGTGAAAGTCACTGGCACAGAAAACCCTTACATGTAAAGCAAACTGCAGTGGAAAAAACAAGATTCTGGTGGGAAAAAAGAGTCCTTATGATATAATTTCCTCCTCCCTGAAAACGAAAAGAAGCTGTGTTGTGCAATTTTTATGTGTGAAGCATCAGACAGTATGAATGTATTTCACTAATGAACTTTCATTCAGGAAGAGTCTGGTTTCTGGCAGTCCTGTGTGATTCATGCTAGACTTTTCTTTCCAAGGAAAACTTTAACAGTAATATAAGCCTGTCTAAGAGATCAGCAGTCAAGACAGAGGGGTACTTCCATTTCTTCTTCCTCCTTATAAGGCCTCAGGAAGTGTTTGGTTTGTCTGGAATTAAAAAAACTCTTTTTTACCACCATCTAGTGATCAACATGAGGAAGTTTATTTTTGGAAAAACAAAGGACTGGAGCTGATATTTAAAATAAAAAAGATATAATTTACTGACTTTTTTATTAGATTTTTTAAAGTATTAATCCCAAAAGGGAAATTTGGCTTCTGCATTTAACCCATTCACCGTAAGCACACACACACAGAGACACGTAAACAGTAAGCCCTCACACACACTCGGAGCAGTGGACTGCCACACATTGTGATGCCTGAAGAGCAGTTGGGGGTTAAGTGTCTTGCTCTAGGGCACTTCAGCCATGAAGGTGGAGGAAGGGAAGGTGCTGCCACTCCCCCTGCCGCCACACAATTTTTATGCTGGTTCGGAAATTGAACCGGCGACCTTCAAGTCCCAAACCCGCCTCTCGAATAATTAGGCCACAGTTTATTTTTAACAAATACAAATTTTGTCTTACTCTTAGAGGTGTGACACATCAGAACTGGAAAAAAAAATTGTGCTGACAAAATTAAACTTATTATTATTTTTTTTTTAGTTCAGAAAAATAATTCTATGTCTGATTTTTATTTGGGGGAAATTGGTTCACAATAAACACATTTAGAATTTCATTTTCCACAAAAACATCTTTTTTTTTACAGTGAGTTTAATCAGCATATCTCTATAGTTTCCCATAAGGGAAAAAAGAGAGAAAAAGGAGAGTAATGTCAGGACCAGACAAGACTCAACATGTCCACGCTTTTTTAGAACTCACTCAGGTGGTGTTGTAATCTTTAAGACGAGACTGGAAGAATGTTCTCATTCATCTCATTCACTGTGTAACATCATTAGGTTTCACGCAGACCACATATTCAGCAGCTACCACGTTCTTTTCCACATTCCAATGAACTCGATCACGTCTTTTAACACGGCATTAGTGTTAACAATGAATTGTATGTGGTGAATAAGAGAAAGGCTTAAAACACAGTGCTAACAATGAGTTGCCTGAAACAGTCTTTCCATAGCCTATCCTGAGGGGCATGTTCAACCTCATAGTAGTACAGGATCAACATCACCCAGTTAAGAATCCTTTCACTATAACAGCACATCTGTTTGTGCTTAATTCCTTACAATATTTTTATTTTCATTTGCTGAACCACATTATCCTTTAATAGGGTTGCAGGGAGGCTGGAGCCCATCCTATCCAAATTCGGGTGAAGGTACACCCTGAGCATCTTGCCAGACCATCGCACAAACACAAACAAACATTTGCATTCACATTCACCTATTCAGTTAGCCTAATGTGTATGCCTTTGGAAAAAAGAGCACCTGGATGAAATGCATGCAAGCAAAGGGAGAACATGCAAACTCAGAACACAAAAACGCCCTTGCCGGGCACAGGGCTCGAACATCTTGTTGTGAGGTGGAAGTGCTTAATTAGTGGAATTTTATTAATTTAATTAATTATAATTTAATAATTAACTGATTGATTGATTAATGCATTCATTTTCTGAACTGTTTTTTCCTAATAAGGTCGCCGGGAGGCTGGAGCCTATCGCAGCTGACTCTGGGCCTGTAAGTGGGGGGGGGGGGGGGGGGGGTTTCACTTACTTAACAGTTTTATAGGCCA
>JAQMYF010000013.1:9325946-9342285 GCA_030014195.1 Neosilurus mollespiculum | reverse complement strand
CCCCCCCGCACGGACTGAACAGTTGGCTAGGCCAACACAAGGTCAACACACACAGCCATTCACACTAACACTCACACTCACACCTAAGGGCAATCTGGAACAGCCAGTTAGCCTAATGTTCATGTCTTTGGACTGTGGGAGGAAACCACGGTACCCAGAGGAATCCCACGCAAGCACAGGAAGAACATGTGAGGTGGAAGTGCTAACCTCTATTCCACGGTACTGCCCTTCCTAACAATATCATTAAATATTAAGACACTTTCGTGGGTATTTAAAAAGCCGAGGGAATAGAACGTCTTGTCATCTTTACTGTAATGCATTGTCAGTCTTGCATTTTTCAGTTTGAACTTTATTAATGACTTATTATTGATTTACACTACATTCCAAATCAACAACTTACGCACTTCTTCACCATCCTACACCGATCTATAATCTTTTAAATCTATAAACGTTTACAGCAATCAGCAATCTCTATTGTCATCTCACTGTCTACCATCTACCTTCATGAAGAGATTGGCTCATAAAGGAAGATAATCACTCCTGCTCTAATCTGATTACACACCATCGAATTATACCAGCGATGTCATCATGACGCACAGTTTTAATTCTTATTCTAAGCACCTTAAACCACATGCACCATCTCCAACATAGAGGAATCACCAGGGTCTGAGAACTTCTGAATAAAATTCATACGCCTATAGGAGAGAAATCTGGTCCAGACGCACAATACTGTCAGGTAAGATAGACAGCTCCCATCTCAACCTTACTGATGCTTTATAGTAAGATAAGATTTTTGCTCACACTATACTTTTCACTGGTAACCAGTAAGAAGCATTTGCATGTTACTGATCAGATGATGTTCCTGATAATATTTCACAGAGTAACATCTGTTAACAGAGTGCTTGTTTGCAGTGATGTGCCTTAGCCACATACTTTTAAATAATGGTTCTTTAAACGCAAAAAACTGAACAAACTGATCCGCAAGGCCAGTAATGTTGTGGGGATGGAGCTGGAGTCTCTGACCGTAGTGTCGGAAAGGTGAATGTTGTCGAAAATAGAGACAATATTCAGCAATACCTCCCACCCGCTTCACAACCTGCTGATCAGTCACAGGAGCACGTTCAGTGAGAAACTGATACCACCTAAATGCTCCATTGAACGACACAGGAAATCATTCCTACCTGCGGCCATTAAACTGTACAACTCCTCCATATAGCAACAAAATCCACTGTTGTACATTTGCATTTTGCACTACATTTATATTCGACTGTTTATCATATTGATAACACTGTACATTTTACTCACTGACAAGATTCATTCTGTATCTGTCTATATAGATATTAGTCACTTCTAATTTTACACTTGCATATACATATTTGTATATATATATATATATATATATATATATATATATATTTCCGTATGTATATTGTATATATAGATATTTGTAGTTTTTTCTTATTAAGACTTTAATCTTTATCTTTATCTTTACGTGTGCACACAATTTCCTCCGGGATCAATAAAGTATTCTGATACTGATTCTGATTCTGAAAAAGAGTGGAATGACTGTTAAATATTATAAGGAAAAAAGAAAAAGAAAAGATTGTTGGAATGAGTCACGACCACTTCTGATATCCTAGGAATAGATGAGATCCTAGAAATAGCCAATCACAGGGTGCAAGTGCTAATATCTAGTGACTGAGAATGGAATAATTTTTATTATTCTGTGTTGTGTAAACACTATGGAATTAACTGGTGTTTTATTTTTATTTTGTTTCTGTTTTTGCTTAGATATAGTTTCTTATCATCCTGAAAGCCTTGAATTTTTTTCTGTTATACATAGTTCTGCTATTGTAATAAAGGTGTACAACACTTAAAAACTGCTTTCATTGTTCCAGTTTAATTATCTACTCATACATTCAACTAAATGAAAAGATTTTATTGTCATATTTTCTCTCCTTCTGTCAGTCCTGGGTAAATCAGTAGTGATATGTGAATAGTGACACCTGTTTTCTACAGGTACATGTTAAACTTTTATTCAAAGAGTAAATAATTAATAATTGATTACAACCTGCTGCCAAGGGTGGCACCATGACATAGCATGTCCGCCTCTCAGCAAGAAGGTACTGGGTTTGCGTCCTAGGTTCAGACATTTCTGTGTGGTTTATGCATGTCCCCCTGTGCTTGTGTGGGTTTCCCCTGGTTACTCTGGTTTCCTCCCACATTTTATAGACATGTATATTAGGCTAACTGGCTATTTTAAATTGTCCCTAAGTTTTAATGCAACTGTGAATGGTCCAACTTCGCCCAGTGTGGGCTCCAGCCTCCCTGAAACAATAACAGGATTAAGCAGTTCAGCAAATGAGTGAGTGATTAGAACCTGGTGCCATTTTTGGACTATGAAGTATAGCAAAGTATAGTGTGTGTGTGTGTGTGTGTGTGTGTGTGTGTGTGTGTATATATACCAGGCTTGACCCATCTGTTGGACAACCAGAATGAAAATGTTAAGTCAGGAACACTTTTGTGAAGAAAAATAAAAGTTTTTAATTAAATGGGTTTACCATTTCAAAATGCGTTATTGCAGATTAATTATTAATTAATTTAAAATGAATGGATTGCAGAGCATTAATACATTAATATGCTTTAATAAATAAGAATGGAAGGTACCAGAGTGCTATCCTGTAAATCAGCAAATCCTGGTTCACTTCATCATCATGCACATGAAACTGAAATATTGGCAGATTCTGTCTTATCTTGTTCCTGTGATTCACCATTACCAATTTACATTATATTCTATCAAATTTTCATGTCCCTCACAGTGTATTCCCAACTGCACGGTACACTCTAATGAGTCTATTAGAGCGTGGCATTCAAAAAAAAAAAAAAAAAAAAAAAAGATTGGCTGTGCTGACGGTGTAAAATATCTAAACGTTAAAGAATCAGATGATTCCCAAGGTCTAACAGTAACCGAACAACAGGAAGGGAGTTTGGGAAGGTGTCACTACCGCAGATCTCCATCTCCTCCACTCCTACACCTAACATGGGTCACTGGCCTCTGTTATTTATGCTGTTTCACTCACTTTTTTCCCTCCCTCCTTCATTCTTTTCCCTCCTCACCACCTCTCATAGTATTTACGCTGAACATTGAGATGTGAGTGTTTGTATTGTGTGTCCAGTGTTATTGTTCCCAGACTTGAAGCTGCCAGTGTGTTGAAAGCCCTGGGCCAATGTGTGTGTGTGTGTGTGTGTGTGTGTGTGTGTGTGTATGTGTGGAGGTAAATCTGTTTGATTATAGCGTGTGTCAGCTCCTCCACGCTCTGTGACTAGATGTGACAAAGCTCTCTCAAGCGGAGACCCTCTTCCCTCCCCTTGCTCTTGCCCTGTGGTTTAGCCCATTTCGACCAAGCTGATATTGCAGTGATTTTAGTCTGCATACACTGTTTTTGCCGACCCTGTTTGGCAGAGTGATCTTTAAGATGACATGCAAAGTAACGTCCAGTTTTTCCTGACAGGAGCAGGCCAAGCTAGCAATTATTTATGAAGTCAAAAGTATTAGGAATCATGCTGTTATTTCAGTACAGGCTGTCAGGATACTGTTGCCTCAGGATGACAAAAAGCCTGAACACTGAGCACCTTTTAGCTTGGTGGATGAACCGCGAAACTGGGGCTGCTGTCATAGGAAGTGACTTTCTGCCCGAGTTTGGAGCACCATTATAATAGTGGATAGTTGGCAATTTTAACATGATCACCAGGAAATATCTGAAGTGAATGAGAACTGTAATCAGGACTAGACCTAAATCAGGTGACCAAGACCCAACTGAAAAAAGGTTTCTGTACACTTGCAAGACTCTTTACTATAATAGATACAACCCCATTATGTCCAAGAACATTGAGTCGCACATATAGTCCTGGATGTAATTTTTACAGTCCACCCATTTCCTTAGATGTAATGAACTTGAGATGTTGATAGAATCAAATTTGCACTGAAGGAAATGAAATATTTAACAATGGCAATTTTCCTCACTCAGATTTGCTAAATTGTAGAGGGGTGGAAATTGGTAGGGCAATTTGGTGTGAAGGGAAAGGTCTACCGAGCTGTCCAATCACACAAGCTGAAATTTAGTCTTAAGTTGCCCTCTTTTTCTCTGGAGAGGGGCACTGAAACAGCATCGAGAGGGTGCGAGTGGTACAGTCTGAAAATGGGCAGCTGAATGTCTTGCTGTCACATGACCAGATCCCGAGGTCCACTATTATTTTCCTCACCAAAACCTTATTACAATCTTGTTTCAGTTATGTCACGGAGTGGCCTGGAGTCTGTTGATGATTGTGATGATAGGTTAGTGACATTTATAATGGTATTTATGTCTGGTCACCATCAGGTCATTCAGAGAAAGTAAAGTAACCCTATGTTTACTTTAACAAGCAACAGGTCACTTTTAGTTTGTCATTGTAATCAGTGTTTAAAAAAAAAATGGTAATAGCTACAGTGTATGGCTTCTAAAGCCAACTAGAAAGTTTCTGGGTTAGTTATTTACTAGTTAGTAATTCGTTTTTAAGCAATGTCACTAATCAGTTAGTTAGTTGGTTACTAATCGGTTAAAATTGGTTGTTTTTGTTTTCCATGGTAGGTGTAGTACCAGCTTCAATGACAGATTACCAAAACTAAACATATAGCCAATCAACATGTAGCAGGTAGTAGTAGTAGTAGTAGTAGTAGTTTTTCACCCACTCACCAAAGGCATCTCTGCTACTTCCTTCAAAAGTGGAAACTATTTACAAGGTAGGACTTAAAGTAAGCAACTAAAGGAATGTTTGGCCTCAGGTGCCACTAGTCCAAGGACTCGTTCAAGCCAATTGTACATATTTATGTATCTTGTTTGCTTCTGAAATTCCAGTGCACTATCGCACATACAGTACATATAAAGAAAAAAAAGGTTGCCAGTTATTTCCTAGCATGAACATAGCATAAGGGTGTGTTTTTGTTTGTGTGATGTGTTTATCAGTGCTGAGGCTGCTGAAGTCAGCAGGATGGAGTGGTATAATTCTGCTCACAGAGTTTGTGCACTGTTTTGCCAGGCACTGAAACCGTATATGGCAAAGGGTAGGCTCTACGCTAAGAGGATTACTAACTTGAAAAAGGTAGCCGTCATTTAATTGAAGGCTTACCAGCTGCTGAAAAAAGGCAAGCAGTCAAAGTGAAGGTATAGCCCAGCCCAGAAGATCCTGAAGAGACCACATTTGCCAAAGTCTGTGTGTTTTTTCTCCGCTCATCTCCTACACCCCTCTCTCTCTCTCTCTCTTCCCCCCTGAGAGACGAATGTCATGCTTTATCACTGAGCGCCAGCCTCTTAAAGACGTTTACACGTTTCTGAATTTTAATCCCTTCTGCTGGTAAAAAGGTGCCTTCAGCTGGTATTATTCAAATGCTGTGATCTCGGCTGTTTCCATTGAACACTCGGCATACGAGACCTAGAGTTTAGAGGAGTAACCATCTTTCTGTACAACACTTTCATTCTGATTATTCCCATGTCGTTTTTGTAGCACACTCGCAAGCAGGGAAAAAGGTGTTTTAGTCTCTCGAGCAGGTGGTATATTGTTTATTCTTGCCCCTGTGGGCAATTTGGGGCGTTATGTGATTCCCACAATGTTCTCTCTTTCTCAAAGAACTGTCACTATGAAAAGTGGGTGCGGAGGTAAAATATAATAACTGTACAACGAATTTGCCGGATAGGTTCCTCTTGCACTGCATGGGAGCACTGAGCAAAAAGACCCATGTACAAAGACAAATGCTCTGGCACAGGCAGCCAAGTCCATTGTGTCCCTGTGTAGATATTAGCCTCGTATCACACTGAACGACTCCCAGAGCAGGCTGCTAGCACTGGGACACAATGGTTGCGCTGCAGGTAACTGATGACCTAATCTGCCCCTCTGAACCAGAGCTCAGGCTCCTGAATCAGACACGGCTGATACACAACAAGAAAGGACAGCCAAACAGCCTCCATTATCTGCCAAGCAGAGAACAGGGAAACATTCTCGTAGCACCTGCTTGTGTCTTTAGGAACCTTTAAGAGCATCACGATGCCACAATATTCTATATATAACTGCATAAAGATCCAATCCTTATATCCTGGAAAATTTGAATACATTTAAACAAAGACACCGTGGTTAGATTTTGTTTGATTGGTTAGAGTATCTTCCAGTATTATCATTCATTATACTGAAGATCAGTTTCTGTCTGGATACAGTGCCATCATCCCCTGTATATGAATACTTGTATAATAAAGGTGCAGTAGTTACTACCTACCAAAAGCAGTACAAGGAAGGACAAACAGTGAACAGGAACAGATTCCCGGGCACCAAATGCTCATCGACGTGCATGTGGAGCGAGGGCTAGCTTGTGTTGTCTGTCACAGAAATACACAAATTGACAGCTACCTGAACACTGCATAGCGTTTGTACTGTGTGGCTACAGTGCAGTCAGAGTGCACATGCTTGAACCCTGTTCATCACTGAAAGTGCATACACTAGGCACATGAGAATCTAAACCATGCAGCAACGGAAGAAGGCGGACTGTTCTGATGAATCACATTTTTTTTTGCATCATACAGACAGCTGGGAGTATGTGCTTCACTTTTGTGGGGAAGAGACAGAAACAGGATGGACTATGCGAATAAGGTAATCCACCAGAAGCAGTGTGATGTTCTGGCCGACTTTGCTGGAAAACATTGGTTTAAGGGAAATTAGCCTTTAAAATCCCCAACTATGAGATGTACTGGAAAAATAAGTCTGAACCATGGAGGCTAAGTTACAGAAATTAAAGGATGTGGTGCAAACTGCATGATCCCATAACTCAAACACACAAACAAAGAAATGAGTCAAAAGATTTCTTAATGGTTACGGATGTTAAGGTGAGGGTTGGTCTTAATGGATAATTATATTAAATAATGATCTTTACAATGATAATACAACAGATGTGTGTGTATACAATTATTTTTTTTTTAGTTCTTCCATGTATCCCTCATGTTCTCGTGTGAATCTGGATGGGTGACAGCAGCGGTTCATTTTCTTCTCTAATGCTGGGATTACTGGCTTTTGCCTTCATATGATTAGACACACCATGGCCTTGATTGTGAAAAGGCCGATTTGTTTTGTGGCCCTCAAAGGTAATCATCGGCAACATTGTGTCCCTCCTTCTGTAATTTGTGAGGTATTCCTGCCATACATGAAAAAAGATTCTGCCATCAATTGCCTTGCCTCACCCTCCCCTCCCTACACCCTCTCTCTGAATTAAATCCTATTAAATTAGCCTTCGCTCTCCCATGCAGTTGTTTTTGTTTTGCTCATGTAAAGAAGCTGGCTGCGTGAGCGAAAAGTGGATTATGTCTTTTTTTCGCCTCCTGCACTCCCTTGCTCGTTCATTGCCAGTCAGCAGCGAGCATGTGCTGACAAATAGCAAATGACAAATGGTTCATGGCAAACCTCCTCGCATTAGGCTCAATTGTAAACTCTAAATTGCTAGCTGGCTATGGTGTTAAGCTAAGACTGGCCCAGCCTAATGAAAATTACAGTGTTGATGCTATAGTGCTGTCAAATCAAGCTAAACAGGCTAAGCCAAAATGCAATGGGGATCCCCGTACATTTAGGCTCAATTGCTGATCCTAGTGCTTGGCAGATAGTGGCTTCGTTAGCATGCATATTTATCTGGCTTCCAATGGGATAGAAGGGGATCTCTGGGATATCATCTCTAGGCCTTTGTCTTTGTCATCACTTTTAATTGTAATCACATCGGTTTTTACATTTCCTTCACTTCAACATGAGTTGTAATCATGGTAGTAATATATTTTGACCTGTCCACACACATTCCAAATCGATCGATCGAGAGATAGATAGATAGATAGATACAGAAACCCTGCTCCCAAATATGGGCCTTTACAGCAAAACACGACACTTCTCGCATGGAGTATTTTTCAATTAATAGCCAAATATAATGATTTACCTTCAAAAAGAAAAGTCACCAAAAATTGTGAAAGATCCATCCTAACCTCTGCCATGCTTACTGATGTTCCTGGATTCTAGCTGCTAAATCCCACACATCAAAATGTGGCAGGTGGAATATATTTTTCAAATGGGCATATCAAATCAATATTCATGAAATAAAATATCTTTAAAATAAAATATGCGCTGGGCACTGGTGGCTTGGTGGTTAAGTTGCTGGCTTACTGATCCAAAGGTCGAGGGATCAAGTCCCACTATCACCTAGTTGTTATTGCTGTCCCCCCTGTGCAGCTAACTGGGTTATCAATGGCTAGCCATGTCTCTGACTGTCGGTGGTGAGAGGCATGTAAAAGAACCACTGCTGTCAGAATTATATGCTGTCAGGGTGTTTCTGCCTTGCAATGGCCTGGTGAGCTTTCCAGGGTGTGCTCTGCCCTTGCCCTGAATCAACTGAGTTGGGTACCAGCCTCCCTGTGACCCTAATTAGGATTAAGTGGTTCAGAAAATGAATGAATGAATTAATAAAATATGCGCCCCTAAATAATGACATCTTTTTTGGTACCGCTTGATACGATTTTACTGACTATGATTGGCTGATCCCTCAAGCTGAACATTCCCTCTGTTTTACATCCATTCTCAGTGAAGGAGACTATCTCATATGAGAAGTGCTTGGTTTTACTGGAATGGCTGACAAATATGGATACAATTTTAATAACTGATATTGGGTAATCTAGCTGCTGATCAGTGAAAAAGAGTATTATTTAATGTGCTCCTTCTTTTTACTGTTGGAATGTAAATTTTTTCTTTCTTTCTTTCTTTATTTTTTGTCTTACGAATTTAGTGGAGCTACACCAGAAGGGACTGATACATTTTAGTGAGATGGACTTGAAAGTGGTGGACTTTTTACACATAAAATATGTGTTGTGTGTCTGTCATGGGGAAAATAGGTTATTACTTGATTAATGAATGACCATACATATGTATGTTTAACCTGGCATTATCAGAAAAAAATGCTATGGGTTTCATGTCGGGCAATCATAGGATAATTGTAAGGAAATCAAACAATTCTGAGTGTATCACATGAGCCAAAAAGGAAATTACATATCTACTGTAGCACAGCCATATGATGTTGTAGGGCATCAAATATCAGAACTTGTTAATAGACCTGATATCTAGAATTACCAACAAGACAGATTTTTTTAAAAACATGTTTCAAACTACATAACAATGGTCTATGATGAGATTTTTCCATCACACAACAGGTGAGTTTGGTATGACTCACCAACACTGTCCTAGGAATTTGCCCAGTTTTCTGTCATGGACCTGTTGTATGCCGGTTGTGCAAAGTTCTGTATATGACACTGGTTTTACTCTGTGGGGAAAAAAGTGTAACACATTTAAAGGAGAAAAAAAATCTAAAATAGATTGTTGAATAAAAAATGTCCCAGAAACTAGTTTGTTTGAAAAAATGTTATGTTGGAACATGATCTGTAGTTGGAACAATGTATTTTCAAAGTGCTTTGCTGAGTATAAATGCTAACTGGTTATCACATTATCACCATACATTCTGCTGGTAATATTGTAAACTCTTTACTATTGTTAGTGCGAGGCTTTTTCCCAGCGGCCTGCTCAAGTCAAATATCTTAAACCTTCCACAAAATCAACTCTATAAAATCTGATGTATAATTTTTCCATGATTCATTTTTTTCTAAAGTCATTTCTTTATAACTGCACATGTGTATAATTGAGTGCTTCTATAAAATTTTCACAAAGTAGCTTGTTCCAGTTTTCTTGTTATACCTAATGAATGAAAATTGTCACATTACACAAAATTATTTCTGCTACAATCTGAATTAGGCCAAATAAGACAATGGGTTTTTGAAGCTCTTTTGGGGGTCTTTGTTATACCACCCCCTGTATTTACAGTGCCTAATTTGTGCACCGTGTGTTTGCCAATAAGGAATCCTCCTCTGTTAGACACCCAATTTTCTGCCCTGGTTGCACAGTTAGCGCTCTTATTAGGATGGGTCTCTCTGCGATCGCTTTCCAATCTCCTGGTTGGCGGGGTGCCGCGTCAGGCTAATTTAAGGGAATTATTTTGATTGTTTCCATAACGCTGATCAGATTATCACCCAGCGGGACCCACTTGCCCCGGCCCACTAGCTTTAGTCTTACATCCATTCTTTCTTTCTGCTTTCTTTTTTCCTGCCTTGCTCAGAGCAGACAGATCATTTTGAGGTGAGAAGGATTAGTAATACATCTCATCCCTTCACCAGGGTTTGCAGTAACCCTTTCTATGAAGCCCATATACATAAATAATTATATCTGTGCTGTTAATGTGCTATAAATTATTTGCACCTTGGGAACTTGTCATGTAATGCAAGCAATACTATTTATTATAATGCTGTATAGTGTTCTGCACAAACATTATAACTAATTATTACCTTGAGAATAATTATAAGGTAACTGCATTATTTATTAACATTTACAAGGATACTGTAAAGATTTAAAATGTCATAATGGGGCACTATATATATATATATATAATGGTGAGCTTCCTGTTCATCCATGGTTAAGTAGGTGCTATATAGGCGTGTCATTTAAAAGACAACATCATATTTACACTTATACCTAGGAGGTTACTGTATGTTTTACTCATTTTTTGTGTGTTTGTTAGCATGATTACACGAAATGTTATGTGTAGTTTTTCATGAAATTTCTATCAGAGGTGAAGGCTTCGTAAAAGGAAGATTCCATTAGATTTTGGAGATGAAGTGGATTAAATTCGAAATAATAAAAAAAAACAATTCTTAAACATTGTGAAATAGGACAATTTTGGTTTATATGGGGAATTGCTGGGCTAGGCAGAGGTTTGTGTTCTCCAAGTGCTCTTGTTCTTGATATTTTTAAAATGTAAAATAATATTACAATTAATATTATAAAGTATATAATATTATTAGGGGCAGTGTTGACCCGGTGGTAGGGTGCTGAATTACTGATCCTAAGGTTGGGGGTTCAGGCCCCACTGTCACCAGGTTGTCACTGCTGTCCCCCCAGTGCAGCTAACTGGGTTATCAAAGGCCAGCCATGTCTCTCACTGTCTATGGTGAGTAGGCTACATTGCCGTCAGTGTGTTTCTGCCCTTCGATGGCCTGGAGCGCTGTCTGGGGTGTGCTCTGCCCTTGCCCAGAGTCGGCTGAGATGGGCACCAGCATCCCCACGACCCTAATTAGGATTAAGCGGTTCACAAAATGAGTGAATGAATGAATAATTCACACGGCATTATTATATTACACTGCATTATATTAATGAGTGCCTCCTTCACTGTGAGACAAAATGATTATATGTCACCAAGAAATCATTTATAGTAACTTATCAAAACTTTAGGAGACATAATTAATGTTTATTAAGTTACATGTTTACAAGGAATCATTTCATGTTTACAAAGGATCATACAGATGCAGTCTTTTTAATATATAATTAGTAATGTCTTATGAGTAATTCTTCCAAATGTACTTCCGACCCACATCAAGGATACACATGCAAGTTTACAAGCACTCATGATCCAGAGGCCCCCCAAATTCGCTTTTAATATTGAGATTTTCAAACAACACTAATGGGTGTAATATCTGTATAAAATGTGATTTTGCAATAATTTAATTTGGAATAAAGTAATTCTATATTACATTACAAAAATAAAGTTAATAACCTTTTACAACTTATAATGAGGAATAATTTAACACATCATTCACTTTGCTTGAAGCACTCAGTAATGTTTCTAATGTTTGTGTAACTGGTAATAAATTTTTCTCCTGCAGAATGAGGAAAGCTAGTATCCCAGTGACTTTGAAAAACAGCAAACCATATTAAAACTCACAACATTTCCTAGCTTCAGCTATAACGGCAGAAGACCACATCAGGTTCCACTATTGTCACCAAACAAACAGGAATCTGAGGCTACACAGGAAGGCTCTGACAAGGAAAGATTCCCCCAGACAACATGAGGAAGAATCTTTGTGAGGAACCAGACTCAAAAGGGAAATTGATCCACATTTAGGTGAAACCAAATAAAAATATAAATACAAACCATGTAGCAGAAACTTCATATTATTTAACATTACGTCTGGTTAGTTATCTTATAACTGAAATTGGAATTGTAGTCCTATATTATTTTAACAAAATAATTCAAATGACCATCAGTGGAAAGTCATCTTCACAGTTTGTGAGAGTATATTTAAGTCCATGTGGAACTTTATCTACAGGAGTGAGGGGTTTCCCAACCAGAAGTAGCACATCGGGATGGATCACAGAGGTCCAGGGAAAGGAACCTGGATCAAATTCAGGAGCCAGGAATTATTTAAAGGATTCATTAACATTGTAATATAGGACATTAAAAAAAAAATGTTTCATATTACAGCGGGCCCAGCAGCGGGTGCTGTGTATGTTCTGTTATTTGCGAAAAGCTATGTGCAAATTTTCAGTCGGCATGGTGGCTTAGCGGTTGTGGCTTAGGTGCATGTCCACCTCACAGCAAGAAGGTCCTGGGTTCAAGTCCCAGGCTTGGGCATATCTGTGTGCGGTTGGCATGTTTTAGCTGTGCTTTCTTAGGTTTGTTCCAGGTACTCGGGTTTCCTCCCACAGTCCAAAAACATGCACATTAGGCTTCTTGGCTGTTCCAAATGGATGTCTGTGTGTGTTGCCCTGCAATGGTCTGGCGAGCTGCTCCAGGTGTACCCTGTCTTCACCCAGTGTTGGCTGAGATGCGACGCTGGTAGGATTAAGTGGTTCAGCAGTTGAATGAGTGACTGAGTGAGTATGTGTAGACTTTCAGGAAATTCCTACCAGAGGTGGGGAAAAGAAAGCTTTCGTTAGATTTTGGAGATGATCTCGATTAAATCCTGAATTCAGGAATTTTTGAAAGGATTCTTGAACATTGAGAGAGAGTATGATTTTTAACATTTTGGTTGATATGGGTTACTGGGCTTGGGGGGAGGTTTGTGCTCTCCGCATACTTTTGTTTTTCACATTATTCTGTGTAAACTGTGCAAAAAATATGAATTCACAGTTATACAGGTCTTTCTAATAAAGTGCTCAGTGAGTGTAAGTTTCCCCAGTATTAGCACTATTAGAGTTTATAAAGCATTACTGAAGTTTATATAATCACTCACAGGGATACCAGCTAAGAAAAGATCATAAGCACAAATGTGGTGATGAATATTGGCTGCATATAAAGTGTTATGAATTTTGGTGGTATTTAACTCTTAAAAAAACTCATTAAGCTTTTTAAAATCTAATCACACATATTTTTATATATTTTTTCCTTTTAAAAAATTCTAAGACAAGGATGCAAAGCAGTCATCACTATGTGGGAGAGGAGAGAGTCAGTTGTATCGATTGGGTGTCAATCACCAGCCATGCTGCTCTCTATAACTGTCATAACAGCTGCTGTGTGTGTTTGTTCAGGGAGTCTTGTCTCCCTGCCAGATCTACACCACAGTCCGAGTTATTTCAGAGGTCATTTGCACAAGCTAAAAGGATGCCGTCTAACTACCTGATGGGCACACACCTTCATTTCAAAATATTTTAGCTTGATATTTGAATATCTGGAACATTTGTATCCTTACAGAAACCTTTTATGCAACACACACACATACACACACACACAGAATAACTTGCAATACAACATACATTTAATAATTCGTTATCTACCAGGTATCCGTGTCTAGTATCTAGTCTAATCAGGTTTTGTCCAATGGATACAGTTTTAATTAAGAGGAAATAATAAACAATTAATTAATTAATTAAATTAATTAAATAAAACAAACTATGGGCTCCATATCTTTCCAGAAGTTTTCTTTTTTAACATAAATTTGTGCATAGGTCTCTTTTTCAAACAATAGTTGAATGCTGTACAGTCGATGGTCTTCATGGAAAGACTACACTTGGGTCGATTAAAATGACGTCATTTTCTCATTCTCCTCATTCTGAAAACCGCACTGCCCGAGGCATTCTGCCAGCTCTCTGCAAGTTTGACTGATCTGACGGTTTGATCAATGGTAGCTTTTCTCTCCTCTATGGCCCCGGCTTGTTCCTCCAGAATGGCCTAACTCATTACAGTAATGAACTTTATAATTACTTTGCCTCGCTGAGAGGAACGAGTCCCATTTAATAAGATGCGATTGCCCTTTATTTCATTTACTTAGCCTCGATGCTTAACTTGTGGCCATTTTCCATCTCAATAAACTCCTTATCCTTCAAGCAGTCAATATCTCTCCATTATCACACAGAGCAGGTAGAGTGAGACCTCATCCTGCACTTGAAGTTTAACACATGCACACATTTACGAGCTAAATCATTCTTGTCATTAACTCAAACTTTTGAACTGAAGCTTGCTAGGTTAGTTTGATGAGTCAGGTGAAATCATAGGCTATTTTAACTAGTTGCGTTAAAGGCAAATTTACACAAGAACCACATGTGAGGTGTTTTTCCAGTCATCCGTATTTTTTACGGATAGAACTCCACTGGAACCAAAGCAGCTCTTTAGATTAGTAGTGCTTCAAGTGTGCATTACGTCTATTAAAATGTGACCAGAGTGTCCAAAGACATGCTTATCAAGTTCGCTTCTCACTTATTATAGGTAACATTAAGATAAAGAGTATAATTGTAACTAAACATAATGTGTAGGTATGTATTCATTTCCAAACATCATCTACAAAGTTACTTGGTGGCACAGTGACGTTGTGGTTAGCATATCTGCCTCACAGCAAGAAGGTCCTGGGTTCGAGTCCCAGGCTCGATAAAGGCGCTTCTGTGGGAAGTATGCATGTTTTCTCCATGCTTGTTTGGGTTTCCTCTGGGTACTCTGGTTTTCTCCCACAGTCCAAAGACATGCACATTAGGTTAACTGTCTCTTCCAAATCACCCCTAAGTGTGAGCGTGAATGGTTTTGTGTGTCTGTGTGTGTGTGTGTGTGTGTGTGTGTGTGTGTGTGTGTTACCGTGGTCTGGCAAGCTTCACCCAGAGTTGACTGACATAGGATCCAGCCTACACACGACTCTAGTAGGAATAAGTGAATCAGCAAGTGGATGGATTAGCAAAGTTACTGATACTTACCTGATGTGTTGTGGCTTTTGTCACTTCAGTCAATTTAGCTCGAATTTTTCAGGAGCATGAGTTGCATTCTTAAAGCTTGAAAATCACACTTCAGAAACCACACTGGTGTCACACCACTTTGTGGCAGAGATGGAGGCGGATGCAGATTGCAGCAATACAGCCTTTTAATAATAGCAGCAGAGTCCCGAATCATAGCACAATGTTATAGACTGGGAGAAGGCAAAGGTCAAATTATCAGATGAAGTAAATATATCAGAGGCAAAGCATGTAATGTTAACCAGGCAAAGTTCATACATGGAGGCTCAGTGTCACAGGTAAGGCTGCTTATAAACGGGAGACTAGCAGAGATCGCTGGATAGCAGCACAATAATAACGGCTCCGTATGCACTGGCAAGATGACATTGTGATAATAATGCCCAAAAAGGTAATGAGTTAAGAGTCCTTGCATAGTGTGAGCGTGAGTACTGAAAGGTGTGCTAAGAGATGCTTCATCAACATATGATAAAGATGTTAATTGTCAGGTGACTGGATACGTCCTGGTGCATGTTGGGAAGTGTAGTGCGAATGCTGTTTGAATTTTGCTGAGACTGTAACACAAGGCACTTACATTTCCTCCATGTCTTCCTGTGTAAATTCTCTTAAAACATAAATGTGGCTGCTTTGTGTTATTGTGCAGCTTTGTACTAAAGGCCAGTCTGAAGCATTCAATTCTAGGTGTCTATACAGACCAACAACATATTACTTACACAACATCTGAATGTCTCATTTTACACCTAAATTTTTAAATACATAATTATATTTCACAAGCTGTTTTATTTCAAAACTTTATCATTTTCAAAAATTATGTAAGCAGCCTAACACCTGTAAGCCATGCCATTTTTTAAAGAAGTGTCCAGGTGTAGTGTTTTTTCAAGCACAGTAAAATCATTAGGATGAAGGATATTGTGCTTTGTGAGTCTTTGTAACAAGCTGCATTTTTCTGGTAATATTTATTTCGAAAGGAACAACAATATATAGATGACACAATGCCTGTAAAAACAAGGGGTAACTTATTTTGAATGGATGAAAGAGTATTCTTTAATAAATACAATAAAAATGGTAACTGTTGTCCAAGAGGAACAAAACACTTGGGATAATAACCCACTTTGCATTGGGCTGCATTACACCACCCTGATGCTGATTTATTTTTCTATAGCAGCATGTCCCCAAGTCTTGATTGCGTCCGTTATAT
>JAQMYF010000013.1:9315408-9325846 GCA_030014195.1 Neosilurus mollespiculum | reverse complement strand
CTGCGATGGCCTGGCGAGCTGTCCGGGGTGTACTCTGCCCTCGCCCAGAGTCAGCTGAGATGGGCGCCAGCCCCCCCCGCGACCCTAATTAGGATTAAGCGGTTCAGAAAATGACATGACATGACATTTCCAATTGACACACACATTGTCAAACAATGAACCTCATGGGAGATGCTGTTGAGTGACTTGTAGACGTCCCAGTAAACTGCCATTCAGTTTTCTGTATTGCTGATCTTTTTGTATCTAATCTATTCCTTGCATCTTTTCTCTGTTTCAGTTTTCTGCATTGTTATTATATGCATCAGTTTTTCCATCGTATGTATTTCCTCAACAATCTGAGTCCAGTGGTTCAGAGTTGGCTGATCTGCCTGGTTCCATTTCCGTGTTATTGCTTTCTTACAAATTACTGTTAGTAATTTTAGCCAAATATTTATCTTTTTCCTGCACAATATCATCTGACAGATTTCCAAGGTACAAAACAAAGACATTCAAAAGCAAATTATATCCCAAGATTTTCCCCAATTCATTATTTATATCTTCCCAGAAAGATTTTATCTTTGGATATGCCCAGAACACATGACTATGGTTGGCATTAATCATTCCACACTTTCTCCAACAAGGAAGGCATTGGTTAAAGCATTTCCTCTTAATTTGGGGTGCGATGAAAACACAAATTAGATTTTTCCATGAGAATTCCCTCCACTTTTGTGAACTAGTAGATGTATGATGGTTCTTCCACATAGGTTGCCAACCTTCAATGGATTTTTCCATATTTTGTTCTTTTTTCTATTTTTCTTTCCATTTTTTCACATATTCAGTTGAATTTAGGTTATTTATTGCCAATGCTTGGTAAAATGTTGATATGAGTTTTATTGACTTCCCTTCATATGTTTTATGAATTAAATTTATCATCAGATTCTCCTCAGCAATGGGGATTCTACTGATTTCTTTATTGTAATAATCTCTTACTTGTAAATATCTAAAGAGTTCATGTTTATCCAGGTCAAATTTGTCTCTAATTTCCTTAAAACTTTTCAATATTCCTTCAGAACAACTGATTTAATTATGGATATATGAAACTTTACTGAAATTTAATTGTCTGGTGAAGAATGTGTTATAGACTACTTAATGTAAAAAAATCTAATAATATTAGACACCAATTAAATACAGTTTAAAAAAATAACTAAACATTCGTTCACTAATTTATTCATCTAGGGTCATGGGGAGGCTGCAACCTCAACTCTCAACTGGAAGGGCTCGCCAGTTCATTGTAGGGCCAACACACACAGAACCATTTACACTCACAGTAACACCTAGGGCAATTTAGAACAGCCAATAGGCTGTATGTGCATGTTTTTGGACTATGGAAGGAAACCGGAGTACCTGGAGGAATCCACGCAAGCACAGAAAGAATATACAAACAGTACACAGAAATTCCCTAGCAAAACCCTGGAGCTTAGGACCATCTTGCTGTGAGACAGATGTGCTAACCACTGTGCTGCTCAGGTTCATTGTATACCCATAAAGTGTTTGGCTGTTCTAAATTGCCCCTAGGTGTGAGTGTGAGTGTGTGTGTGAATGGCTGTGTGCATGTTGGCTTTGTGATGGGCTGGTGGGCTGTTCAGGCTGTAACCTGCCTTTGCCCAGAGAGGGCTGAGATAGGCTCCAGCATCCCTGTGACCCTAATAAAATTAATTGGTATGGCAAATGAATGAAAATTAATCTGATCACCAATGACTTTAGTCACGTATTCCTAAAAACATGAAATGAATGTATCTCATAGTTTATATGAAAGTTAAATAAAACTAAATGAAAAAAATAAAAAAACTTAAATGCCGCACAGATGTTTGTCTCTCTATTCATAGCAGCATACCTATGAACCTTACTATTTTAAAATTATGCTTAAAATAATTTCATGTTTAATGATGTGCTATGGACCCTTTTACCCTTAGTGTTCATGCAGAAAGTTGGTTTACTCTCCAAAGATTTTCAAACAATATCTAGGTGAGATAATTACTACTTACACGTAAAAGCACCCACACACAATGGAGTTGTCTACTGAAATACAAAGCCAGTGTATAATTATATGTATTAAGCTAATAATCCAACCTCAACCCTGATAAGTGTAGGTGATACTGACATCTATAATCCATCTTCCTGTAGTTACATCATAATCAGGGTTTGACGATTTAATCCACCACACCTGCTGACATCCTTCTCTTTCTAGCTCACTGCCTGTTCATTCACTGTCCTTTGTTCATTCATTCATTCATTCATTTATTCATCCTTTTCTGTAGTTACACACCAAACATTTTAGTTTAAATAATAAATGCTTATATAGTATGGGAGAATTTTCCATTTTTGCCAAGGAAGCTTGATGTATTTCGTCATTGGTGATCACCCAGTAGGAAATTGCACAAAGCTGGCAAATTAGGAAATTCATTAATTCATTCATTCATTTTTCTGAACTGCTTAATTCTAATTAGGGTCTTGGGGAGGCTGGTGCACATCTCAGCCAACTCTGGGTAAGGGCAGAGTACACCCTGGACACAAATTTGGAAAATTTAATTTACTTATAAATAAGACACATCTGAACATACAGAAGTTCTGTTTGTATCTTTTCACAGAGGTCTCACTACAGATTGACTGAAAAGATGTCAGACTCTGTCCAGGAAGAAGAACTACCAACACACACAGGTAACACAATGACATTAATGATGACTTTATATCCAATTATTCAATCATCATCATTTAGGTCAAATTAAACATCATCACAAAGCATCTTTACAGACACCCGCGTCTTCAATAAGCAAACCCGATCTTTAATAAGCATACCGACGACAAGAGTAATATGGAAAAAATTCCCTGAGAATGCATGGGGATAAAATCTAAAAGGGATCTTTTGGATGTCACCTGATAGTCCGATTTTACATCATTGCACTATACAAGTGTGGATGAAAAACAAAAAACAAAACAGTACAGTGTTGAAAAGATGTTCAGGTCAGTGAATGTTCCAGGATGAGCTTGGATAAGAACTCTATAGTGTCCAGATTAGATTATCCCTGAAGCATGGGTGTATACTGGGCATAAACCTTTTTTGGGATAGATGAGTCACTGGAAATACAGTCATCATGTATGAGCACTATAGTGTAGTCAGGGTAACAGTGGATCTGACGCCTCTCCCGGGAATACTGTACTCAAGGCAGGAATGCATGCAATGGGTTTATGGATGGGTGGATGGATGGGATGCCAGTCTACCAATTCAATTCAATTCAATTCAGTTTTATTGGTATAAAGCTTTTTACAATTGACATTGTCACAAAGCAGCTTTACATAGTAAAAGTAATTTAAGGAGGAATCAAAAAATGTTTCTACAACCCCCTACACATCCCTAATGAGCAAGCTCGCCTCGACAGTGGAAAGGAAAAACTTCCTCAGTTGACACGACAAAGAAACCTTGAGAAGAACCAGGATCAAAAGGGAAACCCATCCTCATTTGGGTGAAACCATAAAATACTAACCATATAAGAAAACTGTATTACAGTCCAACATGTAGTCCGGTTGGTTATACCACAACTGTAAGTCCTAAATAATTGCAGCAATAGAGTTTATATCACCAACAGTGAAAAATCGTCTTCACAGTCGCTGAGTGCAGATCTAAGCCCATATGGATCTTCATCAGCAGGAGGGAGGGGCTTCCAAGATGAGAACTCCAGCCAGCATCAGCACACCAGGACAGACCACATTGCACCATGCACACGCTCATTCATATAGTTCTTCTACACCTACAAAAAAGTTACAGCAACTAATCCACCCACTAGATTAGTTTTATGATGTCCTTGAAAAACAAAGTTGTGCTGAACCCAAATACTACTGTACTGAACAATTAGCTGAATCCTACATAGCACATGAATAAATTGAAATAATAATCAAATAATTATCAGGCCTTTTGTTAGGTGTGTCGAAGGGAGGGAAATCATTTGTCCAGAAAAATAACATGCAACAATAGATGTTTTTAAAAGCCCTATTCATAGTCGAGATTATCAGTTTATCAGGTTCATTCATTTCCCTGCTGTAAAGGCAGATTTACCTCATCACCAAACTTTAAGGAATTTTGGACCTCATACTATAGCCTTTGACTTCATGACCTACAGGCAGAAACCTGATGCACTGTGGAATATGTCACACGAAACCAGACTGTCGGTGTCATGTCTGGTGACATGTAAATTGCCAGCAATGCTAACAGCTTAATGTGTCACCTGAAGAAATACAAATCAGTGCTCAAAAGATGATGTCACACCACATTGTACTTTGGTGCATTATTGCTGTGTTGTGAATTACACACGCTATTGTTTTGTGCTAAAAAAAAAAAAAAAAGAAAATCATTAATACGTTAGGAGTGACAACATGCCTTAAGAAAAAGAAAGGGGATTTTTTTTTAACAAATAAGTGAGATTAACAGTGGAAAAAGGACATTTTTACATTCCAATATCCAAAAAGAATTTTTTTCATTACCTCAAAGTAAAAAGTCCCCAAAAAGGGGTGCATGTGAGAAACACGCTTTATTAAATAAACACCTCATAAGCAATTAAATGGCAGGAAATGTACTGAAAAAACAGCACTTGTGCAACTAATCAGAGGAATGTGAAATGTGTTCACAAAGACAGGAAGTATTTATAGACAAAAAAAAAAAGAAAGAAAAAAAAAGAAAGAAAGAACATCAAAAACATGAGCGAGGGTGCTCTCTTGTGGTCTGGGAGAGATTAGCTGTATCTAAATACTCAGTATATACTACACACAACCATTCACACTCATATCCACACCTAGGGGCAATTTGGGACAGTCAGTTAGCCTAATGTGAATGTCTTTGGACATGGGAGGAAACTGGAGAACATGGAAACTTCACACAGAAATGCCTGATCCCAGGACTGAAACACAGGGCCTTCTTTCTGTGAGGCCCACGTGCTCACCACTACACCACCGTGTTGCCAGTTTAGGTTCCTCGTGCTAAATAATACACAAATTACCTTTAGTTTGATTCTTTTGCGGAAATAAATAATAAAGTGTTACATTTGTATGTCTCCCCTTTTACCCCTTCTTTGCTTTGGTCCACCATTTCTTTCCAATTTTTTATTTATTTATTTTGAGAAAGCCTTCTTCTCTGGTTATTCATATTTTCCAGCTGAAAGATGGGATTAATAAATGCCTACTGAGTATTCGGACATTGTATGTATTTTTTATGTGCTTATTGTTTGAAAGAATGCATATTCGGATGAAGCCATTGTAAATGGGGACTAGGGTGCACATGGAATGGCACTTTCGCAAAAGGTTTTTAGAATCCTCTCGGTCCAGGTACCACTTTTTTCCTTTGCACAAGGAAAGATAAAATACAAATTTTCAGGACGATTAAGCTTTGTTTAGGGGGTCCACCCAAATCTCAAAATTTAATCAAATTGCAGCACAAAATTGCAAATTTATGAAACAACAATTTATTACAATCTGGTTGTTTCCCATAAATATGTTATTATGACATAAAATACCATTCAAAGTGTGTTCTGACACTATTTAAAAGATTTTTAATGTTTTTGGGGTTTTTTTCTCGGATTAGGCCCCATTCTTCTGTCCTTTTCAGCCACTTGCAACACATTTTGATAGTTCTCTTCTGTTTTTGCAGAACCTAGAAAATCTGCATTCAGCTTCACTGCTCCTGCTTCACTGCACCTCTCTGCACTGTCATTCACACAATTCAGAGCTCTAATTCGATCCTATCCATTCAGGTATGCGACATTGGTAGACCATTCCTCCATTGGTAAATACATGAATGAGGAATCAATGTCCAGCAAATGGAATAATAGTCAGGAGTCCTTCCCAAGTACATCAGTGAGGTTGCTAACATTTTCCACACTGGAAATTTAGGTTTACCATGTCCAGCTCCAAATCGATCAGTTGATAATAATTTTTCAGCCATGGTCTCTTTCACAGTGAGATCTACAGCATCAGGGAAAAGGCTGACAGGGATCATTTCAGCAATTATGTACCACAGATGTCGTTTGAAGGCCTTAATAGAACTGAGATGACAGAATTAATTTTCTCATATTCTTCCAACTTGGTATAGGGTCATTCCGTGCCAAAAATCTTCCCGGGTGACCGGCTTAGATTATTATGATTTTTTTTCCAAGTACACGATGAACACGAGCAAAATAGTTCTGCATAATTCCTAATAGTTCCACAAAAATAAATTTTTGAAATAGGGTACCCTCAGCCCCAATTTTATACCCGTGAGCGAAATTTGAGCTTTTTTGCATTTTCAAAAGGAAATATCTTGGCAATAAATGCATGTAGGGACCTGAAATTTGTTATGGGCAATACTTGGAAACACTACTGAGAGAAAATAATGTTATGAAATAACATAATTTGCATATTTTCATTTTTATACCATCACAAACATGGCAATTTGTTTATTTGCGAGATACAAAGAATTAGGCCTGTATTGTGGATTTCACATATATAGGTAACTGACTTTCAGTAAGGAAAAAATCATGTTCATGATTTTCAATGTTCCAGCAACCTAAAAATTCATTCATTCATTTCCTGAACTGCTTAATCCTAATTAGGGTCGCAGGGAGGCTGGCGCTCATCTCAGCCGAGTCTTGGCGAGGGCAGAGTACACCCTGGACAGTTCACCAGGCCATCACAGGGCAGAAACATGCTGACAGCTATGCAGCCTACTCTTGATGAAAATCAGCAATGTTTTTTTTACATGCCCCTCACCACAGACAGTGAGAGACATGACATGCATTTGATAACCCAGTTAGCTGCACTGGGGGAACAGCAGTGACATTCCGTTGATAGTGGGGCTTGAACCCCCGACCTTGGAATCAGTAATCCAGCACCCTACCACCAGGTCACTACTGCCCCACAACCTAAAAATGGAACAAAAAATAAAATAGCAAAAATAGAACTTCCTTCAGAGAGGAATTTGACAATGAAGACATGTGCCAGCCACTTCAAAATTTTCTGAAGAGACATTGTTTATATTCCAACTTTGTGTCAATTTTTTTTTCTCTAGCTCAAATGCCTTAATTGTGAAAAAAATTAACAATTAGGTCAACCGTTTATATTAATTTCCACATTTTATACAAACTTGTATATTATGTATTATATCAACAGAGTCTTAAAATAATATAAATAAAACTCTTTGTAACTTTTTACTTTGGTGAATTAGTTGTTTCACAATAGTTTATAATAATATATTGCCATATGTATTCATTCTATAAACATTTTTACAAAAATAAGACCTGCTATTAATTAGCAAACATGAATTTTGTACAATGATATTATTGTACCTGTACATTGTGTGTGTACAGAAAAAATTGTTATCATAACACAGTTTACTTTACCCTTAGTCTGGCAGAGTGACAACTGCAGGTTATAAATAGATCTGATTAAGTCAGCATTGTTTTCAAAGTAGCTTATTATGTAACCTGTGGCATGCTTATTAAGTCACCTATACTGGCTGTTAGACATGAACTACATAATTATAAAATATGCAGACAATAAGAACTTATAATATTATGTCATATTCTTGTCTGTCATATTAGTTACATAAATAAAACTCTTGTTACTTTTTTTTTTTTTTTTTTACAAGTAATTGTTTTATATATTGTTATAGTGCAATATATATACTTATTTTATACCCATTTTGACAAAATATGAGGGCTGTATCACTGACAGTTCTATCAGCAAACATTTGTACTACTATCATTTTCACATATAAACAGTTCACCATAAAGGCATTTGAGCTAGAGCAAAAAAATTTTTTAACACAAAAAATTCTCTGAAGGAAGGCCTATTTTTGCTATTTTATTTTTTGTTCCATATTTAGGTTGCTGTAACATCATGAACATGAGAATCATGAACATGTTTTTTTCCTTACTGAAAGTCAGTTACCTATATATATATGAAATCTACAATATGAGCTTTATTCTTTGAATCTTTTTCTCAGTAGATGTGTCTACTTTTTCAAAAAACAAATTTCGCAAATTAACAAATTGCCATATTTGTGATAGTATAAAAATGACAATATGCAAATTAAGTCATTTTTGACATTATTTTCTTTCAGTAGTCTTTCCAAATATTGTCCATACCAAATTTCAGGTCCCTACATGCATTTATTGCCAAGATATTTCCTTTTGAAAATGCAAAAAAGCTCGAATTTTGCTTGCAGGTATAAAATTGGGGGTTGAGAAAAAATGTATTTTTGTGAAACTATTAGGAAGTAAGCAGAACTATTTTGTATTTGTTCATCAGACAAATGGAGATACTTAAAAAAAGAAAAATTCAGAAAAATCAGAGACGGTCTCCTGGGAGCCTCTAGTTGATTTGGCATGGAATGACCCTACACAGATCTAAGTCATTGCATGGAGCATCAGCTGTGTTTGCAGATTCGAATCACCATGGAACATAAACAAGAGTTATGCAATTCATAAAAGCCCGTATCTTCGGTACTTGACTCTTTGTGTTTATAGTCCCCGGTGGAACAGAGTCGATTCCCTCTTCAAAAACTGCTAAACTTTTACCTCTGGGTGAACCCCTGAGCATGAATTGATCAATCTAAATTTTATCCTGCTTGTTAGGCTTACATATTGGAACAAAAAAAATCATAGGGGCGAAATAATTTGTGAACCCTAATGGGGACCTGACATAGCATCCCCTTAAGGTGTAAATTTTGAAGCACTCAAAACTTTGGAGGGCCTGTACCCCTGGCCAGAGATAGAGCGGCAACGAAGCGATGTCCTTAGGCCCTGACATTCTTATTAGTGATGGATTGACATCCTCAGAGGAGTAGGGAGTCAAAGCAACATCCTTAGCTGAACAGGGTAAAAGGTGGAAAGAGATGGCATCTTCTGGAATGTCAAGAGGCAGTTTGATGACATCACCCCGAAAGTCAAAAGGCAGGCAGTCAACCTACGCTGGCATGTGGTTAGTGCCATAGGAAGAACTTCTGGATTTGGAAAACAGAGAACTAGCAGCTATATACGCATTTTTGTTAAAAGACAATGTCCCGCATTTCTTATTTAAATGTACTGAAAGTTCTTATTTAGATGGGTGTTTTTCTCTTAGGGGCGTGTAACTATCGGGCACAATTAATAAAGCCCCAATTCATGAATGATTATCCTTCTTTTATCGGAGGACTTTCAATGCTCTAATAGCATGAATCACACCTTATTTCCCGGACAGTTATGTTGAATAATGGAGATGGACATGCATGTGGAGTGTGACAGCCAACCTGTTGTCATATCGTTCATCACTTACCCAGAGCTACACGCACCCAAATTCATATATTATTAATTTATTTCTTTGGCCAATCCACTCAATCATACTAGGGTTAAAGAGAGGCTGCAGCCTATCTGGGCGACTCTGGCCGATGGTGGGGTATACCCTTAACAACGCACCAGTCTATCGCAGGGCAAACACACACTCATACTCACAACTAAGGAAAGTTTTTAACAACTTATCATGTCTTATTATGTTAGTACATGTCTTCAGACTGTGGAAGGAAACTGGGATACCTAGAGATGCAAACAAACAAACTCCACAGAGAAACACCCACATCAAGCCCAGGACTTGAACCCAGGACCTTCTACCTGGGAGGCTGATGTGCTTACCCCTATGCCATCATGCTGCACTTGTTTGATTATGCAGTTACATATACAAAATGAAAAAGAAATGGCATTTTATTATTTATTTTTAAGTCCCTTGGAGATTGTAATCTTTTTCAATTGAGATCTGGGATAAGAAATATAAAATTAGAACAACAAACAGAAAAGCACACAGCTAGGACATGCCAATACACAACAGACAAAAGGGTGAAGTGAAAAGAGAGCTACATTAATCTCAACACAGATATAAAAACAAAAAGGGGTGATGGTTAATGGAAATGTCATATATTGCATTTTCAATTGCTTAATTGATTAAAATTACCAAGTGGAATAAAAATGTAAAGATTGATGTCTTTTGAAGAATTTGGTTATATTTTTGATTTTATGTAATTTTTTTGAAGCTCAACACCAAGCTGTTATATATTATATTATATAACTGTACATTCATTTCCTCTCTAAAATCTTGATAATACCAAGCTGTTATTTTTTGATATTATATAGTGAATATACCAAGCGGTTATATCATATATTATATAGTGAGACTGTATATTTATTTGGTCTATGAAATCTTGATTATACCATGTCATTATATATTATAATATATAGTGAAACTATATATTTTTTTTCATCAATGAAATCTTGATAATATGTATCTCAGCAGCTGACAAATTTAAACGGGGACTGCTAAAAGGGTGATTTTAACAAGTCAAGTCAAGTCAGTTTTATTTGTATAGCGCTTTTTACAATTGACATTGTCACAAAGCAGCTTTACATAG
>JAQMYF010000013.1:9266182-9283637 GCA_030014195.1 Neosilurus mollespiculum | reverse complement strand
GCCATCCCTCCCTCCCGTGAGAGCTCGGCCAATTAGCTCCCATGGACTCCCGGTTACGGATGGCTGTGGCATCAATCTGGATTCGAACTTGCGATCCCCAGGGTTGATAGTTGCGCACCTTGTCGATGCGCCACTCGGGAGCCCTTGGGCAGTCATTTTAAAAGAATAGTTTTGGCTACGTAGTGTTATCATGAACACTTCGGAGGGAGAAACATTTGTTATCCAGCTTAAAGGTTGTGTTTAATAACAGACTGATGTATATTCTGCTGGTTTTTATGTGTTGGATTGCACAGTGTGTCTTGTTCTGTGATTTGTGTCCTCTGCAGCGCGCAGCAGCTGATTCTGAGGCCAAGAATGCAGAACTCAACAGAGGATTGGATGAGTTGAACAAACTACTAAAGAAAGCAGTGGAGAGTATGAAAATTTTGTGTAGCAAATACTTGTGATTTTCATGTTTAATAATATAGCTGTAAGCAGTATATGTATATGGAAGTGTTTCTTGCCAACAGCTAGCAAAAGTTCTGAGAAGAAACTGTCTGAGCTTGAAGGCTCCCAGGGTAAAGTGGAGGCCGAGCTACAGGAGAAGATTAGAAATTTGGAGAAGGAGGTGGAGATTGCTAACACAAGCCTTGCAGACTTCAAGCGGAGAGGTGCGGTGTTTCATCATTCTGATACAGGCCTAAAGCTAAAACAGGCAAACAATAGTACCATAACTCTTTAAAAATTTAGGAATATTTATTTAAAAACATGGCACAGTAGTGTAGTAGTTAGCACGTCCGCCTCACAGCAAGAAGGTCCTGGGTTCAAGTTCTGGCCTCGAATGTTTCTATATGGCGTTTGAATGTTCTTCCCATGCTTGGGTGGGTTTCCTCTGGGTACTCCGGTTTTCTCCCACAGTCCAAAAACATGCACATTAGACTAATTAGCTGTTCCAAATTGTCCCTATGTCGATATGAAGTGTGTGTATGTGTATTGGCCCCGCAATGGTCAAGCAAACTGTTCATGGTGTATCACACCATTATATATTAAGATAGTAATTCAAGATGGCTGCTACTGCTGTTTTCATTCCTGTGTGTGTAAGTAAGTCATATAGTGTCAGAATTTCTGTAAGCGTTTGATTAAAAAAAGTTTTTGTGGTGTTTTTTTTTTTTCTTTTTGTAATATTTTGCACAAAGCAATGAAGTGTGTTGTGTTTGTGGACAGGAGTTCCTGCTCTTACTGAAGAGGACCTCACCAAGTTGTCTCCAACTGCAGCTATAGTGGCCAAAATTGTGAAACCTGGCATGAAGTTTATGGAGGTAGGACAAAAACTTTTATGTTGAGAAATAAAAAGTCACTGAATCAATAACGTGACTGACTTGGGTAGTTATTAATAATAATTTAACATGCATGATTCATCATGTGTTTCGGTGTATGCTATGTTTACATGATTTTGTAAATTTCAAAGTGAATTGTGAGTTGTCCCCCTCTATAAATACTTTAAACTCATTAGTGTTCTAGTAAGAGAACTAATGATAGATGAATTCTATTATTTGGCACAAACCTCCTGGTGATTATTGACTAACTGTTGTCTCCTTACTGCTAGCTGTATAATGCGTTTGTGGAGGCTCAGGACAACCTGCAACTGGAGAAGCAGGAGAACCGACGCATTAACAAGGTGCTTGATGAGGTCAGATCACAGGTGGAGAGTAAAACGGCTGTAATGAAGAGGCAGCGGGAGGAGCACGAGAAGATCCAGAAGACCATGAACAGCCTCAATTTAAAACTAGAGCAAACCACAAAGGTATGTCAGTGCATATATGTGCAGGAAGCTCTAATCAACTTAAGTCTACTATGAACAGCAACAGTTTTAGGAAGCTATTAAATTGTGTACAAAAAAAAAATACATTAAACAAAAGTCCACTCTTAAATATGAAGGAATAGTATATCATTCCATTCATTCATGTGCAAATAAGTCCTGTGTTACCTAAGAAAATGTAATAATCACGTGACTTTTAAAGTACAGTGTTGTCTCCGGTGTGTGGATTTATCACTTGTTTTTGTTTCTTTACGGAAGAGAAATAATATCTGTTTATAAATTGCTGTAAAGATAACAAACAATGAAATTTAAATATTTCCATTTCCTGATTGAGGATGATAAAAATCAGACTTGCATTTGTGTAAACCCTTCGTGAAGGTTCATCAAACATGTTTTTTTTTTTTTCCCAGGAAATGACCAAACTTCAGGAGGAAACTAGTGAGGTGAATAAGCGATCTTTGTTGATTGAGAAGGAGAATCAGCGGGCCAGGAAACAGATTGCAGACTTGTCTCAGCAGGTACTGTTCCCTGGTTGCATGTCGTTTTCTTTACTGATTTTTTTTTTTTTTTTTTCAATCATTACTTTAGTTGTCATCCATAGAAAACCTTTTTCTTATACACAAACATGGTATCCTGGCACAGGTACGTGTGCTGCTGGTGGAGTTGGAGGAGTCACGAGGGACTAAAGTAGTACGGGAGGAGGTGAACTCTGCCGTGAGCAGCAGCTCTGAGGTTCAAGGCCCACGTCAGGTGGCTTTCCGCAGTGTGGAGGAGCTCCAGCAGCAAAACCAGAACCTCCTGATACAGATACGAGAGCTGGAGGAGCAGCATGAGAAGAGCACAAACGAGGCCAAGCTTGCCAGGTACTCATTTCTCTCAGACTTTGCAGGATGTTTAATCTCACACTGTGGTAAGATCCAGATATTTTTAGGACCTTCTATGAGAAAAGTTATGGAAATGTCTTCATATACATTTTCTAAAGAATATGAAAGTTTTAGGTCACACAGTTCATGTAAATGTTGATATTGGATAATTTTTCCCAAAAAATAAATGACCAATTAAAATATTTTTGTCTCATTTATTTCACTGGATTCTCTTTATCTACTTTTAGGACTTGTGGGAAAATCTGATGTTTTGGGTCATATTGTCAAAAATGTATGCAGTTCTTAAGGGTTCACAAACATTTAAACACCACTGTATGTCTCATTCTAACATAATTGCAGGCAGGCAGAGTTTGAACAGAACCTGGCGAAGGTACAGAAAGAGTTGGAGCTTTTAAAGGAGCAGAGGAACCAGCAGAAGCAGGTGGCTGACTCAGCCATGAGGCAGAGGGACATGTACCGCATTTTGTTACAAACAGCCGGGGTCGATCTTCCTCCACAGGGTGAGTTCACTCTAGCGTGGGATAAGAAACAAAAGTATAGTTTCTTTCTTTATGCCTTTGCTCTGGTGATAGCCAGATATATGCCTATTAATCTTTAAGAACCTTCTAATCTTTACAGCTTCTTAAATATAAATATTCCCATTTTTGCCTGGACAAAAGTCTTGTTGCAAAACTTAATTTCACTTTCAAGACTATTTATTACAGAAAAATAATCAAATGGCCTTTTTTTTATAACTAAATATATAATACTTTTGTGCAGCCAGTTGTTTTGTGGATAGTTTTCCTTGCGTGACCGAGCTTACCTATGTGTACCAAGGGGGTCTGAAATTGCCTACTACTGCTTGAAAATTTTCATTTGCTTTTAGATCTTGAAGGTTTCTACATTTTTTGCAAAAAGATTTTATAAATTGCCTGAAAGCTTCTTTAATACCTTTATTTTATGTATATTTAGTTAATCAAACCCATTTATTTATTTATTTATTTATTTGTTTGTTTGTTTGTTTGTTTGTATTTATTTATTTATTTATTTATTTATTTATTTATTTATTTTTATTTTTTTTACTTATTTTACATTTTAGTAAGTACTTTGCTCCAGAATTTGATGTTACATGATTGTGACAAGATTTTCATCTTTTATTATCTGTAAAAAGTATAAATAAATGTACAATTTCCTGTTGCTTTCACAAAACAATCTGTACAATCTTGTAGGATTACTGTAAGGCATAGTTGATAAAAATTGGTTAATAGGTTTGTGAGATGTGGGCTTTTATACATGAATGTCCACATGTGCGACCAGACTTTTGTCAATGACTGTGTGTGTGTGTATGTATATGTGTGTGTGTATATATATATATATATGTATGTATGTGTGTGTGTGTGTGTGTGTGTGTGTGTGTGTGTGTGTGTGTGTGTATGTATATGTATATATATATATATATATTATTGTGTGTGTATATATTTATTTATGTGTGTGTGTGTGTATGCTGAAATGGATTTATTTTATATTTTAGGATCAGAGGGTACCTCTGAGTCCTCTACCCCCAGCAAACCGGTTGTCACACCAACTCGATCAACTACAAGTCAGTCTGTAGCTTCAGAGGTGGCCCAGGCCATACAGGCTAAAGTGGCTTTTAAACAGGTCAGCCGCACTACTCAATACACAGGCTTTCCTTACAGTTTTTAATACATAATCTTGCTCTTGACTCCAGCATACTGGTTGTATGATATCTGGATTTAGATAAATGTTGACTGGAGCATTTTTGTTTTAGGTATTAATGTACATAAGTAACAAACTGGTACCGTAGACTTTGTGATTGAGTAGTCTGTAGACTTTGAATTGGAGCCAGAAGGTGACATTGTGATGGTCAAAGTTATTGATGTTTTTGATCACCTTCACATATGTGACCCATCACAGCAAAGTTTGAATTAGGAAATAAATTATTAATTTTGAGTTGGTGGTACCATTTTGTAGCATATATATCTTAAGCTTTAAGATGATACCAGATGTTCTAACATATTTTGCTAGTTTTGGAGTAACCAACCAAAACCTTTTAGGAATTTTTAGCCCTTTAAACTGGCAAGTCTGGACAAAATCACATTTAAAGTTCAACAAAGTATTTCATTTCCGACTTAATACCCACTTTGCTGTGATGGGTCACATATGTGAATAAACTCTACACTTTCTTTCCTGTAGCTAAATGAAGCATTTGCAACCTATAAGAAGGAGAAGGCAGAGAATGACAAGCTTTTAAATGAGCAGAATGAACGCTTGCAGGGTCAGGTGTCTGAGCTAATCTCCCAGAAGGCCAAAGTCTCCTCTCAGCTCGAATATGCCTCTAAGAGGTGAGTGGGGCTGTGCTTTGTGAACAGGAAGCTACAGATTGTTTGTGTTTAGCCACATTAAAAACAAATATTTTTTATAACTGTTAAAGGGTAATTAAACCCAAACTTAATAAAAACTTGTATGCATATTTTGTCTGTTCCTATCAAAATGCACTATGGTGCATAAACCCTTCTCTGTGGGGGGGGAAATAAAACTGAGGATTACATTCTCACACGGGGCACCATTGTAGTACGAATAGTGGGATGTTCCAAACATGGAAGAAGCTGTAAATCTGGAAGTATTTTGCATTTAAATGTACTTAGGTGTACACCATGCATTTATGTATACAAGCAGATGCTTGTCGTATGTATGTAAACATAATGTAGTAGTGTGTGCAGATGTGCCTAATTTTATTAGATTAAAAAATTTGCAGGTTTGTGTCTGATTTGTTAGTTTAATATCTGTATACTGTTATTTTTGCCATTAGCACGCCTTGTATTTTGGAAGACTTTTTAACTTGGAAGCCTTTTCTGTCATTTTGCTTGAACTGTTTCTTATCAGACAGGTGATTTCCCAAAAGTATTGTGTGTTTTTAAAGAAAAGCATTATATAGTATTTCTATATTGCATGAGATGTAGATCTGTGTGGGTCAGATGCTTGTTTTTTCCTCGTATGTTCACAGATTTTTTTTTTCAAGGTTAATGTGGCACTGCTGTTACTAACTGCTCAATTTGCTGACTGGCAGGTATGAGATGCTTCAGGAAAATCTTAACAGCTACAGGAGAGAGATCAGCTCCCAGCGGGAGAAACTTCAGAAGCTCTCCGCCACCTCTCAGAAATATGAGCAGATCATTCACACCATGACACAGGATCTGAGGGAAGCCAACGAGAAACTCGCACTAGTAGAGGTGTGTCAGAGAACGCTGTTCAGTGTAAAGGTTTTATGTTTAATGATGGCATTTTGCTTGCAGTTAAAGAAACAAGGGCCTCATGTAAAGGGCCTTTTATAAAATTCAGTCTGAATTGTAGCATACACACAAAGCTGGAAAGTGGCTCACACGATGTTTTGTGTATGAAACCATGTTGATGTTTTTGTAATACTCCCCAATCAATGTTAAATTGAACATATACACACAAGCACAACACTTCATTCCAATTTCTCTCCTTCCACAATTGCACTAATTTAATATGTTAATAAGGGGTACATCTTGCTTCAGTCAGGAAAAATGGCAAACACATGCAGAAACTCTGACAAAAAATATATATTTCAGCAAGAAGAGGTAGAGGCAAGAAAAAAATGTACTGCTCTGTCCTTTAGTGTAATGTGGCAGAAGCTGTCAGTTTTTTACCCATGTAAAGTGACCTTAGGAAAGTATTATTATTATTGTTAATAAGCAGTGGGTTCAGGTAAGTTGTAAAAACTGCTGAACGTTTTGCCGAACGTTTTGAGCATTTTCAGCATGTATGCAATGCAACAAATTTTTTTCAGTCAGTGCACGTACAAACGTGACGTGATCAGTTTATATTTACGGATCATATGGAGAGTGCGTGGACAGTTTGGTATCCATCCATTAAAACATTTGTTAATATTCATTCAGCATTTGCTTTGGTTTATTAATGATAAGTTATCAAACCATTATGATTTTGTTATATTCGTTGTTAGTTTGTTCTGTCCAGCCCTCGGGAATCAGTTCATTGAGAATTTTGTGCGTATCTGTGACTTTTTCAAATCGTTCATGTTCGTTTCTTCAGTCCGTGATACTGTGAAGGCCGCTTTAGAAACATACATACCCCAGCTAAAGTTGGTCTTGATAAATGCACATTCTCATGCACTCTCGATACATCTGGACATGAGTCTGTTGACCATAATCAATAATGGCACACAATTTTTTTTCCACATTTCCTGGTCAGCTGAAAAATTTAACTTCGAGGTTTAAAGTAGCTAATGAGTAATGGAAGCTTGTGTATGTTGAAATGGTCACACGCTTATCTGAATAGACAAAATTTGTCTCTAATATTTAAATAAACTTTTATACATTAACGGTTTTGTAAACGTACTTGTCAGATTGTAAAGCTAGTAAATAGTGATAAACCACATTTACATGATGAAAAACTAGAATCTACATGCCCTGCTTACTTAATATTTTTGAAATCCGTACATGTCTTGGCTAATCAAATTCCCATGGTTTATGATGTAGTTAAACATTTGCGTTATTTTACCGTTTAGGTGCGATGTGAGAACCTGCGTAAGGAGCGTGACATATTGAAGCAGGTGGAGAACCGACTTAACCAGGAGAAGGAGTCTATCCTGGCTGAGCAGCGTGGACAAAACCTGTTGCTTGCCAACCTAAAGACCATTCAGGTGCTACTCTGATCACAAGTTCACACTCAGTGTTCAAGTTTCGTGTAAAGCCCCATGACCTGTGTTACCTATAAATGTGATTACTCACTGCTCTCTTATGTTCTAGCTAACAATGGAGCGCTCAGAGGCAGACACTAGACAGCGCTGTGCTAATCAGATGATTCAGCTGGAGAAGGAGATTGCACAGTTGAAGAAGAGAGTTGAGCAGGAGGTAGCACAGAGGCACGCTGTGGAACGCAACCAAGACGTAAGTGACTTTCTTGTTATTAATTTTCTTTTTGGGGGTATATTGTATCTGGAGAGCTTTTTGCCACAGAACATGTATGCTAGGTAGAAAAATTGGCTGCTATTCATGAAAAAAAATACAATTATGCTTATCAGTAAATGGCTGAACATAAATGAAACCTTGTACTCCTATTAGCTCACTGTGTTACCCATATGCTAGCATTACAGAGCATACAGATATCTTCTAATATGCATGTTAAATAACAATTCTAACATTTGAATCTTTAGACTTGCTGTCTTTTATTTGATGAATGCAGCTGTGAAGAACCATTCCTAATAATCATTCTCTAGTTTCGTTTCTTTAAATTTTATTTTTATGCTTGATCCCAGGTCTCCGTGTGGCACTTCATACTTGTGAGAAATTGATATAGCTTTGATTTGATATTTCGTGTCACGAACATTGTGTCTGTATGTACGTATGTACATACATGTATACGTGGGAAATCTGGTGAAAGTTTCCATTTTGGTATATAACAGTCATAATGGAAATGAATATCATGAGTACAAGAAGTTACCATCACTTAATCTTCCCCTCCAAACTGTTACTTGTTTCAATCTGTAAATTAGAATACACTTTTTTAAAAAATAAAAATAACGTAAACAGAATTCTATGTGCCATATGAAGTAGGTATCTTCGTGTTTTTTTTTTTAGCTGACAAAATAAACTATTATTGCAGCGCAATACTCATTTGAATAGAAAGGCTTTTAACTAGTCACATTGAGGAAGCACATGACATTACTGGCATGTATAATGTGTTTATCTCGATACCCTGTGGTAATATTGGGTTTCCATTAAAGAAATCTAATGTCAAAAACTTTCAGACAATATCAAAACTTTGCGGAGGGGGCGGTCATAATGTGATGGTTACATCGATGGCGTCATCAAAACGAATTGAAACCTTTTATCAGGAGAAGTAAATTTTTTCGGAGCGCCGCTTTTAGGCAGTGCCTAAATCTTCATATTAAATATTTTATGGTGTCATCATGGTAAGGTTCAACTGGTGGAGGCTAAGAAACAGCTAGCAGCTCAGACTACTCTGCACCAGAAGACAAAGGAGCTGCTGAAGAGCACCGAACAGCAGGTATCCACTCTGAGACAGCAGCTGAGCAACTCCGAGAATCAGAAGAGCAAATCGCCTGTTACATCCTCCAGTGGTAGGTTCTGCTGCTATTACATATGGGAGTTTTGATATTGTTTAAAAATGAACAGCCAAATATGAATAACACAGTTTATGCTAAGAACAACACATGTACCTGTCATCTTTCATATAATATACGTGTTTCTATGTTGCGTTAATTGATGATGGATTTGTCATTGGATAATAAATATTCTCCAAAAATAAAGCAAAAACTTGAAATAAAGCTGTTTATAGTAAGTTGACACTGAAACCTGTTGCTCCGTGTACTTAACACTTAGTGTTGCTGAGATAACGTGTTTTTGGTTCTTCTTCCAACTGAAGCTCCTGGTATTCCTGAGCAGGAAGTGGAGGAGTTGCGTTCACGTCTGCAGCAAACTGAGGACCAGAACGTGGATTTGCAAGAGCGCCTGAAGAGCGCACAGAACAACCTAGATGAATACAGGAGCATGGTGTCCAGCCTGGAAGACTACATCAGCAAGGACAAACAGGTGAGATTGGCAGCTCTTCAGATATCCCACAGTTCCTCACTGTTCTGGCATCTTTTGCAGGACACATCTGTAAAACGAGAAGGTCTCTCTCTCTATCTCTCTCTCTCAGAGAGAATCAGTCGTGAGGGACAATTAAGTGTGTCTGAAATTTTAGATCTTAACCCATATAGTAGGGATCTAAAATATTTTCAAGTATTCACTACACAACTCAACTGGATCTTATATTCTATAATCTTATATTGCTGTAGCTTATATAAGAAAAATTAATATAAAATTATAGTTTTAACATTTTCTGGTAGTAATAGGGGGTATATAACATCTTTCCAAAACTGTGACAAATCAGCTAAACTAACTATTATTGAACAAATCTAACTTAATTTGTTTTAAATGGCCATTCCTATGCCTTATGTCCAATTCAGGCACTCGAGGAGGCGCGTTTATCCATAGAGAATCAACTGAAGGAGGCCCAGGAGCTTAACCGGCAGCTGGAGGATCGGATGGCTGAGGCAGAAAGGGATAAGCAGGAACTGCATGAGGAGAAGCTCAAGGCTGTGGCCAGTGTGGAGAATCACGTAAGAAACCCGAATCTCATTTCCTACAGTGACTGATTTTCAACATCTGTCCCATTTTTAAGTTTGACTTCTCCACGGTACTCTTGGAATAAAAGACGCAAAATATTAAAACAAGGTGCATTTATATCAGTCAGCCATATCAATAACACCACCTAACTGGTCTGCGGCTAGGCCGCCCCATACATGGCAAGCTGAAATGGAGTGTTTCTTCTGATTTCTTTCCATTATGGCTAACATTAACAGTTTCAGCAGTTTGTGCTACAGTAGAACTTCTGTGGTATCAGATCAGAGTAGCGTTCACACCTCACATGCATTAATAAGCCTTGGGCATTTTGGTTGTCCTTCCTTGGACCTCCTTTGGTATGTACTTACCACTGCATCCCTGGAGATGTCTTGGAGATGAACAGACCTTGGTGTTTAGCTATCACAATGTGGCCCTTGGCAAAGACACTCAGAACCTTTACCTTGCTCATTTTTCCTGCGCTCTTCCTGCTTTCAACACGTCAACTTAAAGAATTGACTGTGCACTTTCTGCCGAATACATCACACTCCTTGGCGGGTGCCAGTCTCGCAAAATAGTGTTATTCATCTGTCAGTGGTCAAGATCTTTTTAATGTCAATGCTTATCGGTGTGTATGACTGGATAAAGCAAGTAATTTCTAGTTTTGTCTCATCTACTGCTGTGTGTTAGGTGAAGGAGCTGAAATGTAGTCTTACAGAAATGCAGACAGAGCTACAAGATGCACTACAGAGAGCAACATCTGCTGCAGCCAGGGAGCAACAAGCCACACAGGAAAGTCTGCAGCAGGTGGGTCCACTAATAAAGTCCCATTTTAATATTATTTAGTAACAGTTGAGTGGAAAACCACACTGAGCACAAATTTCTTGTTGCTCAGGTTACCAGTATTGCAGACAATTAGATGTAATTAAGTGAGGCAGCAAATTATGAGCAGTTGTTTAATTGTACTGCACTATTCTCATGCATGCTCTTAAAGCATAGAGTAATCTAGTGACCAAAATAATCCTGTATAAACATAAAGCATTGAAGTCACATGTTTACTGTAATATTCATATCATCGTTAACCAAGATATTTTACTTTTCATATCTAAATAGACTGCAGGAGTCATTGATAATTTCTCTAATATTGAACTGCAGCGTCTGCTAGTATATTTTGCCAGTGATTTAAATTATTTATATTTTCTATATTTCACTCACTCACTCATTCATTTGCCGAACTGCTTAATCCTACTAGGGTCGCCTACACCTCCATGCTGCCCATTTTGTCTGTCTGTATATATAATATAATATAAATATGTGGACTTTTCATATCTTTTGGCATGTAGAAATACTAAAAAAATAAATACTTTTGTGTTTTATGTTGATCAACAGACTGCAGTAATGGAATGAACAAACAGCAGGTTGTAACTGTACAGCAGTCAACACCAGCATTTCTAACTTCTAACTTCTGTCATCACTTTTCTTTCCAGGCTAAACTGGCCACGGAAGCACAGAATAAGTATGAACGGGAGCTCATGCTGCATTCTGCTGATGTGGAGGCTTTACAAGCTGCTAAGAAACAGGCCCAAGTGGCAGCAAAGAACCTCAGAGAGTTGGAGGAAAAGGTACAAAAAGTGACTGCTGAGCTGCAACAAGGCCGAACGAACTGGGTGCAGCAAGAAAAAAACTTAAAGGTAAAAATGGAGAGGGGTACAGGGGTAACCTATTAGAAGTAACAAATGATGGTAGAGTTCATTAGTGTTTTTTAGTTTATACGATTGGTGTTATTGGCTCCCTAACCTTAATTCCGTGACAAGATCTTACCTTGACTGTTAATGTTGTGTTCAGGAGGAGCTGACGAAACATGAGCAGCGTGTAGAAGAGTTTCAGACACAGAACAAAATGCTCCATGAACAGATGGAACAGTTGAGTGCTAAAATGGCCGCCACTGTTCAGGAGCAGGCATCCAGAGAGGGCATTTTAAACATTTCATTTAATGAGGAGGACAAAACTCAAGAGCAGCTCCTTGAAATTCTCAGGTGAATTGATTTCCCAGTCCTGCAGAGCATCATGACTTGTTCTCATTCTGTCGGGTACATATCTTGATGGTAATTTCGTATTCCTCATGTGTAACACACGGGTTATGTACTTTGTAGGTTTGTGCGTCGGGAGAATGAAATAGCTGAGGCGCGATTTGAAGTCGCTCAGGTAGAAACACAACGCTACCAGCAGAGCATGGAGCATCTAGAGAAAGAGCTGAAGGAGGTCCAGGGCAGTCTGACAGCCGAGCGAGACAAACTACAGGTTAGAAGCTGCAAAATGCATAAATTATACAGACATGCATGATGAATGAACTTTGTTTTATGGTATAGGTTGCTTTATGTTGCTTATTTTGATCTTTCCAGATGACCACAAAGGCCATGGCTCAGCAGGAGGACAAACTGAAAAGGTTGGAGAGCTTGAATGCATTGACGGTGACCAACAAGGTGCTGAAAGAGGAAAAGAACCGGTTGGAACAGGAGCTGCAACAGAGCCGGGCCAAGGCAAGGGCCCACATCTCAAACTTTTATATCTGGCAAATATTTGTTGCATTTTCCATTATTGTGCTTAGTGGCATACTGGTTAGCATGTCCACCTCACAGCAAGAAGGTCCTGGGTCTGATTCCCAGACTCGACATGGGTATTTCTGTTTGGAGTTTGCAAGTTCTCCCTGTACTTGCGTCGGTTTTCTCCAAGTATTCCAGTTTCCTCTCACAGTCCAAAAACATGCATATTAGGCTAACTAGCTGTTCCAAATTGCCACTAGGTGTGAGTGTGATAGGTTGTGTCTGTGTTGCCTTGGCGAGCTGTTTAGGGTGTACTCTACCTTCACCCAGTGTTGGCTGAGATAAGCTGCAGCCGCTCCATGAGCCTAGTACGATTAAGAGGTTCGGCAAATGAATGAGAGTGGGACTGTATATTAATGTAGTACAAAGGGTTGACAAGTGGCTGCACACTATATCAGGGGTGATTTCATACATTTTGTATCAATAAGTTTAAATTTTAATGTATTTTTTTTGGACGTCTGGACCTCACTGCTTAGGCTGCTGCCCCCGCTACCCGACCCCGGATCAAACGGAAGATGATGATGATAATGATCGTGTTTTGTGTATCATGAACGTCTACACTGGAGTTTCTGTTTGAATAGTTTTTAATTATTGGCTAAATGGTTAGAGTTTCACAATGGTACCTTTTGTTGTCAGAAAAATTTATTTCATTACTAACTTTTAAAGCATGTGTTTAATTGCTCTCTTTCAGATGCATAAGCTAGAGGTGGACATGAGGCCTTTGCAGGAGAGCAATGCGGAGCTGAGTGAACAGAATGGCATGCTGCAGGCTGAGAAGCGGCTCCTGGAGGAGGATGTCAAACGCTGGAAAAATCGCACCCAGGTCTGCAGCTCTATGCCTTTTAATGCACTTCTCAACAGAGTGACGAGAGAGAAGCAGTTATGGTAAGCCATGACATGCATGTAATGAGTGTGTATGTGTGTGCAGCAACTGGTGAACCAGCAGAAAGATAGCAGCCAGGAAGAAAATAAGAAGCTTCAAACAGAAAAGGAGGCCCAAGTGAAACGCGTCCAGCAGCTCACAGAGGAGACAGCCAAACTGAAGAGCGATCTGGCCAGGTCTGTAATGACCCCAATGATGGAGAATGTCTGAGGGATTTTTTTTTCAATCACCCGAAATGATCACTGGCAATAATACTGTAAATGGAGATGTAGTGGGAAATATTTAGCAGTATTTAAATACTATAAAGCAAGTTAGCATTTGTTGCTTTGTTGAGCAGTGGTGGTTGAGTGGTTAAGGCTCTGGGTTACTAATCCGGATGTCAGGGGTTCAAACCCCAGTGCCACCAAGCTACCCCTGTTGGGCTCTTGAGCAAGGACCTTAAAATCTCAATTGCTCGGTTGTATAAAAATGTAAGTTGATCTGCTGAATGCCATAAGTGTAAATGAGCATTGATGGTAACTGGAGTGTCTTATATTAGTGAAAGATAGCACAGATATTAAGTGTAGATTTTTTGTGACATGATATTAAAGGTATTTGCTGTGCGGAAATGTTGTAAAGCTCTAATAATTTTATAATGACTTATCTTTGTGTGCGCGTGTGAGAACAGGGCGAACGCATCTGTGTCCGCATCACAGAATCAGGGTCAGAACCTGAGGGAGAATGTAGGGAAACTCACCACGGAGAGAGACAATTTGAAGAAGGAGCTGGAAGCCAAGTCTCTGGACATTCAGGAGAAGATCAAAACCATCACCCAAGTCAAGAAGATCGGCCGTCGCTACAAAACCCAGTATGAGGAGCTTAAAGCCCAGCATGACAAGGTACGTCAGAGTTGGGACAGGTCCTTCTGTCTGTTTTGTCAATAAGAATAATTTTCTTGCTTGTCTTGGTTAAGTGCACAGCTTACTTTCTTTGACGGAGGCAATAAGTGACCGCTCTAATACTCAAATTCTTAAGAAGTGAGAGGTCTTCATTTTACCTTTGTTTGATCATCAAAATACATTTTTAACTAAACCCTTTAATTCATGGCTTTTTATCACAAGCTGCATTTCTGCAGACTTGCCACGTTATTTTAGGACCCAGAGAACCGGATATCACTGTATACATTTTGGACTAGTAATATATCTGTACTCGTTCCAGGACAAACATTGCTGCAGATGTCTTTTACGTCAATTATGTAAATGTTTGTGATCTGAAATTTACTTTGCTGTACTGTCGTCTTTTGTCTCTTTGTGCTGATCTGCTGCCTCAGATGGTTGCAGAATCGGCTGCTAAACCTGCACAAGTGGAGGAAGCACAGAAAGAGGCACAGCAGGCCTCCATGCAGGAGATCCAGAATCTAAAATCATCCCTGAGCCAAGCCCAGAGTAGAACCACAGAGCTGGAGGCACAACTGGACAGCATGCAAAAGGTACATTCTTTATATCATATCATTATATCCAGAAATCCTGTGCTCTTTCGATAGCTCATAAGTGAAACCTGAACTGTGCATGTTTGTTTACTGCATGAGCCTGTTGTGATCGTACATAAAACTTCATAGTTTCTGAAGGTTAACATGGTACCAATCAACACTTGCATTTTAAAATACCATATATAACAAAAATATATATTTACAATTAAATTTCATTATGGGTAAGAAATGTTTCTTGCAGGGTCCTTTAGACTTGTAACTCCAGTGCAAATCAAAAGAACCATGTACACACTTATCTTTTCTGATCCCAGAAGGTAAAGAGTGTTTTTTGTTTTTTTTTAGGTTATGTAGACATTGTGATTGTTGTGTAAACAGAGGGAAAAGCAATATCATATGGCCATGTGTAAGTCTGAGTTTGTGCTATGGATATGCAGACAGCAGGAGAACGGGAGGCTGAAGTGAAGAGTCTGCAGGAGCAACTTGCTCAAATTCAACCAGAGTTGGCGCGTCTCCGCACCGAGATTCAGGAGAAAAGCAGTCAGGAGGAGCAGCTAAGACAGCAGAGCAGTGAGAAAGAGGAGAAGACCAGAAAAGCCATCCTGGTAGCAAAACAGAGGATTAGCCTACTCAACAGTACGTGCAGTTCTTGCTCCAAATGCACAAGTCATACAGAACGAGCTGCGAATAACAAATGTAACAGTAAATATCAATAGAATGATGCATTTGCTACTTGAAGAGCCTTTTTTTCTGTTATCATCAAGCCAAAGATAATTAGTTCAATTAAATGTTGTGTAGATTTAATCAGTGTGAGATCATTTTGACTGAGTTTACCGCTGTGTGTGACCCAGGTGCAAAAGAAAAGCTGACTAAAGAAAATGAGGAGCTGAAACAGCAGCGAGAGGAGCTGGAAGTGAGGATGAGCGCACTGAAGTCTCAGTATGAAGGGCGGCTTAGTCGTCAGGAATGGGAGCTCAGGGAATTGCGTGAGCAGCACGAAAGACATGGAGAACAGCGAGACGAGCCTCTGGAGCAGGGACCGAGCAAGGTACGACTTATGGGACATCACAACAGCAGCGCAGCATTATTTATCAGTAGTCCTGCTGATGCATCTTTTCCACTATTTGAAATGAAATATTACGGCTTTTCTTGTACATTGTGTATTCAAGGTCTGTTTTAGGTCTAATCTGCATAGTCTGTGTTTAGTATTACTGTGTGTTGTTACTTATGAAAGGCTTGAATTAAATTACACTGTCAGGGTGCTCTGGCTTTACATTAAAAAAAGAAATCCCTGCTATGCTTCTGCAGTCTCAAGAACAGCAGAGGCCATCAGAAAGCAGACAGATCACACTGAAGCCCACACCTGCTGCTGACAGAGGAAGGTAATGACTAGACTGAGATAATCAAATCAGTTTATATTGCTACGTTTTGGTATGATTTTACACAGATGTAAGCACAAGTGTTGGAGCATGTAATGTCAATTAATAAAATATTATAATAATGCCGTCTTAACTTCGTTGATTGGTCCACAGTGCTAGTATCAATGAGCCACCTACAGCTAACATCAAGCCCACTCCTGTAGCTGGAGCGACCAGCAAACCACCTTCCATTCCAGGCAGCAAAGCCACGCCGAGAGCAAGCATCAGACCAATGATAACGCCTGCTCCTGTGACCACGGCCACTCCGACTGCCACAGTCATGCCCACAGCACAGACAGAAGCGCAGGAGGGTGAGAAGCCTAAGCTCTGTTTTCATTGCATTTAATGCATAGAATTCAAGCTTATATCAGTTACTCTTATTACAATATTATTAAAAGGTCCCTTAAACATAACCTTATAAAAATGCCATAAATATGTATTCAAATGTATGTTTTTTTTTTTGTTTTTTTTGTTAAGCTAATCTTAGCCAACTGTTTTTTTTTTTTGGTTTTTTTTGCAATTTGACGCAACTGTGAACATGGCCTTTCTTTTAATAATTCACTCTCCCTCTCTACATATATATTCTATAGTTTGTTTAAACTATTCATATTTATCTTCATAATCACGCCAGCTTTACAGCCATCTGAGGCTCCGGTGGAACACGTGACTGTGTTTGGGAGCGGTTCTGTGCGTTCCACAAGTCCAAACGTTCAGAGCACACAGTCAATCATTACACTGCAGCAAAGCCAAGCCACCGCCTTTGTCCAGCCTACCCAACAGCAATCCAGTCAGGAGCCAGCAATGCCTGTGGTGGAGACAGTGCACAGCTCTCAGATGGAGAGACCGTCCACCTCCACTGCTGTGTTTGGCACAGGTGAATATAAAACACAATGAGCCCTATCCACTGTTTACTGTACATAAATCAGCCAGCCAGAGGTAATGACAATCGTTGCACCACCTCCATCAGCAGCTTTGAATATTATTCATTAAAAGTTATACTTAGTTGGTTGTCAGTGTGCAAGAATATTCTGGAGTGATGAGATATTTTGAATTTGTCTTTGATCATGATGCAGACCAATGTGTACATTTAATACTACAGAAAAAATATAATAAGACTAGAAAACTGCACAGATTTTGCATACATTAATTTGTACACAAATTCATTCATTCATCTTCTTCCGCTTGTTCCGGGGTCGGGTCGCGGGGGCAGCAGCCTAAGCAGTGACTCCCAGACG
>JAQMYF010000013.1:9250185-9260554 GCA_030014195.1 Neosilurus mollespiculum | reverse complement strand
TATATATATATATATATATATATATATATATATATATATAATATATATAGGCTTTTAAATGAATTATAAATGAATTTAGACAGCGATGGCTCAGTGGTTAAGGCTTTGTTTTTCTCATCAGAATGGTTGGGGGTTCAAGCCTTAGTACCACCTACCTGCCACTGTTGGACCATTTACCCTCCACTGCTCAGTTGTGTAAATGAGATATGCATCCAAAGATATCTGGATACCGCTCTCTATCTCACACACACACACACACACACAATTGTAGATTGGTCTGTGGGACTCCAGACCGGGGAGTGGCAATGATGTACAGTCTGCAATCACAGTTAAAAACAACCAAACAACAAGATATGTGTATAAGGGCATCTGTGAAATGCTGTAAGTGTAAATACCAGTCAGAAAATACGGTTAGAGTTACAGAAGCCTTGACCAATATCCCATTGTGATTCTAGATAATGTCTATTTTCGATGCAAAGCTATTGTCTAAAGCTAAATCTTTTTTTTTTTTTTATCGCATTAAACTTGATACTCTTCATTATATGTATAACAGTGATGGTTATTTGAAGGGTTGAGAATCAGTGTGGTCTAACTAGCTGAAAGCTGATTTTGAGAAAAATAACATGGTTTTTGCAATATAAAAAAAAAACATCAGGGATGATGCTCACAATATTAATTCAAGGTCATAAGGAAGATGAAGGGAACTCATTTTTTGTCATTTAACAGCAGACCTTTTCCACATCCGTCAGAATATGACCCTCTCTCATTTTGGGGTTAGACTACTGTTGCTCTCATCCTTTTATTTGTTCCCCTTTAACTATGTGTTCGTCACTTGCTCTGTTAATCTTTGTGTGCCTCTTTCTCAGTTCTCCTCAGGTAGCTGGAGTCCCCCGGTTCCGTTTTGGTCCTCCAGAGGACATGATTCCTCAGACGAGTTCATCTCACTCTGATCTGGGTCAGCTGGCATCTCAGGGAGGTGAGTTTCTTCAAGCCTTTTTTTTTTTTCTTTAATCAGTCTTTAACACCTGTTTATGTGTTTATATATAGTGATGATACACTATGTGTATACAACTATTATACAACTAAACAAAAACAACTGTGATATACAACTAAAATTGTCAGGTTTGGGCATGTATGAGAGTCCTCTCTTTCTGGCTGCTCATGATGATGAGTCTGGAGGCAGAAGTGTTCCTACCACCCCTCTGCAGGTCGCAGCTCCAGGTAGTCAGTCAAGATTATTAGTCACTCGATCACAAGCTTACCTTGAGCTGTCGTATTTTCCTTATTTATTTAAAAATGGAAACCTGTTTGTTTTTTTGTTTGTTCTTTTTTTTTTCTAAAGTGAGTGTTTTTGCTGAGAGTCAGCCCTCAGACATGGCCGAGCCAGCCTCACAGTCCGTCCCGATGGTCAGCACATCCACGGCAGCCATGACCGGACCTGGAGAAGCTGTTCCAGGGGATGATGCTGATGATGTCTTTATGGCAGAAGCAGAAAGTGAAGGGTGAGGGGGTCATTAACTATATTAAGATATTAACCATATCTATTTTTTTTCTGTGAACTTTTGCATTAATGGCTTTTATTTATTCTCTCGGTTAACATGTTTATTAAATTTGTTAGTAAGTAAATTAAAGGCGCAATACCTAATTTACGTTATTGATTGTAATGAGATTTTTTTTTGTGTATGTGTGTGTGCAGAACAAGTGGTGAGGCATCATTGGAGAGTCAGTCTGAACTTGAGCCTGCTCAGCCTTCTGATGATGCAAGCCTGCCTTCCACCAGTCAAGAGCCAACCTCCAGCTCTGCTCCAGGTACCCACACAATCCCACATGATACTGAGACTAGTACTACACTAGAATGAATACTAATTATATAATTTTACCTCATGGAACGATAAGTTTACTTTAACAACACAACGTCTTGGAATAAGTTGGTTTCAGTTTAGTAACAAGTTTAATCTCACATTTAGTGTTTTGTAATCTTCTAACAGGAAAGTTAGATCTCCTCAGCCACATTTAACATGTTTGAACTTGCAAAGATTCCATTTTTTGCAGTGTACAATTGGCTGTTGATCTAGCATACACAATATTCACATCAATTAATTGTGCATATGGTACACAATGTAGAAATGTCAAAACCTGTGACTGTATGATTCTCAACTGCACCATAAACTAGAAAAAAACATTTTTCAACACACCTAACCACAAATTGGGTAATAATTATTGAGTATTTATCTAAAGGATTAAATTGAATTTGTGGTTACCCGCAGACAACCTTTTTTTTCCCCCCTACTCATGTTCATTACCCTGTTTCTGCAGACACTAGCAGCAACCAGCAGCCCAGACCTGCAGAGAGAGCTCGCAGAGAGGGTGCTCAACCCCCACGCAGAGCCCAGCTTATCAGGAGAGGTACATAGTTTCTCCTTATTGTATTCACATACAGTGTTTCAGCAAGACTGCTGCTCTGTCATACTACAGTGAGGAGCAAAAAGGACTTAAAATCATGCACATTTATTTAGTGTATACTACATGTGAACGACATGATCTGATTGTTTTGCTGTCTTAGAGATAATTAAAAGTTATGCACCAAAGACGAGGTGGATGCCGGCTGTATTAAAATGACTGTTCATTTTAGCGATATCCACTGAGCCTGAGGTGTATAATTATTTTAGTATGCTACATGGGAACCAAAGCAAAACACATACTAAAATAAGATTTGTTGATTATTTTTTATGGTTTCATTTTTGCATTCCTTTTTAGATCATGACAGATGGACATTTTCTTTAACTTTCTTTATGGTGTCTTTTTAAGAGTTTTAGTATATATGTATATATACTGCAGAAATAATGAAAAGCAAACTAAAATAAGATTTTTCTAGTCTATATTTACGTATTTTAACCATGGCAGGGTAGCAGGTCATGTGAGCTTTGTGTAGCTAACAGCATTTATTCACATTACTCATTCAAACAGGAAAGTAAACCGAGCTGTAAAGGTGACTGAGTATGTAGCCTATTCTGGGAAACACAAGAAAAACAAACTGAAATGAGATGATAAACTAATGAGATTTTTATGGTTTGTTTTTCCTTTTTACAGCATGTAGTGATTACACTGCTTGCTCTAAGTGACTGTGACAAATTGTGAATGTCGCTGTTTTGATTCAAGCATTATCCACTTGGAATAAGGTGTTTTAATCCTGAGATAGTGGACCAATCAGATCACATCATTCCCATGTAGCATGTACTAACAGACATTATCCCAAGTGGATATTACTTGAGTTGAAATGGCGGACATATTCATATTTTGTCACGATCACCAATTTTGAAACTGTGTGTGAGTCACAGAATTATCAGTATTGTGAAGGTTGCATGAAATAAACTAATGAACAAAACATACAAGATCAAAATGGTTTTTTTAATATTTAATGAATCAAAGTATAAATGCAGGAAAAAGCTTTAGCATGTTCATTTCACGGCCATTAGTGCAGAAATCAAATGGAAAACAATTTTCAGTGATTTTTTTTCTTTCTTTTTTTATTTCATTACTTCATTTTTCCTTCTCTCTTTTCCCCTTAGGTATAGGATACCCTCGTGGTGGTCGTGGCCGAGGGTTCAACAGAGGCATGCCTTTCTGATCACATCTCACTGTTTGCTGTGAAATCTCCCACTCTCCATCCATACATGTTTAAGCAAGCTACAAATTCAGTGCACCACAGTTTTCTTTTGTAAATATAAATTTTATGTTCTGTAGTTAGCTTCAGTTTGCGTACTTATGATTTCAAGCTGCTCTTTTGTATTTTATATATGATCATTGTTTTGCTATTAATGAATAAAGCTGTTTAATTTCTTTTTTGCTAATAAAAGGTGGTTTGCTGGTGAATGTCAAGCCCAAAGTTATCTTTGCTTTGGGTTTACTTATTGAGGACAGCTGAGCCAGTTTCTGACATCATTCTCAGCAGTTGATTTTGCAGGAGACACCAGAACAGGAATTTCACCGCTGATCTTAATGCTGAAGACTTTAGCTGTAAAGTAGCACAAAAATGGAAAATGACCTTAGCTACAGAAGAAATCTCTTTTCTATTACAGTGAAGGTAGAAAAGGATGGAGGGGGAAAACTGACAAAAGCAAACATCAGACACTATTGTAGCATAGCAGTGGTGTTAATGGGCTCAAATGCCTAAAATCCATTATTCTTTATTAGTAGTGTTCATATTTTCTTACAGGGACCGTACGAGGTGCTTGAGGTCATGGAAAGTACTTGAATTGAAAAGTACAATTCCAGGCCCCTGAAAGTGTTGAAATTTTATTGAAGTGTCTTCAAGTACTTGAGAGTCATTAAAAATACTGTGCATCTCCCGGCAGCCGCCGCAGCCCCACCCCCCACTTGGCCTATCAATACCATTTAAAACTAGTATATATTTTGAAGTCTGCACTTCTGACACATGTTGAAATTGAGACTCAGCGAGACTGTGTTTTTTTTGTTACGTCATCTTAAATCGGTCATGTGATTTGGACACGCCGGCACGTCCAGCGACTACTTGAGGTTGAACGGTATTTTTGACTGGCTTGTTGAAGCGTACGTCATACATTTTGATAAATCACAGCTGCCGAAAGTGAAAAGAAGTTACATAATAAATACTTATGAACAATAGAAAACGACTTTATCACATAGTATATATCACATAGTAGTGTATGCTTACAAATTGTGTTGTACAGTAACACTTGATTAAATTTGCATTATTTTTTTTTCTGACTTTGGCTGGCAAATATATATTTGCAATGAAATTTTCATTGCAAAGGCATAATAGAGAGTCATTAAAAAATCCATTGAGTTGTTTTTTACAGGCTATGGAATTTTGTCATGTCATGATAAAGTCCTTAAATTTTATAACCCTGAGGGAGTATGGACCCTGTTCTTAGGTGCTCACTTAATGTTCATGACTGAAATGGCCAGCTTTTGCATACTGTGTGAGTAAAAGTGGACTTACGCCAGGCAAAGACATAATGTTCAAACCCATCAGGCTTCTTTGGGCTGGGCATGGAGAGAGCAGAGGTCACCGGGGTGGGGAATCCCTTCCACTTTAGGCTAATGTCGATCTCTCCACTGAGTCGGACTTTTGCTAGGGAAATGTATATGGTAAGGAGGACATGGTTTTAAAGCAATATATATTCATGTAACTGCTCATGTGTCTCTAGTAGCAAGTTAGACAATGGATTTGTATTTTAGCATATTGATGTGTTATGTGGTGAAAACTCTTTAGGCTTAAAATAAGTCTGGCTACCGACAGTTGCAGCAGACATAACTGGAATTGTTACTATACAACCTGGATCAGTAAATGTCAATCTTCCATCTCCTAGCAATAAATTCAAGCATTTTCATATTGTTATTTAGTGTTTTTGTAGGCACAAAAAAGATAAACAAGCTGCACCATAATGTCACACATTAGAAGTATATTTATTTTATGACACCTTGTACTATTTGTTTATTTTTATATCTGAGTGCTGCAGTATTCTCTTCTGATTAGTCAACAGGTGTTGCTTAATTTATAATATCAGCTGTTCTGGTTTATTCATTTTTTTAATCGCTTAATCCTAATTAGGGTCACAGAAAGGGGAGAAGGTGGTGCCCATCTCAGCCATCTGAGATCCCTAGGATGGGGTACACCCTGGTCAGCTCACCAGGACATTGCAGGGCCAACACACAACCATTCACACTTGCACCTAAGGGCGACTTGGAACAGCCAGTTAGCCTACTGTGCATGTTTATTGGACTGTGGGAGGATTTTGTCTTTCAGTCAGCAATTATTTCAAGTTATAAGTCAGCTTACCTGGTTGGTGATTCTTAATGGATATTGAGTTCTTTCCTTTTTTCCTAGTGCATGTTGGCCCACTTCCACTAGGGTAGGTGAGTTTTTGCACTATACCTCCTAGAGAAAAAGGCAAAATGATTGATAAGTCATCCATCTATTATCTGTATCGCTTATTCATCAGGGTTGCAGGGGAGGCTGGAACCAATCCCAGCTACCCTGCACAGATTGCCAGGCTAGTGCAGGGATAACACACACAACCATTCACACTAATTCACACCTATGGGTGATTTTTGAGTAGCCATATGACAAAACTGGGGTAAACTTATACAGACACCAGGAGACCATGCAAGATTATACACAGAAGGGCCATTGGTCATGATTCAAACCTTGTAGCTTCTTGTTTTGTGATGATTATGCTTACCACTGCACCTAGGTGCACCTCCCTGATAAGTAATGCATAGAAATTGTAAACTGATATCAAGTCAAGTAAATATTTAATTCTGTCTACAGTAGCATAGCTGGTATTGTTTTCATTTCTGTCAGTTTGTGGTTTTGTACTTTTTTAAGCTTGATCATATCACCGTCAAATTTTCAGGGTAGCAACTTGGGACCAAGGGCTAAAACGAGTTTATGAAAAGGTCATTGTATGTCAAGTTTAAAGCCAGTCAACAGTAGAAAACAAATTATAAAAAAAATAGATATTAGTAACCATTTTTCTGTAACAAAATAATGCTGCAAGGTGGTGGACGAGAAGAAATGAGTCAACAGCCAAATCTAGGATGGGGTTGAGGCAAAGTGGAGGAGTTAATGTTTATTTGTTCTGAATCACATCTGTCCCGTCACCTTTTTTGAAGAAGTAAACAATCTCAGGTCTGTTTCTGGTGGGAGGAACAGAGAGTGCAGCAACAATTCTTCCAGAGAGCCCTCCGAAGTCCTTAGACACAGATCTGGGGAAGCCAGGCTCCATCACACCATTCTGAAAACTCCAGTAGTTATCACCCTGTGCAGACATAACAGAAACTGTGCAGCTGTTGAGTCCATCCACATGGCACTTATAAAAGACTAGGGGATCATTTATATATATATATATATATATATACACACACACCCTGATTGCCTAATCATATATAATGTAAATTGTTTTCTAATATAAGGCTGCCTATAATAAACAAACTGACTTCTATCTTATTGTTCATTAATTTGTTTGTTTTATTTATTTTTTTCTATTCATTCATTCATTCATTCTTTCATAATTTTTAAACCAGATTGTTTTTTTGTTTTGTTTTTTTGTAAATCATCAGAGAGCTGCAGTCTAGCACACTGTAGTGATTATCCCATGCCACAAACCTACTTAGCCTAGTAACCATCTGATGAACTGAATCAAGTAGCAACGTTTGTCTGTCTTGTTTGAAATTAGAAACTTTGAAAATATTGTTAAAGACCTTGATAATGTAGGTTTTGCCCTCGCAGTTGCAGCGAGTGAATGCTGTGTCGATAGGAGAGGGAATCCCCAGGTCTACTGTAATACGGCGTGCAGGACCGGCTGCCCTGGTCTTGGGGTCCAGGATCCAGAAGAAATGGCCTGAAAATGAAAGAGACAATCAAAATAGCAATACTCTTTATGAATAGGATTTAACTCCTGTTTGGGTCAAATGTCTTACTCTATGTGCTATTTTGACAATTAGAAAAGTATTTTTACTGATTAGATTTCTATGTAGATATAATGTACAGGACATTGTGACCTGCAGAGTAAAGTAAAATAAAAGTAAGCAAATGCAGTAATAAATTAAAAGGTGATGTTTTTTCATCATTATATTCTCTATCATTCATATATTTCCACACACAGGAATATACCAGAATATAGGAAGGGATCTGTTTCTATAAAATTAAGTACTCAACATGGTCAGGAGGTGGAAAATTTATAAGTACTCACTCACTCACTCACTCATTCATTCATTCACTCTCTCATCCACAGCTAGACTTGAATCCAGGACCTTCTTGCTGTGAGGTTGACATGCTAACCACTATCCCACCGTTCCACCCAGAGATAAGCAGTGTAAAGAAATGTTGAACTGAAGTGAAATTGGGGCTATTTACCTTGGAAAACAATGATCGAGCCATTGAATGGAGAAGTGACACCGCTGATTGGGAAGCCATTGCAGAGGTCAGGGCTAGAGCTCTGGTCTTTTAAAAGATACATTTGAAATATAATTTTAGTTTTTTATAAATGAGAAACAAGCCACTGGTAGTATTTAGAAATGGAGACACAAATCAGTTCTGTTTATAATCTAGCTGTCTGTGTCTATGCAAATATGCTTTTAAAGAAGAATGAAATATGATGACTAGCCCATTACATAAAAAAAAAGTATGACAGTATAGCTCTGAATGAGCTGCATCTCTTACCTGGCTCTCCGGTGGTGCTGGCAGTCTCCAGTGCCTGAGCTAAGTCTGACAGTGTGCTTGGTCTACCAGCAGAAGGCTCAGAAACACCAGAGAGTGGATGAGGAGCTCCACTTGCTTGATTGGCGATGGAGAGGGACACTTGGATGTGTCCATTTTCATCTGCGAGGGGTTCTGCAGGAGAGGGTGTTCCAACACGGGGTGGGCCTGAATCTACTCCAGAGAACAACAGCTACAGGTCAGTCCCATTTAATATAATCATACTTCAACTCTGAAGGAGATAGTGATGCTGACATGGCTTGTGCACTCAAGGCTTGAACTTGTAAGACCTGGATTATGACTGCTTTTAAAAATAATAACACTAATGTTAATATAATGGTCTTCAAATCAAGGTTACAAGGTGGTGAAATATACTTCATTTGCTGTGGATAGATTTTGGGTCTCACCTGGTGTATTTTCCAAAGGGTTTGAGAGCGCAAGAGGGAGATCAAGATTAGAATCAGCAGGAGGAATTTCTGTTTGGTTTTCAGTCGGTGGTACAGACTCCACAGCCCTGGTTCCTGTGGTGGAAAATATATATGCATACATGAGAACATAAAGTTATTGTGTAACTGATAAGCTTTACTTCATGTCATACTTTTCACATCTAGGAATTGTTCTGTATATAGTCCGCTGACTGTGGTATGAGGCTCAGCTGAAGTAGTCAGTAGACATTTTGGGCACTTTCAGAAACTATTATGACTAAACAAATGTGCACATTGTACTCAGTCCGGTATTTATTAATACAGTGCTCTAGGTTTCTGATTGTCCATGGAGGTAAAACTCACCGTTTACACTGGTGTCTGGGGCATCCTGACTGTGAGAGAGTGCTAATCTGAACTCTCCATCAGCACAACCTAAAAACACACATGAGACAATAAAATCTTTACCCTCTGCTACTCTAATACTCAACTACAAACACAAACTAATAAACATGAATTAATTAAATAAGCTGAATTAAATGGAGAGAATGGCATGACCTGTTAAGAGGTATAAATATCATCTACTGTAGATTTTAACATGTGCATTGTTTATCTGAGTCTGGTAATGAGCAGGTGTTTTTATTTGATGATATTTCACATTGAAATTATTCTGTACTTTAAATTGCAGAGTTACAGTGTATAAGGTGCCATAGAGGTGTACTCTCTAAACTTGTGCATCCAAATATAATAATTTTTAACTCTTCTAATCTTAACTGTTTAGTCATATTAGGGTCACCAAGAGGCTGGAGCCTATCTTAGCCAACACTGGGTGAAGACAGGGTGAAGACTGGGTGGTACACCTTGAAATGTTGTTCACTACTCTTAGTATTTATTCACTACTGTTCTATTCAATTTGGCAACATCCACCAAGGCTGAGACAAATAATTGTTTTAGTATATACTACACAGGAACATACATACGGAAGCAACTAAAACATGATTTTAATATTAGATTTTTTACATATTTTTATGATGACAGAGGCAGGTCATGCGAGCTTTGTGCAATTTAAGGAGTTTTCTAAAATCAGTTCAGTTTAGCATACACTACATGGAAACGTAAGAAAACCACTCTCCATAATGCTGTGTACACATACTCATTCAAAGTTATAGTAAAGCATGTAGAACCACAGGGAAAAAATAAGCTAAAATGATTTTTATGCTTTATGTTTCTATTTTAAAGTGAGAAAATGAAGACACTGCCTGCTCAGTGTGACCATGAGAAATCATGAGTGTCTGTTGTTTTGATTCCCGACTTATTAACTTGAAATAATGCCATTCCTGTGCAGTATATACTAAACATAATTGTTATAATAATAATAGCAATAGTACAGTTACCTTCTGTACACATGAAAATATAATAATTATTAATTTTCGACTATTATTAAGTACAATTTAATTTATTTCTTACAGATAGTGTTGATTAGTAGTGGGAAGGGGAATTCATTAAAAGTGATTAAAAATACAGTATTAGAATTATAGTGTACCTCCTGAAGTTTTGCTGATCCTGACTTCTGGTGCGCTGGAATTCATATCTAAAATAACAGGTATCAGTTATAAAATATGCATAATAAATTCAAATTCAAATTCAAATTCAAGTTTATTGTCACATACAAATTATACACAGTACAATATGTAGTGAAATGCTT
>JAQMYF010000013.1:9178443-9198275 GCA_030014195.1 Neosilurus mollespiculum | reverse complement strand
TCACACCTATGGGTGATTTGGAACAGCCAATTAGCCTACTGTGCATGTTTTTGGACTGTGGGAGGAAACCAGAGTACTCGGAGGAAACCTACGCAAGCACAGGGCGAACATGCAAACGTGCCGCCCTCCAATAGAATAATATATTCTATTAATTCATTAATTTTTTTGAATAGCTTAATCTTAATTAGGGTTGCAGGTAGGCTGTTGCCCATCTCAGCCGACTCTGGGCAAGGGCAGAGTACACCCTGGACAGCTCGCCAGGTCATCGCAGGACTAATATATAATATAACTCATTCATTCATCTACAGTGACCGTTTTATTATGGTAGATGTGATGGATACACCCTGGACGGGACACCAGTTCAATTTAGGCTGCGTCAGAACAACATTTGTCAAAATTAAAAAGTTGTACAGCTTGGTTTTTTTTCTCGCAGAAGTAGCACAATTGACCCTTATACAATCCACCTTTTAAAGCAATTATCAAAATTTGAGGATTATGTTTAATTTACTTCGAGTACTAAACTGTTTTTTTTCTTAATGGACACAGCTGGTCCCTATGGGGTGGGGTTTTTTTTTTTTTTTTTTAAATGCCAGCCATTTTTCTCTCTGCTGTACTGCAGTAGGACAAAAAGTAAACAGCCAGACGTTTCCATTCGAAACAGACTGCTCTCTCCATGTGTCCTGTACACCCCAAGAGACAGACTCTAAATGACATTTTAATCTGCGGTGTGAAGGTAGACTCATTTAGGATTAGCGATGGAAAATACACATCATAATTGCCTTGTGATTTACAATGACTTCAGCATCTCAAAAAGGATTGTGGGAAACCTGGCTATGGGAGTGTGCTTTAGTCTGCACCTGAGCAAACTTAAAGTTACTGGAAGGATTGCAGTTGTGTTAGCCAGCTATGTAGCACAGATGTGTAGCTGGCAGCAGTGATGTGGCGTTCCATATTACCCTCTGCTCCTTATTAATATCAGATAAAGTATATAATGCTAGTCCTCAAATTCACACCTATATCTTACTTTTACTTTAATTAAACAGGCAAATTTGTCAAGATATCCATTCTGCTAATCAGCTGATGAGGGTAGCATGGTGACATAGGGGTTAGCACATCAAGAAGATCCTGGGTTCGAGTCCTGGGCTTTTTCCCTTTCAGAAATCCATACAACATATGAACATTGTGGTCAGTGCTTTCTCAGGGGTGCAGGTTCAGGAGATGTGGTGTTAATGCTATAAATTGGCCCATGTGCTCACAGAAGCAGCTTCTGATGTTAGAGGAAGACTGATGGTATGCAGGAGTGATCCCCTGCATAGAGCTTCCGAAAATAGCCCCTAAAGTCATAATGTGTGTGTTTGTGTGTACATACCTTCTGAGGGTACAGAAGAGATTTTCTAGCAAGGACAAAGAATATTATAATTTCAATTGCCAGAAGTTTGCAATAAAGTATCTATCATGCATATTCGGAGCAGCATAACACACTCGGACGGAAAGCACTTCCTGCCCCATGTATACATGCGCTCACAGGTGCCCATAATTGACTGGGGATGGCATTAAATGACAAGGAGGTGAGTGTATGCCATCCCTCTCTAACTAGCTCGGTCATTTAGCTCCCATGGACTCCCACACATGGATGGTTGCATGCATTGACCTGGAACTCACAATCTCCAGGATGATAGCAGTGCACTTTGTCGAAGCACCACTCGGGAGCCCAACCTCTTTCTATATTTCTACATAAATATGATTTTAAAAAGTATCAGGTTTTCACACAAGTCTTAAAAATAGATAAAGAAAAAGTAACTAACCTCTGTAACTAATAACTGTAATTAAATGTTTGTGGTGACTGTTGATCAGTCCTGCATATCAACTTGGAGGGATTTTAGTCCATTCCTCCATACAGAACAGCCTTAATCAGAATACTGTGAGGGGGAAAAATTTGAATATGGATTTAGTATTTACAAAGCAAGCATAAAACGAATAACATACAATAAGTAAAACGAAATACAAGCAAAAGGATTTATTGAGATGCTAATCACATGGCAAAAGAAACATGTTCTGAGTGTGCATGTATGCGTGTATATACAGTACACACAGGGGAAATTTCATAATTAAAGCTGAGGTTCTATTTCAAGAGTATATGAGGATTAACAGAGAATTTACTTTGTGAGAATTTACTAGTGACTCCGTGTTCGGGGGACATTTCATTGTTTAGTTTGTAGGCGAGCATCACGGACATGTATTGTGAGACGAACAATAAGGTCTCCATTGGTAAAATTATTCTCCAAGGGCTGGGCATAAACTCTCCCACCTCTTCATTGTGATGTGACAGTAATTTGATTTGTTGTATATGAGAAAATGTCAAGTGGCTTACCTCAAATGAGAGAAACGGGAGGTCAGGAGCCATACAGCTGTGTTCTGTGGTAGCAGAAATGCAGTTTTAAATAAATGTTTACAATAAATGTTTACTCTCATGCAAGGAAACAACAGATAGGACCAGAATTTCCATACTTACTTCATTCTGAAAACACTAATGGGACCTTTTATATAACTTGGGCTGAATTTTTAACATTGACTCGCCTCGCTTGATCACAAGTGTGCATTTTAAAAAGTCGTCCTTACGCTATTGCTGTTCTGTATTTGGTGTTGTTGGGTAGTAACAGACGAAGTGTAATCTGGTTATGGAAATCCAGGGGGTGTAAGTTTATTATGTAATCAGTTTATATATTTGAGGTCTGTGAATCAAATTTGACTTATTTTTCCCACATAAACTGAAGTCTGAGATAAGTTTCAAATGTGTAACCCAGGACTCCCAGAAGGCGAATAAAGATCCATTAGAGGTTATCCATCAGAGGTTATTTATTTACAAAATCACAACCAAAAAACCCTGTCCAAGTCGTTATCAAAAGGCACTTAAAAAGCAGAATGCAAAACAGAATCAGTATCAAGGTTAAGGACAAGGCAGGTCAAAAGGTTTTAGGAGTGGTAACTGTGCCTGTTCATCAAACAACAAATAGCGACATTCAGTTGATAAGTGAAAATTGTGTATTTCCTTGTATATTTGAATGTATTTAGTATCTTAAAGTCACTTCGGAGACATGAGAAGATCAGAGGTAGGCTTGTCCAGTCCTGGGCAGCATCTTTATCTACAGATAGACACAGCTGGAGGGGCTTTGGTGAAGGCAGGATAGGCCTGTTTAAGCCTACTAGTGGAAGAGTGAGTGGAGGCAAGCTTGTGACCACTCAAGGGTGGATTTTATTGTTTTACCTTAAAAGACACACACAGCTCTCTCTCTCTCTCTCTCTCTCTCTCTCTCTCTCTCTCTCTGGTTTCGGATCTCCTGAAAGCTCACAGAAGACACATAAATAAGCTGGTGGTAACCAGACAAAGGTAAGAATCATCACAAGTTACTTGCCAATTCTGTCTGACACTCAACTATGCCCCATAGCCACATACTCCCACTCACAGACTGACACTGGCCTTGGGTCAATCCAACCTGAAGATGACTGAACTAAACCCCCCACCCTTCATTGTTTGTTTTTAATAAATTAAAAAGTCAAAATTAGATGAGATCTGAGAATTAGGTTGAACACTTTAATATGTGTTATCTTCCAGCAGAAATCTTCAGAAAATCATCAAAAACATTTGAATTAAAATTTTTCTTAATTTAATTTAACTTAATTAAGTCCTTAATTCCTTTAGCAGACTAACAATTAAGCAAAATCACATGAGAGACAGTACTGTTGCACTCAATAACAGCCTGGCTGCTTATTACAAAATGAAGATAGGTCCAGTTAATTCTGCCCACAACATGCTGTATGTTAGGTAGAATTGGGCACACACTCTTTGTCTTCTTTTTATTTCTGTAATCCAAGGCATACATGTTCAGATCAGAGGCTCTGTGCCTGCATAGTGAGTGCATTGTAACTTGCCACGCCTCTACCACACTTTAACTATCCTGTGTAAATTACATTTAACACTTTCTTTGAACCGATCAATCCCATGTTGGCTTATCCCAGTAAATTTATATAAAATGTCTAAAGAGTCATAAATGAAAAAGGGAGCACTGTTGATTACGAACCAGTGTACTGTGTTGTCTATATGCCTGATTAGGTAAGGTAATGTCTGAGCAGGGGTGTGGGTCTTGTCTTTTTCTTTTAATATTCGGTGTACATAAAATAAACGTTAAAACCTCTACAAGGAATTTTGTGATGCAACACATTTGAGAAAGTAGAGGTAATATGAACTGGGCTGCATGCAAGTCATTTCAGGACACCATGCACACACAATTAAACACTCGTTCACACTTGGGAGAATTTAGAGTCACGAGTCAATGTACCAGCATGCATTTGGCGGAAAGAAATACTGACATGTTGACACACAGAGAACAAACGTAAGTGCACAAAGCTGGATCCTGGCGGTGCGAGAAAGCAATGCAACCTGTTCCGTCACTGTGCTGCCTTGCAGTTTTTGGAATTTCATAAAAATAAAGAGGTCAAAATTTCACCAAACGTTTTCATAGCCCACCACATGTGGAACTGTGAGGGGGGGAATCAGGAGCTTTTGTGGTTTCACTTAAACCCTAAAATCTGTGAGAGGTTTGTGGCGCTTGTTGCACTTATCCATTTCAATAAACAGCAATAATCCCGAACCAGCAATAACAAAGTTGTAATTTTATCTACTGAGGTTTTGGTGTATCGGCGAGTTCACAGACGTGTACTTACAATACAAACTGCTGACTCCAGAAGAACTGCATATGTGAAGTGGATGAAGTTTTCCTGAAACTGCTTCCCCCGCTTTGTGGCTTGTGTATCAATCCTCTTTTTCAAATCCAGACATTCTTTTTTCTTTCCTTCAAAGATGGCTTAGATCCCAGATCTAAAAACGGTTTCTTAGGAAACCAAGTAAAACATTGCGGCTAGGGCTTAAATTGCTTTGAATCTTGGAGTGTAAGACAGACTATGCTGCTGGGGGAAATGCAGAGATATGGAGATCCAGCTGTAGACAAAGGAGAGGCGACCGCTGTAGATTCGAGACAAGAAATTGAGTTGCAATGGTAGAAGCTATAACTCTGTGGTTGTGGTACTGATTTAATTTCTAAAATCATGTCACAGTGGACAGTTATTTATAAAAATAGAACCATACTTCTTTCCTCTGTCCTGATTTGACCTACATGCATAAGCACAGAGCTGCTTCATTTTCTATTAGCTTATGTATATTGTTTGTCTTGTACCTGATCAGAATGAAGTATAAGCAGTTCCTGAATGGCTGTATGCAGCTGTATGTTTTTCAGCAGTCAGGAGTTTGTGTTCCATCTTTGACACTGCAGCTGCCTTTTTGTGTGTTTCTTTTGGTCCTGGGTGGAAAAAACTTTCCTGACTGGCACAGAATCTTAACCAATGAGTATGTCCTGTGATTCACTTTGATCTTAAGCCTCATGGTAGTAGTCACCAATGACATAAGGCTACTTGGGTGGTTTTGGCAGTTTACTTGTAACTGTACTCTGATTTTAACAATAGACATAATCCCAAAGCAACTTTCTGGAAATCCAGCTGTGGATTTATGTATATCCCTAATGAGTAACCCAGAGGTGATGAAATCCAGATTTGAAAACCCTCTCAGGAAAAAACATGCATTGCAACAAAAACTATGGAAATAGTGCCATGTATTATGGGTGCTGAAATGGAAGTGAGTGGGTAAAGGGTAACATGGTGATAGAGGGGTCACTTTACAGCAAGAAGGTTCTGGTTTTAAACAATGCCTGTCTGTGTGGAGTTTGCATGCACTCCCAGTACCTGTGTGGGTTTCATCAGGGTACTTTGGTTTCCTCCCACAGTCCAAAGTCATACTGATCGTTATCTCCTCTTAATTGCCTATAAATGTGAGTGTGTGAGAATGGCTCAGTGTTGACCCTGTGATAGATTGTTGACCTGTCCTTGGTAACCTCTCAAGCAAAGTCAGCTGAGATTAGGCCTTCCAGTTATGAATCAAGTAACTATCATATCTTCAGCAAATTTGATGATGCTGATGATGTCCTGGGAGGCCACAAAGTCATGGATAGAGAGCATGTATAGTTTGGGAAACTCCTGTGTTTATAGTTTTTGTCCTGGATGTGGGATTGGAGGGGCTTGGCAGTGTGGCATGGTGGGGTAGTGGTTAGCACATCTGCCACACAGCAAGAAGGTCCTGGGTTCAAGTCCTGTGCTCAGTGAGGGTGTTTCTGTGTGGAGTTTGTATGTTCTCCCTGTGCTTCCACTGGTTTCCTCCAGGTACTCTGGTTCCCTCTGACAATCCAAAGACATGCAAATTGTTTGAATGGTTTTGTGTGCTGCCCTGTGGTTAGCTAGTGAGCTGTTCAGGGTGTACCATGCCTTTGTCCAGAGTAGGTTGAGATAGGCTCCAGCCTCCCTTTCGTCATTAGTAGGAGTAAGTGGTTGAGCAAATGAATGCAAGAATGTGGTATAGGATAGTATCACCATGTTGAACACTGTTACGCTTGATCAGTATAAGGTGTAAGAGTTGCACAGGATTGTGTTTATTATTACAGCAGCAGTTCTTTGCAGAGATTTTCCACTGAAGCAAGAGTAAGCACTGAATGATGTGGTAAACTGTTTTTGAGAAGAGCTTTGTTGGGAAGTTTTGGTAATGAGACTTAAGTATCTACAGTCATCTGGCAGATATACTCCACCCAAAAGTCTGCAAATTATATTGGATCATTTTTAATACACTGTCAAGCTGCCAGGCATAATATTAAAGCTGAGACTCAGGTTCCTGTAGAAGGTCTCAGTGCGCTTTAAAAAAAAAAAAAAACTCATGTAAGTTATGCACAACCCAGTGACTGATGAATTGTGGGATGTCTCATGTAATAGGCAGACCGCTTGGTGGCCGGACTCCATATCCGTCTGTCTCTCTGTCGGTCATGAATTCCCACTACAGCTGGATGGAAAACCAAAGAGGACAAAATACTTATTGCATTTTTTTATTTCCCACCCTGGGACATCCAACGTGCAGAGCTTTACAGACTGTTTAAAGTAGCTTGAAGGCAAACATAATTCTAATTTATGTATTAGAACTTCAACCCTGTACCTTTTTTGCTGTAAGGCAGACATGTTGTTCACTATGCTACTGTGCCAACCCACATATATATTAATTAATTCATTAATTTATTTTCTGAACCTCTTAATCCTAATTAGGGTCACGGGGAGGTTGACACCCATCTCAGCCTACTCTGGGCGAGGAAAGAGTACACCCTGGACAGGTTGCCAGGCCATCGCAGGGCAGAAACACACTGACCGCAATGTAGCCTGCTTTTAACGAAAGTCAGCAATGGTCCTTTTACATGCCTCTCACCACAGACAGTGAGAGACATGGCCTGCCTTTGATAACCCAGTTAGCTGCACTGGGGGGGGGGGACAACACTGACAAACCGTTGATAGTGGGGCTTGAACCCCTGACCTTGGGATCGGTAATCCATGCTGACCTCATGCTGTTTGTGGGTGCCATCATACTGGCAGTTCTGAAAGTCAAATCGTGGCACTGTGATGTACTACCAACTCTCAATATGCCACAATGACAAGATGGTGGTGTTTCTTCAGGATATCTTGATCAGACAGATATTCTGGCTCCTAAATGTAAATGTACAGCTGAATTTCACTACTAGTGCATTTTGCCATGCTTTAGTGATTATATTATAAGTTCTTACAAATTTCTTAGAATATAACCTGCAGTGTACACTGTGGTCATTAACAGTAATGTAACCAAGGCATAGAGTTCAACATGTGCTACATCATTATTGCATTTCTAGTTTATCCGAACATGGCTGCTCCCATGTCCAGGTGTTGTCTTAAAACTTGCAACTTTTAAATATACATATATATGCATGCATATAAAAAAAGTTTAAAAAGGTTCACAAACTTTCAAGCACCACTGTATACATGTACAAGCATGTTTTTATATAAAGTATTGCAAAGATGATGTTAATTGAATCTGACACTAATAATAATATATGGATATTCCTGAGTGCTTTGTTGGCCTTTATTGCCTCTTTATTACTTTCTTTTAACACTCTGCAGGTCATGTGAGGTTTCAAAACGGAAAATCAGACCACAGACTAACACTGGAACCACATGAAAGGGCTGAGTTTTATCACTAGTCTTTTTCACTACGTGAATACTTTCTGAAGAAATATGATCACACAGCAACCTTAAATCTTATTTCAATGGCTGACTGTAAAACGCACAATCGAAAGGGCATTTTAGCCAAAAAGTGCAACCAAAGGAAATGAACAAGTCTGTGCAGTCGCATTGCATCAGCTTTTGGACCACATGAAGCTTCTCCAGCATGCTGTTTGACATTCAAGTCAACTCTATTCCTCTTTTTCCTTCCCTGTTGCGGAAACTCTGGCCTTTTCCATGCTCACTTTTTGATGGATGCTCTGGAAAGTTGGCCGCAATGGAGCTCTGAGCCACTCGGACTTTTCCGTGCGCTCAAGCTTCTCAGAACCTGGAATGCCAGAGTGTTGGCCTGGAGCTCGTCTCCCATATATTTTTATTATGATTGCATCGTGTCATTCACAAGTGGCCACAGCCTTGCAAATCTGCAATGTATATTAAATAAACTATGATGGGCCTTGAAGGTGCTGTATGTCTGTCTGAGCTGTGGTTCAGAAACACCTGGGATTTTGTTGGTTCTCATTATTCTCTGACAAGTATTCACTAATTAGCAAAAGCTGTCTGAGTTTTGACTGTACCTCTATGTTTTCTGGTTTCATTGAGCTCCTCTGTTCAGATAGAAGGTTGCCTAACATAAAATGGTACATCATCAAAGATACTAAACATCTGTGCTGTGTTGGAGTATTTGGGTGCCTGTCTATTCATCTTACTTTAGTTAGCAATAAATATACCTTTTATTTAAACAGAATTTTAAGTAAGGGCACACTACCCAATTCATGCAGGAATAGTAGGGGTTGTAATAGTACCTCCCTCTTTTAGATGATATACACATCTCAATGCATAGGATATGATGCAAAACTGACACACTTACTCATTTGCCGAACCGCTTACTCCAACTGGAGTCGCAGGGAGATTGGTGCCTATCTCAGCCAACAATGGATGAAGGCAGGGAACACCTTAAACAGCACACCAGACCACTGCAGGGCAACACACATAACTATTCACACTCAATTTGGAACAGCCATTTAGGTTAATGTGCATGTCTTTGGACTGTGGGAGTAAACCGAAGTACCCGGAGAAAACCCACGCAAGCACAGGGAGAACAGGCAAACTCCACGCAGAAATGTCCGAGCCCAGGAATCGAACCCAGGACCTTCTTGCTGTGAGGTGGATGTGCTAACCACTATGCCAAAACTATGCAGTTAAAGAGAATTAGATGCCTTAACCTTTCTCATGCACGAAACACATCAAGCCACGCCACCTGACTGCAGCACATACTTACTAAACCAAATTAACTACGCGGTTCCAACATCAGGCCCCGTGCTATGTATGGTAAAGGATGCTGTCACGCATCCTTCAACCTGTGGCCTTCTAGGGAAACACTCATTTGGTTCAAATAAAATTTGGTCAAAATGTAATAATAATTGGTATATTTGGAAACAATAATATTTGGTAAAAATACTGTTGATGTGGAAAAGTTAAGGCACCCAAGTCACCCAGGAAACAACACTTTCCTTGTTACACATTTATTTGTATTCTGTTGATTTGTCTCAAAATGAATGTGATATTTTACAATGAAAAGTTTAATATGAATCAAATCACAGATTTGTACAAAGAATTAAATGTAAAATCTTGATTTTAACTGAATGTAAACAAATTCATTACTGCATTGTGAACAGATATCATTACTGTACCAGAAGAATTGACCCTAATGACCATTTTATTTTGATGCTAATATTATTTGCTTTAGCCCACCCAAGCCTATACAGGGGTGTAAAGTAACACTAGTACTCTAACCTGTGGTGAGTCAAACATCTGTATGGCTTATGAAATTACCTAGCAAGTCATCCTGCTGGTGAACTGACAAATCCAATAAGCAAAGAAGGTATACTGTTCCTGACCAGTAAATATGAAGGAGGACTTAGTAGTTTCATAATTTCACTAGTCCTGTTGGCCAGTAGATAATTTTGCTAAATTCCACCCCTGGAACGGTCATACTGGATCAAATTGTATCAGGTCAGTAGTGAATTGAAATGTACTGATAAATACTTATTAAAGGACATTGGTTGCAAAATGCAAAAACGTTGTTCGGTTTAAAGGGTACCTGTGGTGAATTAGTGTTACTAGCTCTTTAAAACGATCACATAGGACATCAGTAGGACTTGTGTTAATTTACACCCCTGTATAGGCTTGGGTGGGTTAAAGCAAATAACATTAGCATCAAATTAAAATGGTCATCATGGTCAGTTCTTCTGCCCTACAGATATTCCTTTCATGTGGTCTGTAGGACTTACCTTCCATCCACTAAGAGGAGAAGTTATATTCAAAATGAAGACTGTAAAGAATAAAATGGCATTTCTGAGGAGAATGATTTTGCCAAATTTCCTTATAAGAACAAACCTGCAAAGGCATGAAGTCAGAGAACACCTGTACAAAATAAGACATGCTGCATTCTTGACTTTGGCTTAAATGCAACTTTCCACTTTCGCAAGATATGATGTAAGTTGCTAAATTTGCTAAGATCTTCAGTTATAACCAAGAGCTGATGCCTTGTTTGTGTGAAAACCTTTCACATGGGCAAAACTGACATTTGTTTTAGCTGGTTAGCCCAAAAAATTAATAATAGAGAGAAAAAAATGCATTTAATGATTCTATACAGGCGGCACGGTGGCATAGCACATCCACCTCACAGCAAGCACGACCTGGGTTCAAGTCCCGACCTCAAGTGTTTCTGTTTGGAGTTTGCATCTTCTTGTGTGCCTGTGTGGGTTTCCTCCAGGTATTCTGGTTCCTCCCACAATCCAAAGACATGCACATTAGGCTAATTGGCTGTTCCAAATTGACCCCAGGTGTAAGTGTAAGTGTGATTGGTTGTGTGTGTTGGTCTGGTGAGCTGTTCAGGGTGTACCCCGCCTTCACCCAGTGTCAGCTGAGATAGGAACCTGCCTCCCCGCGACCCCAGTAGGATTAAGCAGTTTAGCAAATGAGTGAGTGAGAGTGAGTGAGATTCTACACTGAATTCACCAAAAGATGCTCCACTTACCAATATATTTATAGTGGAGCTCCATTCTAATGCAAATATGATAAAGCCATGGGGTTGATTTTTGTTGTTGCGTCTGTGCTCATGTGCCCACACGGGCAACCCACCATGCGTGCTGCTGTCGACTGCTTTTAGGCAGTGCTTAAATATTTGTATTATTTCCATCTGCTTATTGCCAAATGAAAAGAAAAAAGAAAAACTATTAAAAAAAAAAGTAAAATTATAAGTATAACTTTGCTTGTCTCATCACCTGGGGTAAAATCACTCAGATCATAGGTTTGTTATCTGACTGTGGCCTCCTGTTTTATGTTACTCACTGGATGCTTTTCTGCTTACTTGTTTCATTCTATTATATTGTTCCTGTCTATGTCTTTATTTTTTTCTAAATACATTATCCTTCAGTCAACTTCACCTGTGTGTTTTGAGCAATGCTGGTGATACGATGGATATTGTTAATGTTACACATTTCCTGCTTCAGTTTTTCCAGAAGCTAATGCTTCATTTTAGATGTTCCTTGAAGTTTGTTTTCGTTATGATTTTTGTGACATCTTTTACTCCCCATAATTATTCTCCTGCCCCCCGTTACTAAGATAAATATTCATCTATTCATATGTTTGGTTCTAAAATATCATGCTTGGTCTAAGAAACACACCCTACTGTTGTATATATCTTTTCCCTTTGCCTCCATAGTATATTGCCTTTAAGGATTCAGCACACCTCAACAATCTCCAGAACAGGAAACACCTGACTGAGCTTGCCCTCTGTGAATCTTGCCATATTTATTAATCCCTAGATGCAAACTCCTGCTTTCGGTTTACATGAGTTTATTTGTGATCAACCTTCCCCCTGACCGCAATAGGATAAGGGGTTTGGAAGGTGAGTAGATGACTGAGTAGATCCTTTTATGAAACTCTACTAATGTTTTTTTGTTCTCTAATGCTGTTGAATGATACAGTGACTCTTATCAACTTGTGTTCATGAGTAAAGTGAACACATCATAATGATTTACAGCTAGTTCTAGTGAGAATATTAAGTATGTGTTTGACTCTGATATGTGTGTGACTTGGTGGCCTGAGGTTGTACTGCTGCTTTCAGCACCTTTTTAGTGAGTCAAGTCAATTGCTCAGATTCACTCACTAGAACGGGAATTCTCATTACCACTTCTTTGACAGTAAATAAATATCCAACTAAGCAGCACTGCTGTTTTTAATTTGCAAGAGTTTTACCAGATTGTGTCTGATCCTGCTGGGCCTCTCCTGCAGTGGATACCGGGAACTCATAAGATGGCACATGGATAACAGAAGTGTCGAAAGCAGTGTTATTCACAATGCTTGTGTCACAAACTTTATAGGCGAAAAACAATTCAGTTTATTTCAATTTTACTTTTTATAGAGCTTTTAACAATACACATTGTCAGAAAGCAGCTTCCAGAAAACCGGCCTTAGATTTATATTTAGATCCCTAAAGAGCAAACCAGAGACAAAAGTAACAACAGCAACAACAACAAAAAAAAAACTCTCGTAGGCAACACAAGGAAGAAACCTTAAGCAGATTCAGACTCAAAAGGAAGTTCAACTACTTCATGGATTGGATTGGTGAGATGTGAAAGAATAGAGGTGGGTTATTTTCCACTAACAGAACTCCCTTACAGGTCCCTGTGAATCAGCTTTTACAATAGAAATTCATTTATTTGCTGAACCGCTTAATCCTTCTAGGGCAGCAGGGAGGTTGGAGCCTATCTCAGCCGACTCTGGACGAAGGCAAGCTACACCAGGGCCGAGGTACATAGGGCCAACACACAACCGTTCAGACTCACACCTAGGGGCAATTTAGAGCATCCAAGTAATCTAATGAATCTAATAAAATCTAATAAAGGAAGAAAATGCAAATTCCACACAGAAACACTCTTGCCAAGACCTGGACTCATACCCAGGCAGGCACACTGAGCATCCATACAAGAGGCGTCACAGTATAATCTTGAACTCTAAAGACTAATCATTTCATCCTGTTCCTTCAACTTTTCCTGATGTGAAACAGTCATTGGTAAGTAAGGTAAGTCTGTTGGGCTTTTACACAATTTATACTAGTGGCTCATCAGGCCGGTGCTTATCCCTGGTTTCAGTAACGTGAAGTGACAAGGAGCTCAACTCCTCCTGGATGGGACGCTAGTCTATCGCAGGTTACCTTCCCAGTAATTTTTACTGGTATCCATTTATACCGCTGGATGGACAGAGGCACACGTGTGGTTAAGACCTTGCCCAAGGGTCTTAGAACAGTGGGGGTCTAATGGGGATTTGAGCCTATGACCACCTGATCATGAGCACCCTAACCATTACGCCACCGGCCCCGTGAAACAGTCATGAATCCATCATAAAAAACCATAACCTCCTATGTTTATGCCTCACTAACAGGTAGCTCTTGATCCTCAGCAAATGTAAATCCCACACTTCACTGGTTTCTTGAAATGTCCCACAAGATTTATACCTCAGTCTCACATAGCCGGAATTACTTCATGATGGGCGATTTACCTTACGGGGAACGTTTCTGTGTTCCCAGTACCTATATTCCCCAGCACCTATGTTCCTCAGTTCCTATAATGACAGTAAAGCTCTCTACTCTTAAACAGTGCACTACTGGGATGATTGCTGAACTTTGTGAAGACTTGCATGAGTATTTTAATCAAATCCCTGTTTCCTTCTTCTTTGTACTCACTTCTATCTTTTTGTTTTTGGTTGCCTTCACTGAATGGGGATTTATATCTACCATTCCTGTTTGAGATCAGAGCTTTGCTGTGCATATTGAGGATAATTAGAAATGCTTACATACTGTAAACACATGCAGGACTTTCTGGATTTAATTGATCTGGGTCTGTGTTATAACAACAAAATATTAGATGTCAAAGAGAGCTGCCAAGTTGCTAATACAAAATAAGATATTGGCAAAGAGTCTGAGTTGTCTCCTGGTCACTGTGACAAAAGCATCTGGAATACTGAAGCAAATGCCTCATTCACTGAAAAGCAGAAATGATCCCAGTTTTGGAATAAGAAAAATTGAAACGACACTCATACGATAAAATAAAAGCGGGTGACTATAGCTTGGATTTTAATGTTAAGAGTCTGATCTGGAGCGGCACAATGGCATAGTGGTTAGCACATCCGCCTCATAGTTCTGTGTGGAGTTTGCATGCTCTTCCCATGCTTGTGTGGGTTTCCTCCGGGTGCTCCAGTATCCTTCCACAGTCCAAAGGCATGCACATGGGCAAATTGGTTGTTTCAAATTGCCCCTAGATATGAAAGTGAGTGTGATTGGTTGTATGTGTGTTGGCCCTGCTTTGGTCTTGCTAGCTGTTCAGGATGTACCCTGCCTTCTCTCAGTGTTGGCTGAGATAGGCTCCTGCCGCCCTGCAACCCTAGTAATAGGATTAAGCGGTTTGGAAAATGAGTGCGTGAGTAGTCAGATCTGGCCATGGGTTAACACTGGTTTGAGGTTAACTACAGTGGGATGTATGTTACATTAAAATGAATGGATATAAAATGTCATTAATATATCAGTGATTTCTTACTTTGTTACTGTTATGTTTAAACATTAATGCTTTCAAGCAAACAATTAAAGACAAAGCAAAGAAATGACAGAAAAATTAATCAGCATGTAAGTATAGTAGAAAGACCATGACGTTGTATTCCGTTTCACTCTATGGTGATGAAGTGAATTCACATGATACAGAAAGCATGAAACTGTGCAATGTCTCTCTCTCTCTCTCGCTCTCTCTCCCTCTCTGTTTTTATGTCTGTCTGCATTAAGATTCAGCTATGGTGAAACCATTAACAGTAGACTGGGTGTATTTACGTAACCAATTGTGAGTTTTTTCTCTTTTCCAGTCAGTTATGACCCAGCTCTCTGAATCTGGCAGTCCTCTCTATCTATAAATACTATAATCATTCTCCTCTCACATCAGCTATCTTTTAAATGGCCCTATGGCTTCTCTACACGAAAACCTGGCCATTTTAAGCTTTGTGGTCATCTAGGATTAAATCTTGGCTTTTCTCTTTCAATTTCAGAGTTGCCTGTCATTCTTTATATTAATAAGCGTTAAGAGGATACATGAAAAAACATGCCGTAAGTTAACCAAATCTTTATGATAGACTTGCAGAAAAGTTTGTATTTTATTTAGAAATCTCGTTGGTGAATTATATAAATCCATTTTTATTATAAGTGGATGTATACCCACTGGACCAAAAAACTCTCTCACATTGGACTGATAGCAAAAATAGATTTGTTTTTAGTATACATATGTAATAATAAATGCATTGACCACTGTCCTTATTTGTTAATATCATAATCACTGGGCAAATAACACAAACTTAAAAAAAAAATCTATACCAAGTTTTCATGATTTTTCAAAATGTTTTATTAATGTTTTGAGAAGCTTTAATTAAAGGGGTATAGTGTTATCTCTTGAAAATAAAATGGAATTAGCCCCAGTGCCTATGTGAAACCATTTGCTTACTCCTGTATTCAAGTGTAAATGACCCCTGCACTGGGTGTGATGATATTAGTTATATCTAATGTATATATGTTTTTTTTTTTTTATTTCTCTTGAAATTGTATGTCTTTTTCCATTTATGAACACTTGATCTCGAACTTTTCCATTTTCTACATATCAGATTTGCACTGCCAAGTTATCGCACATGCACAAGATCACACAGTGTTTTTATTGTTATTGAACTGATAATGGAAGATAAAACAAATAGGCTAGCAAATGGTTACTTTAGTGGATGTTTTTGGTTTTCAAGAAGAAAAATATAGGTTATTAATGTTAGTGGTTAGTTTATCTGTAGTATTTGCATTTGCTCCGGCCTGCATTCCAAAGACCACCAATTAAATACAAATTAAAGCAATAAGAGATATTAAAAGCTATTTTACTCATATAAAAGATGCTATCTACTGTAGAATATGTTTGTAAATTACCATTGCTTGCATTTTGTCTGTGTTGTACTTTTTCATATGCAAATTTTAAGTTAATCATACCCTCACTACTTTTACATTGATGCAGATCCACTGTTTCCAACACCAATTTTTGCAATGCATGGAAATCCCATAAAATGTGCTTTTCTATGGTATAAACGGATGCTTGCTTATTTATTTACTTATCTATTTTTTATTTATTTTTTTTTGCTGGATATATACAATACCTTCTCTCTGTGATACAAATGATATCCATGTGCAGAATATGAATACATTTCCTTTTGTCCAGGCTCATCCACGGGCTGGAGGAAGTGAGGTCATTAGGTCACTGCTCTGTTTGACCTTGCAGCATACATCTCTGGTGATGATACTAAAATCAACAACTTTTTATGAGCCATTACAGACTATAAAGGTTTATTAAAACAGGCTTATATTAAAAAAGTTTTGGAACTTTTTGCTCATCGTGTCAAGAAGAACACAAGATCACATTAGTCATGTTTATCACTTGTGCCAACTTGTAAGTGTATCCTTAATCTGTGGAAATGCATTCGGTGAGTTCATTTCATGGTGTTACAGACATGGCTTAATTCGTGCACTACTGTTAGATCAAGAGCATGGTGCTGCATTGAGTTTAGTGTTTTTATATTGCTCACATACTGATGGGGAAATGAGCAGGGACAGGGACAGAGGAGTTGCAGAGGCACAGTTAACACTCTGCCATGGGGAGATCAGAGTGTCCATATTTTATAATGAAGAAATACCACTGCTTAAGGAGCTGTAGGGTATCACTTCTCACTAACAGATGGGGAATCACATTCTTCAGCTCTTACAGGCAAATTGTTTACAGGTTCACTTTCTCCAATGTTCACTGTGGCTAAGTAGGTCAGTTGTCAACAATTATTTTTGCCAATGTGATTAATCACAAATGCTGTGTAAATTTAGTCTTTTAAAGTGTAGAGTAGGTCCAGCTAAACCTCCTGAACTAGAGGAACACTTTCAGCTCGAGAAATTCTCCAAGTCTCTGCCTTAGCTCTAGCAATACTTCATTACATTACTTTAATTCTGCTTCAATGCCATACTACATTAGGTTATAAAATAATATAGCTCGGGGTCACCAACCCTGTTACCAAAATGCTGCCTTTCTTCAGGTTTCATCTCCAGCTAAAATCTAAAACATCTCTTATAGTTGATCAAGGAGTTCTCAGATGGTCAAGTGGGCAAGATTTGGTTTCAAGTTTCAAGCTACATTATTTCTGAAGTTATCTACCTGCTTTTAAGCCTAAAAGCTCAATGGGCACCAGTAGAAATGGAAGAAAAAGGTTTATTCCATAATGTATCACAATTAATTTGTGGCAATTGTATCACAATTTATTTGTGTATGCCTTACAGCACTTGCACCAAAATAAGTGTGTTTATTTATTTTTAATTTTTAATTTATATGTTTGTTCTCCCCATGCATGCATAGATTTCCTCCAGGTACTCTGGTTTCCTCCCTCAGTCCAAAGACATGCACATTAGGCTAATTGTTAGTTCCAAATTTCTCCTAGGTGTGAGTGTGATTGGTTGTGTGTGTTGGTCCTGCAATTGCCTGGTGAGCTAGGTCGGCTGAGCCAGAGTTGGCTGAGATGGGCGCCAGCCTCCCCACGACCCCAGTTAGGATTAAGTGGCTTAGAAAATGAATGAATGATTGAATTTATTTGTAAATGTATTAATTATTATTACTTTAAATTATGGATAAAATTAAAAAGTTTGTGAAGTTTCACCTCTTACAGGAAATAGCTGGTAAGTGAAATATAAGCCACATAGGTGTGGTGAAATGATTCTTTCAGTCACATGCTGAAGTGAAACAAAAATTTTAATGGAGCATTAAAAAGACAGCCATATTGATGTAGTCCATATTTTACTCACAAGTTGTGCCGCTGGTGTGGGTGTGTTTTCTTGATATTTGTAAAAGTGTGACTAAAAAAAACCCACAGAATTCTGTTGGTGAGAATGGCAATTAAGAACTTGTGTGGTGTTAAGTGCCTATTTTTTTAACCTGTTATATTACATCACTGTTTTCCTGTCATTTTCTATGATTTTCTCAGCAGATCAGGCTTTGACAAGTAACACATTACATCATGTCTTGTGTTTATTTTAAAATCATAAATGATTTCGATTTTTATGTAAATACTGAGCAGGGAGCTGAGAAAAGACTACTCTTCCATAAAGCACAATGATGCAAAGACTTAAAGTTAGTATTAGCTGCTGCTGTTACTGTTGCTATGTTTTCTCTCATTTGTTTTGAACAGGAATCTGTTACTTTGCTTCAGGCAGCATTGCTGTGTTAAAATTATTCCATGCTCCAAAGCAGCAGTGTTGAGTGATAAGATTTCTCCAGCGCATGTTACACATCTCAGACTTCACACTTTATTTACGCTCAGTTAAAATGTCCCACAGAGTTTAATAAAATGCATTGTAAAGCTCAAACCTGGAGAAAGAAGTCTGTCTTGTGTAAAGCTACTGCTCTGTCTGGCATTATTCTAAAAAATAAATATAAACATAAATTCTTTCTCAATCAGTCAGTCTCATGACTCAGGTTAGGCTGTGCTGCCTAACTTAACATAACAACATTATTCTTACTGAATTCATTCATGTTATTGACTATAATGTATGTATATTAGGCTAATTTTAGGGTTACTTGTCTCTCCTGTTTGGCCATATAGCATTGACTCTGGTCATTGAATGAATGCCAGCAACAACTGAGTCTTAAATTAAAATGTAAAACTCTCATCTAAACCTGTAAAGTATTAGACTTTTCTTCTAACTAAAGCTTGCTAGTTAGACATCATATTTTTCTAGTTTTTCCTGGTTAAAATGATTTAATAAAGGATTCCTTTCATCTTCAATGCCTGCTTTGTTCTGGTAAAAGTTGTGCCGGATCCGGCACCTGTACTAGGAACACTGAGAATGATGCAAAACTATATAGGACACCAGTCGATCACACAACACAATGCATATACTAGTATATTTTTGTAAGGTGGGAAGAAACTAGAGAGCCCAGAGGACATAGACATAGGGGAACATAAGAATCCACACACAGGCAGTACTCCAAACTATGGTTAAACATCATCCACACTGACAGCAATATTTAACAAATCTATTGTAAAGTTGGTAAATGTAACTGTAGTTAAATGTTTGCTTGTTACTAAAGCTTCTTTGGGTATTTAATAATGAATTTATTATAATGTATAGATGAGGTAGAGTGTTACCGAATGTTGATATTCAGAAGAAGTGCTAAACTCTGCACTGTTCGGCAATATACTTTATTTTATACAGTAGCTCCTTATGTTTTGCCTAGAGTTGCAAAATGGAGAAATCTGAACATTTTTAAAGTTGAAAACATTTCATGGAAATTGCATAGGAATATATGAAGAATTAAGAAAGTAAATATTGGAAATATATTAAAAGTAATAAAATAGAAATTTGCTAAATTGCAGGTGAGCATATAACATTGAATTTTATCAAATATTGAAATATAACAATAATAAAAAAAACTTGCAGCATATCATTGGTTAAAATATCCAGATTAAATGTGTGTTCAGATGAAATTCTACCCTGCACTGTGTAGAATTATAAATTCTAAATAAAAATGCAGCAAATCAAAGTTTTATATATA
>JAQMYF010000013.1:9163108-9177866 GCA_030014195.1 Neosilurus mollespiculum | reverse complement strand
TACTTATGAAAAACAACAGGTTTATGTTTGTATAAATTTCCATCAAATTCCTATTAATTCTCATATATTCCTGGTAATTTTAATTTCGATTCCCATGTCCAACTTTAACTATTTCCAAAATTCCACATCATGACTTACAATATAAAAGAAATTTATTAGATAATTCCCCCCTCTTTGCAACCCTACTTCTGCTTTGTGAACTGCATAATTACTTTGTGAACTGCATGAAATGTGCTATAAATATAAAGTTTTTCGATATGATTATTGTTATTAGTAGTAGTAGTAGCACCTTGTAGCTTGAAAGCACAAAGAAGCAAACATGTTTTGGATGACATTTTGAATAATGGAAAACAGTTTTTTGGCTGAACGTCTCCTTTAAAGGGCTTGTAAAGTCCAGTGAAATCATACTTGTGATTTGGACTTAATAAACAAGTTAAGCTTCACTTGATTTTTCACATTGTACATTGAGGCAGTCTAAACTCCTGAAATGCATTTATTTATTTTAAACGGCTAAAGGATTATTATAAAGATTATTTTTGGAGACCTATAAAATATCTATTGTTTATGCATTATAGATATTTCGTTGTTGCTAAACACACACCTCACAAATAGCAAAAGAGCAGGACTCGCTCTGTCGTCTGTCTCGGTACCCAAAACTCTGAGGAATGGGTGTAGAAAGCCTGGTGACTAGGAAGGACTGATTTTCAGCAAATCATCAACCTCATGTTGATTCAGCTGCCTGCACAAGGGCTCTGACCCACAGTCAGGGGGCTCGCAATGAGCACACCCACTTCCTGCTCTTCTGACAGCTTTGACAGAAATGTGTGTAGTGTTTTGCATGCACTATAGTGAGGGCTGTGGTATGGAATTAGCATTTTAGGGTGCACCAGAATTTCAGAACATAAGACACTAATTTAGATTTTAAATTAAATTACTTGGTATGGCCGGTTTCATTTCATAAACATTATGTTAGTATAACTTATTTGTCTGATTCAAAGAAAGAGCTTCTCCAGAATTTTGTGTTGTTAAACCACAATACCCATCCTGAGAGGAACCCATCCTCTTCAGACTGTCACTTGATATAATGATTATTGTTTATATTATTACTCTGCAACAGTATTGGGTAATGTCAAACAATATTAAGCATGATGTTGCATACAATAATATTGTGAATAAGAGTCCTGAGATGAGCCCAGGGCAGGCTTTTTGATTGAACAGCAGTTCTTGCATGTAAATTCTAGGTTTATTGAGACTATTAATTGAAGCAAAGGTGAAATTTGGGAATGAAATGTTTTGAGGAAGTGCAAATCTTTTGGACCAGCCACAAAAACAAGTATTAGGTTTAAAAGAAAAGGTCTCTAGGTCCAGTTTTTAGAATAATACGGTATCACTACAGTTCGTTTCATTTATTTGTAAAAACTGATTTCACCTAATTGCTTGTTTGTGTGACAATGAAACTTGACTATTTAAAAAACATAAAACAATGCTAAAAAAAAAAAAAAACTTTAGTGCATGACTCAGTTTTGCACAAAATGCATTTTTATAAAATTACACTCTTGATTCTATTGTGAGAATAACAAAGTAAAAGAAATATATTGTATAGTCTTAAATAGAGCACAAGGATAATATTAATTGCTCACTCACTCATTTGCCAAAACGCTAACTTCTGCTAGGGTCGCGAGAAGGCTGGAACCTATCTCGGGTGTCACTGGGTGAAGACGGGGTACATGCAGAACATGCAAACTCCACACAAAAATGCCCGAGCCTGGGACCTCAAATCTTAGACCCTCTTGCTGTGAGGCGAACATTTTAACCACTACATCAACATGCCACCCCTAGTTTATTTATAACAATCCAAAAGTATGATTCAGGTAAATGTCACAAGTTCAATCCTCTGGGATTATAGTGGGAAAAAGTTTGCTATATGAGTATATATTTTTGCTTTGACTCTAGTGTTTATCTTTGGGATTTGGATTTGGGATTTGGAAGACCTGCTTAGTGGATGATTAATTGGATCAACATCCTGAGTTCCCCATGTTAGTGAATACCAGCTAGAGGAGATGAAAGACTCAGTTCAGAGTCAGATGAACAGGACTGGTGTGTTTCTTTGAAGCTCCTCTTTAGGGGGTCTCGACAGCAGGCTACTCAGAGATCTAAGAAAAACTTCAAGATAACCTCTGTGTGTAGCCGTCTATATGGAAAATGCTGTTTGCATGCGAATAGGTTTTCTGTACATTAGTCTTCGATGTTATCTGGATCCTTAGACCTGTCACAGAGGAATAAGCTTGAAGACATCTCACTTTTGAGGGCAAATAGGATTGAGATTCAGATAAATGGCTTGCAGATTTGGTAAGTGGTTATCCAGCTCATGAGCTGATGTTTATAAGACAACGGATATTGTCTGTGTTTGTTGTAATATCATATTGTCATGTTAAAGGATTTTTATTTAATTTTTTTGTGATTGTAGAATTTGTCCTGTTGCCCATATTTGTATGCAACCCCGCTGTTTCCCTTAAGACCTTCCTGCATTCCTCCTAAACCTATTTTGTTTATGTCTCATCAGCACTGTGTATGGCATAGATGTCCAGGAGAAATGTTATTTTACCTCACTGTGTGCTACACACTTATATACTCTATTGCTGTGATGAAAATCTTCAGATTTTCAATGTACGTGTTACTGGATGCTCACAATTTGTTGTCAGCACAATACAATGAGATAGGAAGTGCTTGATCAAGTGCTACCTTGTAAGATGCTGAACAATATGGAATGATGTCATCTTGTTAAATTGAAGCAAGTTTGCATTATTGACCATTAGTATATACTACATTTGTCGCAAAAAGGTCCTTGGTTCAAGTCCTGGGCTTGGCGAGGGGGTTTCTCTGTGGAGTTTGCATGTCCTCCCCATGCTTGCATGGCTTTCCTCCAGTATTCCAATTTCCTGCTTCAGTTCAAAAACATGCACATTAGGCTAATTGGCTTTTCTAAATTGCCCCTAGGTATGAGTATGAATGGTTGTGTGCGTTGGCCCTGCAATGGATTGGTAAGCTCTTCAGGGTGTACCCCACCTTCTTCCAGAGTCGGTTGGGATGGATTCCAGCCTCCATATGACCCTAACTGGATAAAGTGGTTTAGCACATGAATGAATGAAAGAATGAATTAATGAATGAAAAAATAAACCACAAAAATGATTGTGTTTTTTGGCTTATATACTGTGTAGTGTATATATTAAACCAATTATTTTCCTCATTTGGTGGAATTGGCATTCTGTCTCTGGGAATATTTAATAATGTCCAATAATTGTTTTAGTATAGACAATAATTATTAATTACAACTTTTTATGTAGGGATGTAGTGGGATAAATTGGCAATATACTAGACCCCTGTTAGACTATTTTATGGTGAAATTGAGCTTGCAGCCCTTTATCTGTTGCCCAAGGCCCTAGTGGTGTATCTCTGGAAGGTGAGTTCAAACCCAAATAAACAATTACTATGTCATAACCTTAACCATTGAGATTATTATGTCATAACCTTAACCACTGCACTGTTATTTGTACTCAAGTCCATGTTTGTGTTATATAAATACATACAAAAAAGGTGAATAAAATAATTTAATAATTGTCTGATTAGTTAGTAAATGGAATTATAGTAGGCCTAACATAACCTTAGCTATGTTTCCAGTGTTTAATTCAGAATCAGTTACCTTCCAACTTTCCAGAGATTTAATGAAAAGGCAGATGTTTTTATTCATTACAAAATGCCAAGTTGACATAATTTTATCCCAAATCATATTAAGTGTAATTATAGACTGAAAAATACATATTGAAATTATTATGATTTTAAAATAAAAACCAACATAGCCAAGAGAAGGAAAGTGAAAAATCCTCCTAGGTTAGAGTTCCATGCCAAACTGCTGACCTTCCAGATAAACCCTCTAGCCTATTTTAGCATAACCTCCTTAAAGAGTGATGAGATTTAGATTTTTTTCCCTACACATGCATTTTATTATACACAGATATCTTAAAAATCACAATAACAGTGCTTTAGCCATCAGTCCTTAGTGACTATAAGACTATCCCATAATTTCCGCCTGAATGACCATAATCACACATCTCAAAAAAAAGAAAACCTGAAAAAAATGTTGAGCTGTGTGCTCAGTTTCTCTGTGAAAGTGCTCCAGAAATTCCTGATGTGTTTCATGGTTCTGCAAATGCATTGATGCAGTTTCCCATGGTTCTAATCTTGATAAATCAGCGTTGAGTTCAGCTCTCAGCATCACAGTGATGCCATTTAGACTGTGAAAAGCATACAGGGATAACAATCCTGCAATTAGTCCCTTTCAGACGGCCTTCTAAAGTCACAGGCCTGATTTGCAGCATTATTTCGACGTGATGAGTACTCAGGAGAATAGAGCACTGCATTTCTCTCTCTCTCTCTCATGGTGTGCCAGAATAAGATCCATGAGAACACCAGGGGGAAATGTGCCATGCCCTGATTTCAGTCTGTGCGTGTTTTATTTGAGCTCTGAAAGAAGTCTAGTCTTCTCTGTGCTGTTTGGAATTTTTTGGTTAAGTAAGTCAGTTTAGTAAACGTTAAAAGTCCATCAAGAAGATCTTGCCTTTGACATTGCTCTGGTACTCTGGTTTTCTCCTTCAATCCAAAAACATGCAAATTAGGGCAACTGACAACTTTGAATTACACACAGGTGTAAATGCTTGTTTGTGTCTGTGTTGGATTGGGGACATATTTAGGGTGTACCCCGACTCTCGACTGAAGTCAGAAGGGATTGGCTCCAGCTTCCTGGTGACCCTGACAATAGTAGTAATTTGTTAATTACAAATAAAAATGAAGTTTATTGCATGTCTGTATCACAGCAAGAAGGTCCCGTGTTCGATTCCCAGGCCCGGGTTCTGTGTCAAGTTTGTATGTTCTCCTCGTGCTTGCACGGGAACTCTGGACCCTTTACACAGGCCAAAGACATTTACATTTACAGCATTTGGCAGACACTCTTATCCAGGGTGACTTACAATTATCATTTTTATACAACTGAGCAATTGAGGATTAAGGGCCCAACAGTGGTGACAGTGGGGATTGAAACGCTGACCTTCGGATCAGTAACCCATCACTGCCACGACTGCCCTGAGACATGCACATTAGGCTAACTGGCTGTTTCTAATTACCCTGTGAGAGTGTGAGAGTAAGCGTGAATGGTTGTGTGTGTTGCCCTGTGTTGGTGTACCCTGCTTTCACCCAGTGTCGGCTGAGATTGGCTCGGCATCCTTGCACCCCTAGTAGGATTAAGCAGTTCGGCAAATGAGTGGGTGAGTAATGAATGAAGTTTATTTAAATTCACCATTTATTTATGTTTGTTAGTTAAAAAAATAGAACCAGTTGCTTAAATATAAAACAAAAAATTCAACAGAAAACTCAATATTTACTCTTGCCTCCTTTTGCCTTTATAACAGTGAGTGTTCATTGTTTTTACATATTTTTCCAATTAAAAACCCATATTTGTTCAAGTGTTTTTGAGTCTGGAATCTTGGCCAGTCTATCATTTGCAATGTTCCAGATTACTGTTTCTTGTTGAAATAATCTCTACATATTTTGAATGTCATGCATTTGGGATCGTTGGGTTTCTGATGTATAAATTCACAGTAAAAAACAATTTTTCTCATTTGTGATAGGCAGTCTATCCAAATGAATTTGCTAAACACTGAAAAGATGTAGGCAAACATCTTAGTACAAAAAATGTGACAAAGAATATATCAAATTATCTAATGTAACTTAAAAAAAGGATTCTCAGTTCAGTCATCACTGTTGTTTCAAAACTAGGGGTGAATAATAGATCTGGCTAAATTTCTCTGTGCTCCTCTCTCTCCTACACAAACTAGCACCTTCTCAAATCACATTCTGATATATCATTCTAGTTTATTAAATTATTCTGTTTAGATTTTTTTGTAAGCCAGTTTTTTTTTTTTTAATTCCGAAATGCTTTTTGAATGTAACATTTACTATTGGAAATGCTCACAACATTCATGATACGACCCCTGGTAAAAAAGTATGGAATCCCCACTCTTGGAAAATGTTCATTTAATTGTTTAATTGTGTAGGGGGAAAAAACCCCAATCACAGACATGCCACAAAACTATCTTCATTTAACATTGCAACCTTCTGGCTTTATGAAACATTTACAAAAATAAAAAAGAAAGAAAACTTTAGTCAATTTCTACTGTTTTTACAGATCAAACAGAGGAAAAAAATGGAATCACTCAATTCTGAAGAAAATATTATGGATTCACCGTGTACTTGCAGTTCTAAAACAAACACCTGTATCCGATTACATCTGCTAATTAGTCTGCAGTTAAAAAAAAGCGCTTGCACACCTTAGTGAGCTATTGAACCAAACTGACTAACATAAATAATGGCTCCAACACGAGAGATGTCAGTTAAAACACGGAATGTTGTGAAAGATCTTGGTTGTTCCCAGTCAGCTGTATCTAAAATCTCAACCAAGTACAAATCAAATGGGAAAGTTGTTAAAGGGAAGCATACTGGTAGTCCAAGGAAGACATCAAAGCATCAGGATGGAAAACTCAAAGCAATATGACTTGATAGCATAAAATGCAAAACAAAACAAATGAGGAACAAATGGGCAGAAAGTGGAGTCAATGTCTGTGAACGAACTGTAAGAAATCGTCTAAAAGAAATGGGATTTACATCCAGAAAAGCCAAACGAAAACCATCATTAACATCGAAACAGAAAAAAACAAGGTTTCAGTGGGCTAAAGAAAAGCAATCATGGACTGTGGATGACTGGATGAGAGTGATGTTCAGTGATGAATTATGAATCTGCGTCGGGCAGGGTGATGATGCTGGAACTTTTGTTTGGTGCTGTTCTAATGAAATTTATAAAGACAACCGCTTGAAGAAAGCAAGCAAATTTCCACAATCATTAATGATATGGGGTTGTATGTTGGGTAAAGGTATGGGAGAGATGACAGTCATTACACCCTCAATAAATGCACAAGTTTATATTGAGATTGAGATGATAATGCATCGTGCCATAGGGCAAAAGTTGTGAAAACGTTCCTTTAAGAAAGACATATGATGTCAAAGGCATAGCCTGCATATAGTTCGGACCTCAATCCAGTTGAAAATCTATGGTAGAAATGGTCCACGACAAGGCTCCAACCTGCCTGGATTGATGAAGAATACAGTTTGTCGATAGTTAAATTCGTGCCTCGGAGAATTCAAGCTGTTATAAAAGCCAGAGGTGGTGCAACAAAGTACTAGTGGTGTTTTTGTTTGGTGATTCCATAATATTTTCCTCAGAATTATATGATTCCATATTTTTTTCCTCGGTTTGATCTGTAAAAACTGTTGCAATTGACTACAATCTTCTTTTTTTTAATTTTAATAAATGCATGGGAACTGATACATAACGGATGTGAAACAAGGGTCCATATGACGACTTCAGATTAAGTACCGTATAACTACTATATATGTCATGGGTCTTCCCCATTTTAAAAATGGACAGCGACCTATACCCTCTAGAATATCCTGAGAGCCTAGAGCAGCAACGGAGACTTTCCCCACCAGATAATTTTCTGTCGCAAAGTTTCTCTTTGTCGGACATTAATTTACATTATCTGGCAAGGTGGGACTGCTATCTTAGCAATAAATAGTAAGATAGGTACTAGCTAGCTGGCGAAGCTGCTATGGTTATGTTGCTTTAGTAAGCCCTTGCCAACTAAAAACATGTACAACAGCAGGTTAATGCCTATAACGCAGTACTTCCAGAGCACTAAGATTATTATTATCCACTGAAATTTTAATTTTGAAATTCAAAATGCTCAGAATGTTCAAGTTTTTATTTTACACACTATTCATCTATTACCTGCAGAACTGCGTATTCCTATTACGGTCATAAGGAGGCTAAACCCATCTCAGCTGATGCTGTGCAAAGGCATGGCACAACCTAAAGAAATCACCAGAGAATCGCAGGGCCAACACACACACATTCACACCTACAGACAATTTAGTACAGCCATTTGGCCTAATATGCATGTCTTTGAATCATGGGAGGAAAACGGCGTACTCTGAGTAAACCCACACAAGCATGGGGAGAACATGGAGACCCACACTGAAATGCCCAAGCCCAGATTTTAACCCAAGACCTTCTTGTTGTGAGGCAACCATAACACTATCATGCCGCCCTCGTTTTATTTAATTTCATTATTTCATTTTATTTATTTATTTATTTATTTGGTTACAGTGTTTTGTAGTCTATTTTGGTAAACTTGCATACAGGGTATTTTGTATTATGTATCATTATGTATTATTGCACATCCCTGGGAAGATATGCAGAGTCAACCACATTCCACATATCTCTCTCTCTCTCTCTCTCTCTCTCTCTCCAAAAATAGTATGCGCTTATTATAGAGAGGGAAGTGACAAGATGGACACAGTCATTGAGAAATGTACAACCTTAAAGTGAACTGTTGCATGATCTGATAACTTTGCAACAACTGTACATAAGTATTTCAATAATCGTCTTTGTTTTGTAGTAAAAGTGTGTCTGGCTGTGCTTCGGATCTCCCCTTGACTCATCTATCGAACAGTAGTGCAGTGTTTGATTTCACCAGGCTCTGCTGCAGACCACTGGATACTCATTCACAGACCAGAGCTAAAAATATGGAAAGTGTAGATGAGCTTGACTGGTGTGGGTGGACGCCAGAGGCTGGGAAAGAGTAGCGGGACCAAAAGGCTATGTTGGAGTGTTTTCCATATTACATTTTTTTTTGATGATGGTACAGTAAAAAGATTCACATTTAGTTAAGCTATTGAAAATAATTAGAATACTGGACAATGCAAGTTATAATTAACCAGTTAAAAAGAACATGCTTATTTCTACACTAGTACATACTCTATAATTTGGTCATGGAGGCAGAGGATTCCTATGAAAATTAAATTCTGCTGCCTCAATTTCATTGACAGATTGGTATCCTCAAGCTTAATTTCCAGAAAATGATTTAACAGACATGAATGGCCTGGAGAGCTGTTCACGGTGTCCAGGGTGCAGAGTGCCTTCGTCTAGAGTCGGCTGAGATGGGCACCAGCCTCCCTGTGACTCTAATTAGGATTAAGCGGTTCAGAAAATCAATGACATATTTTATTACACAAATAAAAAAGACTGCTTTGTATGTATATAAAATGTGCTTGCAGTTTAACTACAAAGCTGATATTTGATGGGTTTTTGGTTGACTCACCATTTGAGTTCTAATGGCCATTTGTGATTGGGGTCCAAGAAATAATAACTAACACGGCTCTCTTTTTCTATCATCAGAATGATTCCAACCATTCATGTGTAAGTTTACATAAACTTAGGTTGTAAAACACTGACAATAGTTGTATCTATTTCTGTATCTGGTTATTTCTTCAAGTATCTGTACCTGTATTTAGATTAAACTCCGAAAATAGCACGGCTGTGTTTTTGTCATAGCTGTTCACAGCCATATCGATATTTAGAATAACATCACAATTATGAATGTGTCATTGCTTTTACACAGCAGTTTTGTAAAGCCCCTGTCACACCCATGTTCCCACTACATTCTCAAAAATTGTGTGTACACAGAAAGAAGAGCAAAGTGAAATGAAGTGCAAAACCAATAAGTGTGTGGTATGAGCTCCATGGGTGTGGAGGACATGGTCAAACTTTGGACATGTTAAAAAAAAAATAGTGCAAACATGGCTGAATATAACACAGTAAGAACTTAATAGGGACGTAGTAACAATAGGATTGCCATAGTAACAGTGCAGTTAAAACCTAGAAAGGTCTTGTACCTTTCCTGATGTAGTACCAGCATGGTTTGGACTTGTTGAAAAAGTGCAGCACGTAGCTCAGTTTATATAAGGACTGGACAGACGCACTGAAAATGTGGTACACTGGGTGAAGGTGTTGTATGCCTTGAACAGCCCTCCAATCCATTGCAGTACCAACAGACACAGCGATTCATGCTCACATTCACACCCAGGGGCAATTTAAAACGGCCAATTAGCCTAATGTGCAGGTGTTTGTACTGTGGGAAGAAACCAGAGCACCCAAAGGAAACCCAAGCAAGCATGGGGAGAACACAGAAACAACCTCGTCAAACCTGGGGCTTAAACGCTTGTGAGGTGGACGTGCTAACCATTACACCATCGTGCCGCCCACTGCCCCACTCTCGAAGTAGAATAATTTTTTCTTTTTTTTGCTTCTTTTATTGGATGTTGTTATTTTGCTAGATCACATTAAGGGTGTAAAAAGATCTGACATGCTCGATCTTGGTATCACTATTTTACATTATAACATCAGTTTGTAGAATTTTTATATATACTTTATGTGCATTGCTGGGCAGCGGTGGCCCGGTGGTAGGGTGCTGGATTACTGATCCGAAGGGCAGGGGTTCAAGCCCCACTATCACCAGGCTATCACTATTCAAGTCGCATTCCCACCAGTTTGCCATTGTTGGGCTCCTGAGCACGGCCTTAACCCTCATCTGCTCAGTTGGATAAATGAGATATGATGTAAGTTGCTCTGGATAAGAGCAAATGCCATAAATATAAATGTTGTAAATGGTTCACATATTTAAAAAATCATGGACTTTGTATGTCCTTCAAGCTTTAGATCCCATTGTTTTCTCACTCCATAAACATAATCAACTCCCATTCAGAAAAAATGTGCATCTTCAGTTTCAACAAGATGCCCTGTGAGCCTGGCTGGCAAGCAGAAAACAAACGTATGCATACATATGGTTTATTCTGAATAATGTATTTGTATTTGATTGCATCAAATATATTATATATACTGAAGTAAAGAGTTAGGTTTCTTATGAAGTTATTGGAGCAGCAGTTTGATGCTACCATTATATATCTTATGTCACTGCAGCATTCTTATTGGGTGTACATAACATGTGTAATTGTATTATTTAAAGTTAGTGAGTGGTTAGCTTATGCTTATGCTTATAATTATCTCACATCTCACCATTGTAGAAAGCTGAAGGAGTTGGAAAGCTGGAGTTTTTATATTTATACTTATTTTGAAATGGTCCCGCTCAGTCAAAATCAAAACATCATTGGCTAATTATACTGTATCTCTCTAAATATCTACGTTATTATTGGTATGTAAGTAACTGAAGTCCAGTGGGTGAGCTAATTTGGTTGTATCTAGTGAAGACCCCGTACTGATCTGCATGGGGTTTTATTTTCTCTTTTCAATATTTCAATCTGTTTGTTTCAAGCCAAAGCGCAATAATAATATCAGACCATTTTTCCTGAAAGCCTGTAGACATTAAACATAGCTAGCATAATGATGGTTAAGTGAAGTAATTAAATAATAGATGTCATTTTTAGTTTAAGAAAAATTCATCAGGTTTTAATAAAGCTTAGAAGGACCGTAGGGTTCCCCTCTGGAAATAACAGCTGAAAAAACATTGTAAATCCTTGTACAGACTTGAAGCACACATCCACATTAACAATGGACATGTGTGCTTTTGGCTGTTCACACTCCCTTAAGAATCCAGATGCAGGAGGTTTTTCCACATCTTTAAATCTTTTATGCACATGTAATATTGGTCTGAGAACTGTTGAAGTAATCTGAAATACTTCTTTCGTCAGAGTATATTTAGATTTAGATTTATATATTAGAATTAGGGCCGCAGAGTGGTGTCATGGTTAGCACATCTGCCTCACAGCAAGAAGGTCCTGGGTTCAAGTCCCAGGCTTGGCGAGGGCATTTCTGTGTGGCATTTCTGTGAGTTTGCATGTTCACCCCATGCTTGTGTAGGTTTCCTAGTAGGATTAAGCTTTTCATAAGATGGATGGATGGACGTTAAAATTATAAAGGTATTTTACCATTCTTCTGCATTATTGTTTGATCAATATTTCATTTCATTTTCCGAGCTGCTGTATACTGTATTAGGGTTGCAGTGAGGCTGGAGCCTATCCCAGCTTACTCTGGGCGAAGGCAAGGACAACCTAAACAGCTCGTCAGTCTATTCACATTTACACTTAGGGGCAATTAAGAATTTCCAATTAGCCTAATATGCAAGTGTTTGGACTGTGGGCAGAAACCCAAGTAAGCACTGGGAAAACAAAACTCCAAACAAAAATGCCCTTGCACTGGCATTTTTTTTTTTTTTTTGGTACAGGCCTCAAACCTAGAACCTTCTTGCTGTGATGCAAAAGTGCTGACTACTACACCACTGTCTCGCCTTGTTTAAGCAATATAATTTCGCTTACTTTGAGTTGACCTGTATACCATTAGGGAAAGATTATGCTAGGAATTTCCTCTGTGATTATGCCAAGTGTTTATATCTCTAACAAAGAACCCAGTATTACCCAACACAAAGCTATAATTCCTTTCAGATATTCCTAACTCTGTATTCAAGAGTACTGAAATATAAAGCAGGGGCAATGTTTCAGTCATTCGCTAAAGTTTCATAATGTTTTATGGCTCATAGAATAGGGTTAGGGTTTAACTCCATTAAACTACATATATAATATATGTGATTGCTACATTTGAGTTTCAAAAGCTATAGCATGCAATTGCATTCTAATAGTTACTGAACCATATTATTCAGGCTGTTCCAAAAACCATGACCACAGTCAATAGCACGAATCAGACTACTGGCAGTCATGGTTGACATGAGAAGATCCCGTGAGAAGATGTAGTAAAATAGAGAACATGGGAATCGGCATTGGGAATTAATTTGATCTAAACATAGCAACCACTACCAAAATCATGGAAGCTAGCAAGACAAAGATATTGGACAACCCTAGTAACACAGCATAGAACTGGAGTGCATATGTGGGGATCAAAGATAAGGATTGATAAGAAAATGAGACAGAGTCTGTTTCAATGAAGCAAGCAGAGGACAGTTGGAAACAGTAGACGTGATAAATTGTTAGCAATGCTATTGCTGGAGCTGGTACTGCTCCAGGGAAGAAGTTTGCCTTTTCAGGTCCTGGGCCACGTTTCCGCTGTTATAGGAGCTGAATGAAGTGAGAGTTTAATAATGCACAACTAATAATCCTGGAGAATTTTGTAAGATGGCCTTGAGAACATATTTTACCACCCAAAGTCAAATCTGTGTCCTTCCACAGTACAGACATTGCAAACAATAATGCTTTAAATGAAATAAATATGTGTATTTTATTGCTTTAATAGATTATTCTGAAATATTTTCAAGTCTTATTTTAGTTGTTGGCCTTAAATAGCTTCAACAGCTTCAGGTAATGTTTAGACCAACAGTGTTGTCAGGGAGGATGGCATGGGTGACATAGTGGTTAGCATGGCCACCTCGCAGCAAGAAGGTCCTGTGTTCAAGTTCTAGGATCAGCAAGGGTGTTTCTGTTTGAAGTTTGTATTTTCTAACCATGCTTGGTTGGGTTTCCTCCAGGTTCTCTTGCATCCTCCCAAAGACATGCACATTATCCTAACTGATTGTTCCAGATTGCCCCTAGGAGTAGTGATGCTCTGTGAAGATTATTCGGTCATAGAAACCCAGCTGAACAGGTTGGAGTTTTATCAGAGGCTGGTGGACTAGAATGAGAGTAAATATCAGGCATGCAATAATAAATGGATTTATGAAATGACTTTTGTTACTTGTGAAGGAGTTTTCCTACTCATAACCTCCCTACTATTCAGTGACTCCTATCCAAGAGTTTTAAGTGGAGTTTGGGAAGGAGAGTGGTTTTCAGGGTTGTCTAACACAAAACAGAATCTGTCTTGAGCACCAGCCTAAGCATTCAAAGAATCTATTTTTCCCCATTATACTTCCACAATCACTCACCATACCACTTATTTCAATATGGGGTCTGTACTTAGTAGCTTTGAGTTCTCACTCCAAGATCAGCATGAAATGAGTGGCAGAAACCAAAGAGTCAAGCTGGGAAGAGTCAAGCTGGGTTGAAGTTATTTAACAGCTCATCTTTTTCAAGTCAAAAGAAAAAAAATAAATAAAGAGGACTAGCTGAGAACGAGTCAATATTAAATTTAAAGATGTTCAAGTTCAGATTAAAACCAAGTCCAAATGAGCACGACTGACTCATGCAATTGTTTAGGCCATTTGGCCAATATGAATGCCCTTTCAAGATAGATTTTAAATTAATTAAACAAACTCTTGGTTAATCAGTTACTTTATTTTGAAGGAGGAATTGCTTGATCTGTGCAAGTCTGTGAATAAATACCAATTTCTCCAAGACAAGCCTGAGACAATAGAAAAAGATCTTGAGTTTGGACATTAGTCCAAGGCCAGATTTGAGTACTACAGCCCTGCTATTCAGGTAAAATCTTTGTGGGACAAAGAATTAATCTACTTGGATAATCTATCAGGTACTGAAGAATCCACCAAAACTTGTATAGGCCTGTAAAGATACCATGGCATATAGGAAGCATGAAATAACTAGGAAAAGAAGCAGAAGTATACGAAATCTGCTGAAGTGTTCTGAGCAGAGGAGAACAGGAAGCCAAACAGGAAGGTTCCATAGTGTTTATAGGTTTTATGTCCCAGGAGATCTCTTATGTTCTCAAACACTGTCCAAACAATAAACATAAGGCTTTAGTAAGTTGACTATTTCTACTAATCATACAAGTCTCTGTCTGAGAATTTAACAAATACATTTAAAACTTTCATTTGTTTGATCTGCGATGGCCTGGCGAGCTGTCCGTGGTGTACTCTGCCCTCGCCCAGAGTCGGCTGAGATGGGCGCCAGCCTCCCC
>JAQMYF010000013.1:9145764-9161114 GCA_030014195.1 Neosilurus mollespiculum | reverse complement strand
TATATGCATACAGTATATTTCTCTTAGTTCATTCCTAAAGATTAGTCTGGCAAGAATGCTTTCCTCTTGTCTCGCCAGGAGTTCCCAGAGGTTGCTGGCTCAATACAGAAAAGGAAACAAAGGTTTCTGCCCAAAATGAAGTGATGGAAAAACAAACCATGCCTTTGCTAACTGACAGAACATTGATTTTAACACTAAGCCCCAAAAGATAAATTGATGAAACACTTTTGAACACTTGATTTTGACAGACCACTCACATCAAGTGAAGTGCATATCACTGTCATCCCAATGCTCATATATAGTTGCCTTAAATGTTGTTGTGGGAATCCAAATGGTTGCCAGTGTCCCTTAGAGTTGAAGTCCTGTTTGGCATCATTGTGGTTTTCTCAATTTAGTGAAACACAATCTGTACAAATGTACAAACTACAAACTCCTCCATGATGTTTATTAAAACTAGAGCTTTTTCAGTCATAAATCATCATCATCATCTTCCCCCATTTCACCACTAATGTCACTTAGGGTGCTTCCACCTGGGCAGTCTCCAGCAATCACATTAGGTCTGTTTTTTCTCATCATTGTTCTCCTTATCTACAACACCAATCATTCACTGAAAGAGTGTTTACAGTTGTAGGGTCAAGACTCTGGAACACACTGCCTGTGGCAGTGAGGAAGATTGAATTATTGACCAAACTTAAGTCAAAGATCAGGACAAATCTTTTTGACAATTAGATTTCTAAATAGGGATATTTGTTATTATTACATCTTAGTTGTGGTGGGCAGCACGGCTGTGTAGTGGTTAGAATCCACCTCACAGCAAGAAGGTCCTGGGCTCTATTTCCAGTGGAATGTGGAGTTCTCATGTTCTCCCATGCCTGCATGGGTTTCTACCAGGTACTCTGGTTTCCTCCCATAGCCAAAAGACATGCACATTATGCTAACTTGCTGTACAAAAATGATCCTAGGTGTGAGTGTGAATGGTTGTGTGTGTTGGTCCTGCGATGGTCTGGCGAGCTGTTCAGGGTGGGCTGAGATAGGCTCCAGCATCTCCACAACCCTAGTAGACTTAAACAGTTCACCAAATGAGTGAATGAATATCTTTATTGAAAAGCTGAAAACCAGAGTGGGGTAACCAACAGAAAGCTGTTTTTGAGAAAAAGAACATGAAAGTTTTTGCAATATAAAAAAAAATCAGGGATAAAGCTCACAATATGATTCAAGGACATAAGGAATATGAAGGAAAATCCGTTTTTTTTTTTTTTTTTTTTTTTTTTTTTTTTTTTTAAAGCAGACCTTATCATCTGTCAAAATATGACATCTCATTTTTGGGGTTAAACCACTGTGCCTCTCAGCCCTTCAGCCCTTCATAACCTCTGAAATTTTTTAATCAAACAGAGTCTGCATCAATAATTCATTGTTATTTATTCTACAAATGTGTGCAGCATATTTCAGCTGTTGTTCATAATATAATGTCTTAAAAGTTGTAGCCCTTGTTATCTAATGTAGACTAGCATTTAATATTTCAAAGCACCAATCTACCTCTACCTAAGTTTGAGGTTTTTTGTTCAGTGCATTTACATTTCTCAGGGACATTCTTTCTTGTATTTTCTCCCTTTTCCATTGATTTTATTATTATCATTTGCAGATAGTTAACATGTTTGTAAATTACAAAGTAACCAAGAGCAGAGACATGCAATAAGAAATTACTCTCATTTCTAAATTGATAAGATAATTCTTTCGTACATCATTATTACAGTATTTCTGGAATGCAGGACCAATCCTGGCATTAAGCTTTAAGTTTTTTTAGCTGGAAAAAATGCTCAATCTTTCTTTACTCTGATCATTTGTATTCTTCTGTGCCCTGTAGACTTCTGAGGTAATTGATATCAACACAGTAAAAGACACAAGAAAACTTGTGGCATACCTGCTTGTGCTTATACTCGTATATCTGGAGCCTACTTGCAAAACCTGCTAAGTTTTGTAAACAAATGAGTTATTTCCTCTAGCCTCTTTTCAGGCATTGCACATGTCCTCATGGATTATGTCTGCAAAGCTAATAGTTTCAGTATAGTGAAAACAGGAATCTATGGGAGATAATTTCTATGCTTATAAAAAAAATCTGATTTTTCTTAAAACCTGATTTTTGCAAGTGGACTCCTCATATAATATATAATATTCTTACCTTCAAGTTGCTAGTTAATATCCTATATGCAAGCCATGAAGTATTTTACAATAGATTCCCTTGGGATTTGTCAAGGAAAATGAACCAAGCCAAACTGGCTGAGTGGTAATGGGTTTCTCAGATATGTTTTTGAGACTGGGAATCATCTCTAGTATCTGTGGTCTTGAAAAAGCACTTTTTGCCAAATAATGGCTTTTACATTTATTCTCTTACTTTAAATATTTAATATATACACTATCTGCAAGGGTGGAGATGGTATTCCATCCAGAAGTGACTGACCCTGTAAATGTCAGCAATCTATCACAGGGCTAACACAGAGACACACTGTAAAGCAGCCGTTCACACACATATTCACACCTAGGCACAATTTAGAGTAGCCAACTGACCTAGTCTTCATATCTTTAGACTCTTTGAGGAAACCGGAGCAATCATTCATTTGGTTTTTCATTTAATTTCCCACAACTCCTTTATTGGGGTCGTGGGGTGGCTGAAGCCTATTTCAGTCAAGTCTGGGTGAAGGCAGGGTACAACCAGAACAGCTCGCCAGACCATTGCAGAGCCAACATACACAAATATTCATTCACATTCACACCTAGGGGCAATCGAGAATATCCAGTTAGCCTAACATGCATGTCTTTGGATTGTGTGACAAAACCAGAGAACCTGGAGGAAACCCACGCAAGCAAGGAAAGAACATACAAACTCCACACAGAAACTTTTTCACCGGCTGCGGGCTGCAAACCCAAGATGTTGCTGTGTGGTGGAAGTGCTAGCCACTTTTTCCCCCATTATGGCTTCATTCATCACTCTACACAAGTATAAGCATGGGATTTATTTTTAAATTTTTTTTACATTATTTACAAAATACAAATACAGTACATTTTTACAAGCCGTAACAATAACCTTGTCATTAAAGTCCACAGTATATTTGATGGAGAAAGAGCAAAGGATTGTATGAACAATAAACCACCATCACAAAGCTTGTGTACTCCATGTGTACAGGAAGCAGGTTGCTTCTAACTTCTCAACATCGTTCTTTTCTGGGGCACCTCATTTGAAATGAACAATCACAGGCACGATGACTGTTTGCTTTGCAAATGCATCATATTTTTTTGTGAAAGCCAGTTTTATGGTATCACATGAAAGATGCTGAGGCCTTAGTGTACATATTCATCAGTGAATGATAAGCACATTAGAGAAACATGCAGTTTACACAATGCAAACCAAAGAACAAACAAAAATAAAATAGTGGCATGTTATAAAAAATACAGTATATGCTGACTGTGTATAGACTGATCTACAATCCACTGAGTCTTGTAAATATTTTACAAAAAGTGCAGAACAGCTAGTAATCTAGTTATGATCTAGATGTCCTTTCATACAGTAATTAATAGGCAAATATGACATCATAGGTCACTTGATGGCCCTTGTCCCAGGCGTAGATCATGCGCTCCTTCGGGTTATAGTCAATTTGTGTGGTGTAAGTGTAGTTGTTTACAAACGGCAGCCGTGGCACCATTTGAGTGTGTGTATGTGTGTCAAAAGCGTAGCTAATAGTAGCGTTTATGCGTTCATAGCTGTCCACAGCATACAGAACACCACAGATGACGAAGCTATTCCCATAGTTGTTCCTTCTCAGTCCGGTCCTCCATGTGTTTTCCTTCTGTAGATCTGAAGGATTGAGCTTGCTCAGGATAATCACTTCCTGCTGGAAGCCTTCTTCATCTAGAGCTGGATATACCAGCCATAACCCACTCTCATCCACAGCAAAGTCCACGTCTGAGTGTCCTCTAAAGCTCCAGGGGGCCTCCTCATCCTCGTGTTCAAACATGGCATCATGTAGTGTGGTCCAAGCCGCCACATAACGCAGACGCAGGTCATATTTGATGATGTCATGAGAAAATGCCCGGTTGTAGTAGAAGGCACCATTGTAGACCACATGACCTGTGCCAATCCAGTTGTAGGGGAGTTTGTAGGAGTTTGTTAAGCGTCCTGAGAGGACAGACAATTAAAAACATTCATATTAATACCCACAATGCTCAGAGTTTGACGCCTATTAAACAAGAGCAGATTTACAAAACAAGACACACCATTATCGTTGTTTTACAATACAGTTGTTTCCCATATCAATTCTCACAGTAAGAGTAAGGGGAGTACATATGATTATATGATATTTTGTGGATTTTAACAGATACCAGGATTTACATATTTTATTAATATTTTGTACAAATTACTCTTACTTTTACTCCTATCTCTGTAGAATGGATTTGTGTAATAGTTTAAAAATTATAGTGCACAGAGGTGTCACATGGTCTGGAAAACACAGTTTCAAGTGACAATATTCATACACTGCCCAGCCCAAAAAAACATTGTGTACCCTAATATTTTGTTGGACTGCCATTAGCCTTGATTACAGTTTGTAACTGCCATGGAATTGTTCTGACAAACTTAAGCAACATCACAACATTTATTTCCATCTAGGGTTGGGTTAATTTTTCCCGATATCTAGAATTGATGATGAGAAATCTTAATCACATCCTAATACTTTCAACAGGACTCTGTAATGCCAGTTCATGAGTGAAAATCATTCCTCATGCTCCCTGAACCACTCTTTCACCATTTGAGCTCCAATTTAACACCAGGTCCTCAGATGACTCTATTTTATTGCATAATCATGTTGTTGCGCCTCAGCCTGGCCAACTGAAGCAACAGTGTCATGGCAATTACATGCTGTTATCAAAGTGAAAGGCTGTTCAACAAAATATTAGAATGCAGGACTTTTTTGGCCAGTTAGTGTGTGATACATTAGAATTTGCATTGACCTAATTAGTGATTTTAATTTTGCTATTTCTCAGAATGCAGCACATATAAATTAATCAAGCAAGGTCCTCTATTCATGAGGGCCAATATTGGGATAAAGTAGCTAATTACATATGCTAAAAAGCAACAGACTTGCATGGTGGTGCACTGTTACATCTAAGCAAAAAGGGTCTGGGTTTAAATCTGCTGATCAAACAGGGCTTTTATACATAACACAGTGATGGTGTATCGCTAATAGAGTAAATGCTTGGTCTTAAATTTTCTGTTTGGTTTTCTGTATGATGTTCAACATTTAGAATTAAATTAAATACAATTGTCTTACTAAAGTAAATAAAGTACATTAGTCCTTCTAATGTAATAATCACCTTGCTTAAATGTATCCATATCATGGAATTCCAGGAGGTGCGTGCCATAGTAGTAGTTTGTGACATAAATGACATTGCCATTGCCTTTTGGGTCCTTCATCCAGGCACCTTCATTGCGACCATAAGTATTGCGAGTCACAGGGTCTGCGATAGTCGCTAATGTGTCTTTGCATACACCTACAAATTATAAAGACAGAATAACACAGGAAAAACAGGAAAAACTCAGCTTTTTTATTAAAATAAACAAGCAAACCAAAAGGAAAAAAAAAAAAACAATCCCATTCAGAAGACATTACAATGGCAGCATTATTATAAACAGGACAGCATATGAGGGTGAGGTATCCCCATATGAGATATATCCCTTTTTCCATGGATTTCTCTCCTACATTATACAAAGTATACTATGCTGTGATAAACTGCAAATAATTACAAAAAACAATGATGACTTGCATCTTGCATAAACTAAAAGATTATTGAATATTTAATGACATGAACAATAGTAAATTATTGGCTTATACTAAACAAGGAAATTGCCTTATACATAATATCTCATTTTGCAGCAAAACCTCATTCATTCATTCATTCATTTTCTAAGCCAATTAATCCTAATTAGGGTTGCGGGGAGGCTGGCGCCCATCTCAGCCGACTCTTGGTGAGGGCGAGGCACACCCTGGACAGCTCGCCAGGCCATCGCAGGGCCAACAGTCACACAACCATTCGCACTCACACTCACACTCACACCAAGGGGTGATTTGGAACAGCCAATTAGCCTACTGTGCATGTTTTTGGAGTGTGGGAGGAAACCGGAGTACCCGGAGGAAACCCATGTGTGTGTGTGTGTGTGTGTGTATTATTATTATATATATTAATAATATTTTCTGTTCTATTTTTTAATGCAGCAATAAATTAATGAGCAGTACTGGTAGCCTAATTCATTCAGAATATGGTGGTATAGGACACTGAAGCTAAAGTCTTAAAATCAGACATCTTGAACAACCAGAATACTGTTTTTATTGTTTTACTGTTTAAATTCTGTTATTAATGAAATTTGGTACTAATTTGGTATCATTTCATTCATGTGCTATGCTTTCAAATGTCTGAATGGGAAATTAATAAAAAATTAGCTCATATTGTATTTCACTGTCATTTAAAGGAAGACGGGATACACATACATTTTCTTAGCCTTTCACTAGTTCACTTGTCTGTGTATTTGTGTGACAATTTTAAAGACTACACTTGCTGATGCTGACTCAAGGAATCATGCACTCTATTAAACACACTGGTTATAGGCAATAAGATGTTTTATTAGATTACTTTTATTGTAGGAACATGTTATAGTACCTCCTCTTAAAATTTTAGCATAGCAAAGTGTGTAGTCTGTTTTGTTTTGATCATTAATGTTGAAATATTTCCAGATCACACCCATTATACCATCTGGTCATTAGAGCAACAGGGTACTTTTGGCTCACATCAAATATTATGTGGAATATTGATATTGGAACATGTTTTATGAGTGCAAGTATAAGTTAATGAGCAAGTTACTGGACCAATACTTAATACCAGTATATAAAAATGTGGCCATGTTTATGGAACAGATAAACATGTCATAATTCAGAAAATTTAAAAGCCATTTGAGTTTTCCTTAAACTATTCCTTACCTAAAATATTTATTTTAATTTTGTGTTTAAATCATTGTTTTAAATGTTATAATGTGAATAAGTGTATAAAATGCAACTGTATGCTATGTATTATCATCAGCTAACATGTCCATATATACACCATATTATAAAATAACTCAACATACCAGATTTCTTTGGCGAATCTGTAGTGACGATAGATTCTTCATCCCAGCTGAGTCGGGATTTCACTGTGCGTTTTCTGGCTGCAGATGTGGAGTTATGCTGTGGTTTTGGAGCTGTAGCTGGAGCAGAGATGGATGTTGATCTGTTGGTGGTCGCCGGCTGTGTGGTGGTGGTGGTTAAGGATGTTAAAGAAAGAGATGTTGCCGTGCTGGTTGTAATCATCCTCTCAGTTTCCCAAGACTCATGTTTAGGCTGCTTTGTGATGGTCAGCACATTTGTGGTGGTTTCTGTGGTGGTTTCTGTGAGTTTTGGTGCCATGGTGGTTGTAGTGTAAGGGGTTGTAGTGTAGTGTACTGAAGATTGAATGTCCTGTTGTTTGGGTATCTGGTCTTCTATTATCAAATCCACCAAACCATCACCACTCAGCACATCATCTGTTCCTGCTGTGAAGGTTTACCAGTTGTGGGTAGAATAGCTTAATAAAATGGTCTATGAAGGTGTTCAATCAGCAAGTATTTGAGAGAAAACGAAAGGCACGATGAAAACACCAGCATTGTCATCTTAATAAATAAGCTTTTTCAATGTATACCAAGAAATTAGTTCTACTATAATGTTATGTTACCAGTATGGACAATTACTTTACAGAAAACTGGCAAGAACACTGTGGATAGTAACTGAAGGAACACGTTCTTGAGTACAAGTGGCAGAAAGGAGCTTTCTTGACAGTTTCCTGGGCTGAATGAAGAGACTGAGTTCAAGTACCTTAACATTGCCCCATGAACAACTCCACTGAAATATGCAATATACCAGCCATGTCCCACTGGACATATCAGGGCAGACCTTGCACCCTTTAGCTAGATTGTGTCTCAAATTTATCTTGGGAATATTTAGAGTTTCCACAGGATATCTGTTACTGGTAATAGAGAAGTCTAGGCTGATCTTATCAGCCTATTATCAGAATATTTTGAAATTCTTTTCTGTTGTAATTATGCATACAGAACATGCAGAAGGCCAGATGTAGATTAGGTTGAAAAACTTTCAGTTTTCAGAAAATAATGGTAATAGAGATTAATCCCACTGCAGGGAAAGTCAGCAAGTCAGTATTAGTCACTATTAAGACCTGCGGAGGAAACTCACCATTCTGTTCTCCATCATCATCCTCTTCAGTTTCAGCCTTATAGAAGGTCATGCTCCTGATGTTCATCCCATTTGGTCCCTTTTTGCTCTTAAGTGATTTCTGTTCTTCGCCGTTTTCAACATGACTCTTCTTCAGTACCATGCTGGAGTCCTGGCTTCCTACAAACCACTCCTCATACTTCTTCTGGAAACAAATAATGTTGGGTGAATTGAAGATATATATTAAAAAACACCATCTCTAGCTGTTTAAAGGTGCAATCGTTGATTTTAAATCCAGTTCACTATTTGTTAAATTCAGTAAATCTCTCCTCAGTGTCTGCTAGCTGACCATTCTTGGGTAAAAATTCTTTGTTTCTGCATAATCTTGAGTGTGTAGAATAAAAACAAGCCATACAACACGATTCCAACCAATCAGCAAAAGGTGCACAGCACACCCTATGGCTGATAGGCTGGAGGAGAGATGGTAGTATCACTGGTAATGTTGTTGTCTTGGCGATGAGGGTCATGAATCTGGGGGCAGAACTTTTGAAAGAGCACCGCACTGAGGTGTGGCTGTTAAATTCAACACTATGTTTGTTGGTTGACAACACTGTCAGCATGATTTGTGAACAATTCCTCAAGCCATTGACCCATAACTGCTATCAACTACACACAAGTGTTTGCCATTTTTTATTTGTAACTGCCCAGTATTATTTTATAAAGAATTGACCTGTTTCTATTTCTGAACAAACAAATATAATATCCACATTTAAACTTTTACATGGCAATCACAGAAGATGAATGAATAAGTGCTGTAAATACACATGCCCTATATATGTCCCATGAGCTTCATATTGCACTGTTTTTTCCTGCAAATTTATATCAAAAAAGAACCTTGTCTTCATATCTGCATTTTATTGTATATCATGTCTGTTTTTCATGTATTTTTATTCAGCTACATCCCTAGTATACACATGACCAAATGTACTCTTATGCACTGCCCTTCATTAGTTTTGCTCTTGAGCTGACACTAATGTGGGCTGGCATTTATTTCATACCTCCTGTACATAACTAAGAAAGAAAATGTCAAGAGACCACATGCTTTGACTGATTGACTATATTTCGGTTAAGGGGAAACTGTGCATTTATTTATTTTTCCCAAACTGGTCCTTTAATAATAAGCTACATTATGAAATAAGGAGGACTTTGTGGTGTAGATTAATATTTGGGACAGGCTTTGGGAAAGCTAGCTTTGAACTAATAATACCATATTAAAGTTTGCCAGGCTGACACAGCAAACTGGGCTAATATTTTCCACACAGCTGGAACGTGGTGTGGTGCTTGGTTATCCCTGCTAACAACTCTATCCTTCCAGCGTGTGTGTGTGTGTGTGTGTGTGTGTGTCATTATATTCAACTATAATAACTGGGATGTTTACACTTTTGTGGTCAGTGGATGCAGGTTGCTGTGTGGGTTAGGGGCACAGTGTTTCCTGCAGAGCATGCTGGGATCTGTAAGATTCACTTATTAATTAGGCTTCAACTTCCGTGTGACTAGCTGTGTGTTGGCCCTGCAATGGACTGGTGAGCTGTTCAGGGTGTACCCCACCTTTGCCTAGAGTCAGCTAAGATGGGCTCCAGCCTCCCCCTAACCCTAGTAGGATTAAGTGGTCTGGCATGTGTGTGTGTGTGTGTGTGTGGAAGTGGAAGTGGATATGGATTATATATATAAAATCTTTTTTACCTCTGTGTGTGAGAAAGCTGCAGCCACTTTATTTTGCAGCGAGGGCTCCAGCTCGCTCAAAAGTCTTTTCTTCTCCTGGTGATGGTGGACATGCGAGTCCTTCCCTTGCTCTTTTTCTTCTTTCACGCTCCCTTGCTCCTTTGTCACATTTCCTGAAAATGCCTGGAAGGAAAAGATTTGCTCAGCAGTGGTCCAGGGTGAAAACATATTGAACTCAGATGCCCTTTGTCTAATGATGAAAGAAAGGGGTAAAGTAAGAATTTCTAACTTGTATTCTTCTTTAAAACCTAAAATGGGTTGTCATCTGTTTCACACCTTGTTTCTTCTTACTCCAGTTGTAATTAGTCAATCAAGCCATGCAGTGTGAAAATCACCTTTTTTCTGGATTCAGATTTGGTATGTTAATTTTTGTAAAAGCAGCTATGACGGTCATGCTTTATTGCTCAATTGTGAAACCATTCATTAATTCATTTATTTGCCAAACAGCTTTATTAGGGTTATGGGAAGGCTGCAGCCTATCTCAGCCAACTTTGGGTGAATTTGGTGTGAACTGTGAACAGCTCGCCAGTCCATTGCAAGGCCAACACACCCCCATTCACACTCACACTGTCACATACCTGGGGCATATTGGAATAATTTGTCTTTGAGGTTATAGCTTCAACAAGGATTGTTTACTTTAGCTATTATTTTGTAATAAAGTATTTCAGAGAGCAAAATAATATTTGGTATGTTCCAGCCTTCCCTGCACCGGGGTTAGTTCGAATATGATGAGGGATTAGTTGGAACGATAACCAATATCTCATACTTGAACTGTGTTGTACATCTGATGTGGCGTTAGGGCTGAATGCAGAGGCAGGTTATTTGTATAGTGGTCAAGCTGACCTGGTATATTTTGTACAGAAGTAAATAATATATATATTTTTTTATTGTGGTACTTGGATGAGCTGTCCAGGGTGTACCCCACCCTCGCCCAGTGTCAGCTGAGATCCCCGTGACCCTAGTCTAGATTGAGCATCATAGAAAATGAATGAATGGTACTTGGATTATGTTAGTGATTACATTTTTATCAAGTAATTAATAACTGTCTTTGATTACTTTTTCAAAGTAATCCTTCCAACCCTGAATCTTTGGTAAATAATTTATTATTATTTATTTTAAAAAGGAGAACATTTACCTTTTCTATGTTGTCTACTCGTGCCAGGAGTTTTGTAGTGACTGAATGCAACTTTAGCAGATCCATCCCATATAAAGCGCCCTCAAGTAAGTCCATGATTGTGGAAAGCTGTTAAAAGGAACACATCTTGATCAAAAGAAGATTTTTGATATAGAAACAATCTGCTGGTGTGATTAGGTAGTTTGATAGAAAATCACTTTACACAGTTTTGTCCAAAACCCAAATGTATCTGATCAGATAAAATGTATTTGGCATCAGAAATTTGCTTCTTTAATAGAGATAGAAGTCAGTCTTACCCAAACAGTATTTACATGCACATGGTTTAGGGTACAGTGTGATTTACTGTAATCTTTCAATATAATTAAAAATAACTTTACTGTACAATTAAATACCATGGCATCTTTTACATATGATAGCTGTTAATGTGTTAGATTAAAAAAAACATGGAATAGATAAAATATTTTCTTATTGTTATTTTCATGACAGTAAAGTAATAAGTGCTGTGTATTTCCACTTGATCATCTTTAACAGGGCGCTTCTGAGCGCACACTTGCCTCCATGATGTAGAATTCATTCTAATTTTCTACCAAATCTGCACATTGTTTCTTTCCCTGTTGTTTTAACTTTACTGTCTGTCACTTCACAGTAAAGCAGTATGAGTATTCAAATTGTATAGATGTCAGTAGTTCATGTAAACATGTTTCGCATGGACTCAATATTCCTTAGTATATATTTTTATTATTCCAGCCCCATGCTGCGCCAACTAAATTTTTAAGGCGAAATTGTACCAAGACAATAATAAAGCTATTTTTACATTTGATCAAATGTTGATCTTTTGATGATCTCTACTGTTCTACTAAACGTGTTTTTTAAGAATAAGGTTGGGCATGTATTTATGAAAATGTCTGGATTGAAATAGTCTTTCTTTATTTGTCAGCCACATTATTGTTGCAGGTCCAGTTCACAACTTTAGATGCAAATGCACCTTAGCACTGTTTCTATTGAGCACAAAGTGTATATTTTAAAAAAAAAAAATTTTTTTTCAACCAAGCAAAGAATACAGCACTAATACAAAGATCGTACAAGCTGAAAACTCTTTCAAAAAAATTCATTTTGTTCCTCCTTTTTACCTTGACATCATCTTTCCCAGCTTCTTGGAGCTTTTTAAACCTGAAGTCTCCTTCACAGGGGTTGAGGGCAGATGGAGGGGCAATACAGGCACACTTCTTACAGTTGGGACCTGAGGTCACTGTCTCCACTGTGTAGAAATCCTCAAGCTTTCCTGTCCCTTCTTCAATACGCCTGCAGGCGCTCCTGCTCAACGGCCTGACCACACATTTACAGCGGCAATCTGGGCCCACTGAGAGAGTCTTCACTTTGTCATAGTCACCTAGGAGCTAAAGGGTTAAATCAATTGTGTTAGATTAAGACTTCCAGAGAAGATATGAGTCACTGTGAACTGGTGTGAACCTTTATATTTTTTATGGCTTAACTCTAATGTATTAAACATTTGAATTATATGTGAAAGCATAATTTTGTACATTTTAGTAGTTTAAAGTAGTGTCACTACAGTACTGTAGAATAAACTCAAGCTGAAATCCTGCTGTTTCTTACTGTAATACAGCAGTTTAATGACACATTCTATGAGTCATGTTAGAGCATGATTACTACAGATAACACTATCATTATAGTTGAAAATCGAAAAGCAGAATACTTGAATCAAACTGCTGTGGATTGAATAAAACATCCAGTAGGCTGCACATTTTACCTGTATTTGCTTTTGCAGGACTTTGTAGTATAGCCATTTTATTTCTTTCTTTCTTTCTTTCTTTTTTTTTGATGCATTTTTCTAGCACATCTATTTTCAATCATTTCGAGTTTGAGGACAGTTTTGTGCCATAAACCACCAGAGTGTACAGACTACACAGACTAAAGGATTTCTACATGAGGAAGGCAGTCAGACAACAGGCAGTTTTCTAATTTAAAGACAGCAATTTCTGCACTTGAACAAACAAACCCAAACTTTTTTCTCTTTGCTTGTGCATTCCTCATTACCTTAAAGAAACCTATCCCAACATTTAAACCTGTTGTTCCCTTTGTTCTTTATTTGACTCACTCGTCAATGAAATCTCTAAACAGCCTTCAGCAACTTTACCTGTGTCAAAACGTTCTCCTGATTATCCACTTCCTCCTCCATCACTGCATCTTCAAATTCCTCGGAAAAAACCTGATTTTGTCGTGATGCGCTCCCCATCACACCAGTCCACGCCAGTGACACGAAGCAAAATGTACCAGTCCAAGTCAACAGTAACAGCCTTAATGAGTGCATCTTCATTCTGTTTATACCAAAATCCAGAAATGAGTGGTAAAGGGTCCTAAGGGGTTCTTGTCTTAATTAAAGTCCAGAACGTTTTGCATGAAATATGTGAATAAATAAATTGAACTAATATTTTACTAATTCCTCCAAGGTATAATGAATTTCTGTGATAAAATACACAACCTGTTTAATTAGGGGGGAAATGCTGGTGTTCTGCAGGCTGTGCAGGTTGTGCTGTAGCCTTGGCTATTCTCTGATGAATGGATCCCTGAAAGGTCAGCCGGCTAGGAAGAAGGGAGATGGGAAGGACTTGACTTCATTACTGCAGATGGGGAGGAGTCAGAGGATTACAGACTAGAGCACATTTTTTATCTCACTGTACTGCACATTTTAGTGCCTCTAGCTAATCATGTAAACTCATGTAGTCATGTTTTTTTTTTTTTTTTTTTAATTGGAATTGACCAGGCTTATGTGTCACATGTCACATTAGTCAGCAATAGCCAAGACACTTATCTTTAGCTTCAAGTTTGGTTCCTGGAAAGAAAAAAGAAAGAAAGAACAACAACAACAAAAAAAAGATCATATCATAACATTGGCCAGTGCAATTAAATCAAATTATGACTGTTATAAAAAACTACAGTGCAGTATGGGGATTTATTATACTGTTCTTTTTATGAGGCTACAATTTGATCTGATTTCTGAATGAATCATTTGGGAATTAGGAGAAATTTCATGCTACATGCATACAATCCACTGCCATTGCCAAATTTTATACTATTTCAAGAAAGTAGCTAAATGTGCAAATCCTTTACACCAATAAGACTAATCTAATAATAAACATGCAATCTAATGCAGCATGTTTATTTAATTTAGTTCAGTCTATCTCCAGAACCTGTATCAGACACCTAAAGTCCAGTAAGCCTAGTGTATTATTTCAAGATCGCATGACCTTTTAAAGCTGCTTGCCATTGGTTTGATACCTCATTCTCTCTACTATAGCTGACAAATATAGACTCAACAGACAAACTGATTCAAACCATATGTGCCATTTTTGGTGCTGTTAAAGCATCCTGTCATTAGGGAGATGCTTCGGTTGATATCGGTTTATGTTTGGACTGTGAGCGCCATCTACCTGCAACCAGTGAGGATATAACTGCTCACTGGTCACTCAACAGGTTCACTTCTCAAGCTCCGGGGAAGAATTAGAGTCTTGTTTGTGGGTCTTTAAACTATGTTACTCCCATCAGTACAGATTTATTTAATGACCATGTTTGCAACAATATTTTGTGTATTTTTCAGGCCTTTTAAAATTAATACAACAATATGTTTTCTATTGTTTGGATTAAACCCATTCAGTTCAAGTGGTCATCAATAATTCAATAATTAATATTTCTTCCTTCATTTATTTTCTGAGCCACCTATATCCTGTTAAGGTCACTCTGGGCAAAAACAGGGTCACCCTAAATAGCTTGGCAAGCCATCGTACGCCCAACATATAGGGTTACCCTGATGTGAATGTCTTTGGACTGTGTGAAGAAATCGGAGTACCTGGGGGAAACCCATGTCAACATGGGGAGAACATGCAAACTCCCTTGTCAAATCTGGGACTCGAACCCAGGACCTTCTTGCTGTGAGGTGGATGTGCTAACCACAGTGCCACCATGTCACTTAATAATGAATATATTCATTCATTCATTTTCTGAACCACTTAATCCTAATTAGGGTCGCGGGGATGCTGGTGCCAATCTCAGCTGACTAGGCAGAGTACACCCTGGACAGCTCGCCAGGCCATCGCAGGGCAGAAACACGCTGACGGCTATGCAGCCTACTCTTG
>JAQMYF010000013.1:9118172-9138011 GCA_030014195.1 Neosilurus mollespiculum | reverse complement strand
TTCATAAGAGCTCCAATTGTCAATAAGCAGTATGTGTGATAGCTGTATGACGTTTTATTTACGTGAAATAATAATAATAATAATAATAATAATAATAATAATAATAATGATAATAATATTAATAATGATAACAATAACAATAACAATAATAAAAGTAATAATAATAATAATAATAATAATAATAATAATAATAATGATAATAGTGTGTTTGTTGGCCCTGCGATGGCTTGGCGAGATGTTCAGGGTGTACCCCGCCTTCGCCCAGAGTCAGCTGAGATGGGTGCAAGCCTTCCTGTGACCCTAATTAGGATTAAACGGCTTAGAAAATGAATGAATGAATAAATAATAATAATAATTATTATTATAATTATAATAATTATTATAACTATAATTATAACTGCCTTTTTAGACACTTAAGGACACTGAACATTACAAGCAGTCAATAAAACAACAATGAATAAAATCAACATGCAAAAAAAAGAAATGCAGGACCGTGTAGTTTTTAACTGTTTTATAATTTTATTATTATATAATTATGTTTTAATAATTATAAAATTTAATAAAATTTATTTAAAAAAAATTTTGAATTCAGTTCTCATAGGGAAGCAAAAATCAACTCTCAATACGAATGCCGGTTCACCAAAAATAAATAAATAAAAGAATTATTTACAAATCTTAAATTTGAAAAGTTTTTAAATTTTATTTAAACAGACATGTAAACAAGATGGCAGGGGTTTGACTTGTCAGGGTCACTCAAGGGTCAAACCTTACTGTCTCCTTTGAGTTTCCTATTAGGGTTCCATAGTAATTGCATGTCTCTGGGCACTCATTTTGAAGTTATAAGTCTGGTACCTCCAAAGTTTTGTGCCCTTGCTCTGGCCTTCATCTTTGACTTTGATATATCATTATCCAGTCATCTCTGGGACTGGTAGTGTCCCCTCCAAGTTTGGTGAAAATGCTATATATTACAAGACCTCTGGAAAAACATAATAATAATAATAATAATAATAATAATAATAATAATAACAACAACAACGTTATTATTATTGTTGTTGTTGTTGTTGTTGCTGTTGTTGTTATTATTATTATTATTATAATTAATAATAATAATAATAATAATAACAATTATAATAATAATAACAATAATAATAGTGACAATAATAATAATAACAATAACAATAATAATAACAATAATAATAACAATAATATTAACAACAACAGTAATAATAACAATAGTAATAATAATAACAATAATAATAATGATGATGATGATCATGATGATGATGATGATGATTGACTACAAATAGCTACATGTTATTTATTTTTCGTTGTTCTAGTAGTTGGTAAAACAGAACGAATCACTCAAACCTGGTTCGATTCACACAGACTGGTACGTTTTAAAGAACCGACTCCGTAAAGTGAATCGCGATGTCCATCATTGGTTCTCCCCCTGTTTCTCGCGGTGTTTTAAGATCAGGGGGCGAGGACTCCCCTCTCTCACATGAACCATGCACTGCCTCTGGACCACAGCACTCCTAAAAACGCTCATTCACTGCCTTTTCTTCAGTATACGGACATTTGATAAAGCGGCAGCCTTCAGCATTAAGGTAAGTTAAGGACCGACAGCTTTCCATGAACTCTGCTCGGCTGCAGATGCGCGCAAAAAGCCGGTGAGTTTCCAGGGAACAGGGAGAGAAGCGGCTCAGAAACAACCTTCCGAAACTGCTGAATAATGAAGCACAAGTTTGACCAAACTCTTGTATTTCTATTCGTTTTGTGTGACTGTGTGCCCGGAGATCAAAGCCCAGCTGGAGTCTTCAGCTGTCTGTGGAATTTGCGAAGCTGTTCAGGCTGAGTGCTGCTGGAGACTCCTTCTGGTGCACAGAGGTTCAAAACTAATCAGGCTGACAAGAGGAAACCTTAAGGGCTTTCCTTAAGATTGTTTGGGTTTTTTTTGTTTTTTTAGGGGGTTTGCATTTCAATATCTAATCTTCTGGCTGAAGCATTTGCCAAAAAATTGCAAATACCATATCTGCACTTGTAATAGTCCTGGTGTTCTAATGCAGTCATCCAAGTCATTCAAATGTCCTGCAATATTCATTTAAGATGATGTGTTAATAAAGTGTAATATCGGGCAGATATTCTCATTACCAGTGTAGTACAAGTCTATAAGCCTTGAAAAAATTCCACAAGTATAAATATTATTTTAGAGTTTAAAAAGAAACAACAATTCAGTATACTATGTTACAGGTGGCACAATGGTGTAGTGGGTAGCACATCTGCCTCACAGCAAGAAATGCCTGGGTTTGAGTCCCAAGCACAGAGAAGGCATTTCTGTGCAGAGTTTGCATGCTCTCCCTGTGCTCACAGGTGCTTTGGTTTTCTCCCACAATCCAAATTCATGCACATTAGGTTAAACAACTCTTCTAAACTGCCCCAGGTGTAAGTGTACATGGTTGTGTGTGTGTTTGTGTGTGTGTGTTGGCCCTGCGATGGACTGGCAAGTACCCCACCTTTGCCCAAAATCCAGGCTACCTAGCTAGGACAGGAAACCCACTGTGTAGTGTGCTTTCTTAAGTCTGTTGGGCTTTTTATTTTATTTTTTTTACACCCGAGCCTAGTGGCTCAACAGGCCGGTGCTTATCCCTGGTTTCTGTAGCGTGAAGCGACTAGGAGTTCAGCTCCTCCTGGATGGGATGCTTTACCTGGGATGGGTTACCTTCCCCGTATTTTTTACTGGTATTTATACTGCTGGGTGGACAGAGGCACACTTGTGGTTAAGACCTTGCCCAGGGGTCTTAGCACGGTGGGGGTTCAACGGGGATTCGAACCCATGATCTCTCGATCGTGAGCCCGGCACCCTAACTGTTGCGCCACCGGCCCCACACCTAGTTTCATCCCCAAGGTCATTTTACATTTGAACAGTAATATAGCAATTCAAGTAACATATCCATCTATATAATCAGGAGAATGACAGGGCAACAAATAGAAGAGGGTGAAGCATGATGTGTTGAAACGTATTACATGAAAGTGGCTGGAACTACTTAGCTACTATCAGGGAATGGCAGCATGGAGTAAAGAGAGAGGTTTGAGGTTATGTTTTGAAAGAGGAAACAGTAGAGATTTCTCTGAGGTTCTGTGGAATTTAATTTAGTAATCTTAGTGCAACAACACTTGAGGACATGTTAATAGAGGAAAGTTTAAATCAATGGATAGTGAGTAAACTGGAGCCAGGTAACTTTAACGTACAGCTGGTAGTATAAGGAAGTAACAGTTCAGTAAGAAAGCTTGGGACATAGCCAGGGCTTTGTAGGTGATGTACTGCTCACAGGTGTTAGCTTAAAGAAATTGGCTGTTGTGACAAAATTGTGTAGTGTGAATGAGAACTCTAATCTGGAGGTTGTTTAATGTGGAGGCCAGTAAAAAGAACGTTGCAGTAATTGAAGTAGGAAGTAATAAAGGCATGGACTACAGTTAAAGGTGTAAAAATAAAGGTGAGTGATTAGTTGAAGATGACCCTAGGGGCAGTTGTGATGCACCTAGTATGATTTGGATGATTTGATAAGGACTCCATCAATGATAAAGCAGAGATTTAAGCAACACTTTAGGGCCAACTAGATAAATAAGTGTTCTCTAACTTGAGTTTGAGGTCATTTTTGTGCATCTATCATATCAAGGATTGGTAGCGGAAGAGCTGTACTGCCAGTGGTGCTAACATAAAACTGTGTGTTATCTGCATAACAGTAAAAGCAGATCATGATTATGATGCCCAATAAGATAATCAAGAGGAAACATGAAAATTGTAAAAAGGAGTGGACAAGGAACCAAGCCTTGAGGGATACCCTGAGAAACAGAAGCAGTAAAGGATTTGTAATAAAGTATTACAGCTCTATGAGTTAATTCCAGTAGCTGACAGGCATGTGAGAAGTGATCTGTATGACATTGTTGTGAATTGGGAAATTATATTATATGGATCATTTGCTCCATATTTTTATCAATAGTCTTTATAGCGTTTTTTAAAATTAGCTATATGTAAATTATAAAAAAGGCTTGGGTGGCACAGTGGTTAGCAAATACACTTCACAGTAAGAAGGTCCTGGGTTCAAGCCCTGTCCCCGACGAGAGTGTTTCTGTGTGGAGTTTGTATGATCTCCCCGTGTTTGTGTGGGTTTCCTCCAGGTCCTACAGTGTCCTCCCACATTCCAAAGATATGCATATTAGGCTAACTGGCTGTTTCAAATTGCCCCATGTGTGAATGTGAATAGCTGTGTGTCTGTGTTGGCCCTGCAATGGTCTGGCGAGCTTTTCAGGGTGCACCCTGCCTTTGCCAGGAGTCGGTTCGGATATTCTCCAGTGACTCTAATAAAGGATAACATGGTTCATGACAAGGCTTGGGAAAATTTATGGTAAGGCACAACCTTTAAAATGTACAATCATTACTGTATTCATTTTAAATCGACATCAGAATTTACAAACCATGGCTATAAACACAAATTTTATGAATGCGTTTTTTGAAATTCTCACAAATTTGGTATGAGCCCTTTACAACCTACCAGGAAACTATACCTGTGTAACTGAATACAGAAGGTGAATAGGGATTAACTGCTTTGAAGTGCTGTCTGCTCTCGTCTGCATACATGAGTGCACAAATTCCTACATCTGAGTGGTGTCACTGTGATCGACAAGGCATAACATCCCACCCGCTCAGAGCACAGCACTCTTGGATTCCCACCATGACCATGGCATCATTTGGATTAAACCTCCTAACTCTAAAGACCATAAGATATATGTTACACTTAAAGGGGCAGTGTCATGGTTGTTTCATGAAAATGAATGTTGTTTGAAGCTTAAATATCATTAATTTTGTTATCAAGCAAAACATAATAATCCATGTAGATGGTTTACGAAGGATACTAGACATGCATTGTGTCTGACATCAAGTTTGTTAGGGGTTTGCAACACAATCTCAATCTTTGAAAGCTATTCAGCCAGACAAGATTTCAAAAAGGCCATGTTGCAATTTATTTCCATCCTTTATGATGGGTTGCAAATATAGTTTTTTTTTTTAAAATATTTTAATACCGTTAATTAAATTATCATTTTGGGGAGCCCCTGCTTTAAAAGTCTGTTACACCTCTTCCCCATCCCCCATACAAACATATCTGCAGAGAAGACCTTTCTGCCTATTTAGGATATAAACATCCAAAGGCTATTGAGACACAAAACATATGGACATGCAAATTCTTGTTTGGACATGCGTTAAGGTCCTGAGGCTGAGGGGGGGATGTGAGTCTATGAGGGGTGGCTTTTTTCTATTATGTGTGATTCATTGTCTGGAATAGATATGTCCTTGTACTTAGTAACACATTGCATGTGAGTTGGGTGCTATTATCTTGTAAATTAAATATCTGAGAAACAGACCCTGAGAAACAGTAGGGAGGCGGACAGACACAAAGGAAAAGACAGACAGACGCGGAGTAATAGAAAAAGTGGCAAAGAAGGGAGAGAAATAAATATATCCAATGGGGTTTTAAAGGCCTTACTCATGGGCCAAGCCTGACAGTTTCCTTCTAGGCACCTTCACCCTAACATAGCGCTGATGGCGAAGCTAAAGTCGTTGGCTAATCCCTGGCCTACTCCTTTTGAGTTTATTGAATGTGTGTTTTTTTACTTGAACACTCAGTGAGCACTGTTATTCATTATAAGCTTTCGAGATAAGCACTAACATCTTCCAGGGTGGCACGATGGCGTAGTTTTTAGCACTTTTGCCTTACAGCAAGAAGGTCCTAGGTTTGAGTCCTAGACTCGTGAGGGCTTTTCTGTGAGGCTCCCTAGGTGTGAGTGTGAATGAGAATGGCTGTGCGTGTGCTTGCCCTACGACTGTCCTGGACTGTCGACCTGTTCAAGGTGTACCCTGCCTTCACCCAGAGTTGGCTGAGATAGTCTCCAGCCTTCCCGCAAATGTAGTCGCAAACGGTTTGGCAAATGAATGAATGGATGATAATAAATGCTACTTACTGCCATTTATTTTTTTATAAATTGTCAATGACATATTTTTTTTCCCATTTCTGAATGAAAATAACCACATAATAGCTAATAAGAATAGAGGTGCACACTTTGCTATTTGTACTTAAGAAAGAACGTACATTCCGGTGTATAATAAGAATCAACACTGCTGTACATTTGCTACTCAGCTGTTTCTTATTTATCATAAGGATGTTCTTTGCTTCATCTTTAAAGGAAAACATCGTTTTTTAATTATTTATTCCACATTTTTACCATGGATAAAAATAATGGAAATTGGTCCAGTATTGATTTAAATGGCTATAACTGGCAACTGCAGAATGGTTGTAAATCACAAGTTGCAAACACTCACTCACTAATTTGCTGAACATCTTAATCATACTAATATGGTCACAGGGAGGCTGGAGCCTACTTCATCTGACACTGGGCAAAGGTGGGTTACACCCTGAACAGCTTGTCAGACCATCACAAGGCAACACACACAAAACCATTCAATGTTCACACCTAGGGGCAATTTGGAACAGCCGATTCACCCAATATGCGTGTCTGTGGACTGTGGAAGGAAACCGGAGTACTCAGAGAAGACCCATGCAAGCATGGGGAGAACATGCAAACTCCAAAGAAATGCCAGAGTCCAGGACTTGAACCCAGGACCTTCTTGCTGTGAGGTGGACGTGCTAACCACTACACCACTACGCTGCCCACGGGGTCAACAACAACGTCAAAATAAATTGCTTGTTTTCACCGCTAACAGACTCATAATGTTATTATAAGTGACTAAAAACATGGAAAGGATCCTGATAAAGATACACCTGTGTCTGTGTACCCTAATAACTGTAAAGAAACTGTAATGTTGAAATGTACTGTCTGCTGTCGTCGGTTTACTTTTCTCTCTTCAGATCTCCTATGCAGTGCCCCATTCAGTGCCTGTAGTCAATTATTGCACTGGGGAACTCATGCAGAGTTCTTGGAGAAGTCTGGACATTTAGCATTACTCTCGGAATAGACTTCTTCACAAATTCTGCCTGAAAAATCTGAATCTTTTTTGGTTGCTGTGAGAAAACCACAAAGCTGCTGTTCAGTCAGCACTACAACAGACCTTTCCCATCAATCAAGAGAGATTTGCCTAGCGCTGTACCTCAGTGTCACTAAAGTGCAGGTTCAGGAATTAGGAAGAGTGATTACCTCTCTGTCTAGACGACAGACAGGAGTCGGTATAATTTGCCTGCAGCCGTTGGTCCTTTCATGTGTTTGAGTCATTCAGGGCCTCCGAAGAGAGATGGAGTGAGCTCTTCTGTTGCCTCTTTCTCAGTCTGTCCAGGTCATTATTCATCTACTTCATTCTTCTCTACTTGTCTGTCCTTTGTCAGTTCTGTTTTCAATTTGAGCTCAATGGTCCCAGCTTCTCTCTACATCTATCTCACTTTCTCTTCTTTATACTGTCTCTTGTTCTGTGTAAAGAGAGGGGAAAATATAATGCTTATAGATTGTTGGGGGACCCATCTACTATAGAAAGTTCATTGTAAATGATTTAGAAAAGCTTTAAGTGTCCTCAGAAGCCAGAGTTAAAATAAGTATGGTAAGTATGATGCAGCAATCAAATATGATAAGGACAGAGAAATTTGCAAACATTCATTCATTTGTCAAACCACTTAATCCTACCAGGGTTGTTAGGAGGCTGGAGCCTGTCTCTGATGGCTCTGAGCGAAGGTAAGGTACTTCCTGAACAGCTCGCCAGTCCAATGCAGGACCAAGACACAAACAACCACAGATAGCAAACCAAAGTAATAATAATTCTAGCATGTGCACGGGTTTGTGATGACAAATTCTGAGTAACTGGGCTCTTATGGAAAAAAAGCATGCAGTGTAAAACATCACAACATTATTTTAAAGGTGTATCAATAAACTTGTGGTTTTTGATTGTAAAATGGCCTCTAACCTCATGTACACACATACATTACACTTTCTCTCAGTGACCGCTTCCTCACACTGCAGATTCTCCTTTCTTGTTGGTTGTATTACTCTGGACCGGCTCTCAACTCGTCTGAGTATCTAAATCTGCTGAGCTCACCTGAGGCCACCTTTTCGAGCCCCATTTCCTAGAAGCCAGCTGGTAATTGTTGAGTTTTGCCCCCAGGGTGTCACAGGACAAGTGCAGGAGGAGTATGTTTGCCTGTGCATGGCTCTGGTGTTTGTCTTCCACAGCTTTACAGAGCGCAGAAAGAGAGGTGTTGTTTTGAAACCCTGTGATTGAGTTTACATTTCAACCAGCCTCGTCTAGTTGTGGTTCAGTGTGGGTGGGTGTGTGTGTTGCATGTATCGGCATGAGCTCCAGTATAACCAGGGCACAAGTTTAATGTCACACTCATAGAGATGTATTTTTTCTGTTGAGTTCCTTATAAATACAGTAAAACATCAAACATGACGTTATATATTTGTTTGGTGAGGAGGTTAACCAACCCCAATGAAATCCGGAAATTTTCTGGAGGTTAATAGACATGACACCGTCATATTTTCAGACACATGATGATCCTTAGGGGATTCAAGGTGTCTTTATGTGTCAGGTATTTTGGGAGGGTTCCATTCTTCCTGTGTCTGTAGAAGATTGTCCACAGTTACACCGTCTTTTGGGAAATGTTTCCTTGAAAGAATGGTTTGAAGGCTGATTTTTTTTTAATACCTCAAAAACCTTGTATAATTTTTTTTTAAAACAAGGTTGAAAAATGCTTTACAGGGTGATCAATACAGTGAAATACAGGCATTTTTACGATAAAAATTATGAATGTTAACAAAAGAATATGCATAAATAATAGATAACAAATATTATATACACCAATCAGCCATTACTTTGAAAGTAGTGAGAGGTGAAGTGAATAACGGTGGTTATTATTTGTTCCATTACTGTATTATTGTATTTTAAAATTGATTATTATATGATCAGTTTCTCTTTCTGTTGCATCGTTGCCATGGAATAACTGAATTATTGCATCATTGTCATCGGATAAGTAGAATAATTACTGCATGACTGGCATTCACAACATAGTAACTGTCTACTTTGAAAATAGTTTGAATTAATCATAAAACAATTATAGACTTTGGTTTTTGTATCATAAAAAGAATGATTCATTCTTGGAGAGTGTTATCAGTTATATAATACTTTCCTTCAGTAATTGCTTATTATCTATTCACAGTGGCATCTGTCATGGGGTGTATTGGGTAGCAAGTAAACAGTCAAAGTTGATACGTTTGATGCAGGAAAAATGGGCAAGTGTAAAGATCTGAGTGACTCTGTTAAAGGCCAAATTACAGTATCATGGCTAGACTGAAGATGGGTCAGCACATCTCTAAAACCACATGTCTTGTTGGGTGATCCTGGCATGCAGTGGTTAGTAGCTACCAAAATGTTATGGTAAACCAGAAACAAATTCACTGCAGACCAGTCAGAGTGCACATACCTGACCCCTGTACACATCCGAAAGTGCCTACAAACTGGGCACATGAGCATCAAAAAAGAAAGAAGGTGGACTGATCTGATAAACCAAACTGAAGTCAGACCATGTGATCACTGGAATTCCATGGCAAATACATGTGTATGTATCCCAGTAAAATAGTGTTAAAAGTTTTGATCATCACTCAAACATCACCAGGAATGGAAGACCCCTAGTGTCCTTGAAAGTGGTACCTGTCTCTCTTATTCTCCTTCCCTGTCTGTATTTTTCTACCTCTCTCCCTGTATCCCTGGGCCAGGACAGTAGGGAGGGGACGGAGGAGCTCCAGCCGGATGAAGTGGCTCAGTGGTGGGGTGAATGGAGCAGCTGGTCAACCTGTAGCTGGACATGCGGTGGAGGTGTTCGCTCACAGGAGCGGCATTGTCTCCAGCAAAGGTGAGACATCCTGCAAAACACATCAACACTGTACCTGCATTTTGGTGTGCTCCTTGACTTCCCATTGGTGAAATCTAGCTATTAAACTTTCCAGGCAATTGTAGCATACTTGAATATTGTGAAATTGATAATAATGAAGATGTTTTGATTACTAATGCTATGCACAGACCTTGGAAAAAGGACCCGTCGATCTTACCTCCCCTTCGACTCATTAGCTGTGCAAGGCTTGTTACACCTCCATTAGTCTGACCCTTTGGTGAACCTTTTCCTTAGCCTGGCAAGCATCTCACACACAAACACACACACACACACACACACACACACACCACAGCCCGAAGGGTAAAACTCCGTTTCATTTTGGTTTAAATGGCCCTGAATGCTAAATGTAATAAAAATTTTTTAAGCACGGGATTCATATGTGTTGCAGTCTGCTTTCACTTCCAGACCTGTCTCCAGTTTACCACACTATAACCTTGTTAACAACACTTAAGAAAATGATCCTGACATTTATTGAAGATGCTGACTTGTGTTGAACCCATAATAAAGCGAAACAGAGTATAAATGAATACAGAGCATTGTTTGACTTCTACAGAAAAACTAAGTATGCCTATATGAAAAATATAAAACAAACATGTCCTCCAGTACTAATAATTCCATCCTTTTTAATTTATTTTTATTTGTTTATTTTTCATTTGGCAGCCTTACTTATCCAAAATGGAGCCAGATTTCACTTTATTGTACATTGAATGAATATGATAATGTTTAATATGGTTGAAAGTCTTGCTGAAATATAGAGTGTATTTTCACTTTTCAGTACAAAGTATGAACAGTGGAGCACAAAGACATATAGTATCCATAATGATGCGTTATTAGAGTTGTCAGTGTTTAGTGGTAGAAATATCAAGCTGGTTTGAAGAATTTATAATGTATTTTTTGTCTTCCTGTCAATATGTTGATGGTAATCTCATAAGTGGACACCTAGGTACAAGTACGCATATTGTTTATTTTACATTTCCAGAATTAAGCAGACATCCTTTTCCCAGAACAATTTACAGAATTACAGTGCTCATTACAGTGCTCATGATGTACACACTACATCATTTACTAAATGTAAACATGATGTACTTCAGCAGATTCCAGTTCAACTGTCATGAAAAACCCATTAGAGAGACATTAGTACAGTAACAAAACACAAAAGTCAAGGATTTTTTAAGTATTAGTGTGCTTTTACCTGTTTTAACTGTTTTTAAACATGAAAAACATTTATTTAAATTTTAATTATATACAAATTATGAATGTAAACAAAAGACAATGCATAAATAAAAATGAACAAATCAGAGTACCCAGAGGAAACCCACCCAAGCATGGGGAGAACATGCAAACTCCACACTGAAACACCTGAGCTTGGAAATGAATACTAGGATATTCCTGCTGTAAAGTGGACGTGCTAAGCACTATTCCATTGTGCCGCTCTAGTGTTGTTCTTTATCAGGTTGATTGCACAATAAAATAAAGTGCATAAGCAACAGCTAACAATATTTTCACTGTTAAAAATAAAGGATTATAGACCATACACAACTGAACCTGTCTTCTTCTCTGTCATGTAGAAAGGATAAACGTCACCCCAAATTGAGAATTTGGGTATCAAAATCATCCCTAAATTTTTCTCACTTGAAATTTTGATTTCAGGGTGCATTCGATATTTCCAAAAGCACATAAAGGCAGCTTAAAGCTGTCCGGGCGATTCCACAATTTTTGTCTTAAATGGGTGCACCATAGTATAAAGATTGAAACTATCAGACTGTGTTCTTGTTAATTTTCTGCCTAGAATATTGTAGAACACATTTATGAGAAATAATGATGCTAATTTTACCCCACTAAACCACTGCATAAGAGAAAAGTGAGACTTTTTTCAAGTTCCATCCCCCGAAATTTGGACTATCATGGTGAGGCATCAATAAACCTAGATTGTGTTTGTCTTTTTTTTTTACCCTAATGTGTTGTTAACTTCTGGGTGTGCGACATGTACCTTGAGATGCATAATGGTTACATTTTCATTTGAAATGTCCTTTCCTTTTATAGGTTATTCAAGTATAAAATGTTCAGTAACATACCTCAGTCTGTCCGTCAAAGTAGTTACGTACATCAAACCTGACGTATCAGGAAACAGCAATAACTTTCTGTCCCCATGCTAATTGAAAAAATATAGAATAATCACCTCCAGTAGAGTTTACAACCTCACTGACGTTGGTCAAAGATAAGTTAATGAAATTAAATGGAAATTAGGATGTTTGTTTTTAAGACCTCATTGTCCTGACATTTTGCCCATAATTGTAGAATCGCCTATGCCTCCCACCCTGAGAGCACAGCCCATTTTGACCTCTTGGAAACCCGGCCATAGAATACAGTGGTATTTTTTTAAAGCTTTCTGTTGCACTACTCTGGAACTCTGGAAAGTACAGTCTTATTTTTGTCTGCACAGAAAGATTTAGGATGAAATTATTCAGGTTATAACTTATCTCCCAATAGATTTAATACAAACGTATTTTGCTGTTTGGGTAACATTCTGAGGTGACTATATGATGACAGTGTATACCTGATACTAAACTGGCAAGTATTAGTTTTCCTTAAGCTTCTGACAAATACATGTCTTTACTGATCATAAAAGTCTATGTGTTATTAGTAAGAAAGAAGAGATTTCTCCTCTTAATAACCCCCAGGATGATAGGAATGCTATGTCTATGTGCCATTAACCAGATCACCAGCCTACATGACACTAGCAATTCTGTCCGGACAAACATACTTATAAAATGCCTTTTAGAGCAAATGGGCGGCCACTTTAGTAAGATTCCTCTGCCGATAAGGGCTCATGTTGAGCTGGGCCAGCTGGCCCCCATTAGTACTCCCCTGTGTGTGTGTGTGCGTGCTGGAGAGGGGAATCTCTGTGGTGAGGGAGAAAGATGAGGAGGAGGCCCATCTGGAGTGGGCTCAAAGGGGTGAACGAGCATGGGAAAGTTGTACATGTGCAAGCCAGGTAGTCTCTTGTGAGAGGAGCAGCATAGTGTGCATCAGATACAGAGTGTCTGATGGGAGATGGCATTGGCGACTAGCAAATAAATCAAGGATTGATTTAGTTTTGGAAGGAAGTATAAAAATGATTTAATACTACATATTGCAAAATGATGTGTAATATTATAGCAGCCTGCCTAAAACATCCTGCCATGAATATCTGCAAATGCTTGAAAAAAAATGCTTTCAGTGTCCTAAATCAAATCTTCATTCATAATCTGCAGAGCAGCTACACCATGCATGAGGTTAAGTAAAATGATAGTCCTTCAGGCTATAAGAGTTACAGATGTGTGACAAATTAAAGGGGAAAATAAAGCAATATAAAGTGTGTAATAAGTGTTGCACCACTTTAATTTGCCAGAACAGCTTTTATGTGCATGGACACGATTTCTACAAGTCACTGGAAATGTACTGGCTGGGTGGGAACCATTCTCCTACAATGTATTCGCTCAGCTGGTGTTTTAGTGGTGGTAGTAGAGAGCCTTTTCTAATACATTTACATTTATGGCATTTTACAGACGACCTTATCCAGAGCGACTTACGTTGCTCCACAGTCACTCATAAGGTGTACATTTTGGTCAATGAATGAAACTGAATATGATTTATGATCATTTAATCCTCATCAAAACATTTATTCAGCTTTTTATATTTGTGACTCATGTTTATATTGTGAGATTACACCGATCAGCCATAAGAATAACACCACCTGACTTTCTGATCAGATCCTTACACTTGCTTATTTTTCCTGTTTTCAACACATCAACATCAAGAACTGACTCTTCACTTTATGCCTTATACATCCCTCCTTTTGGCAGGTGCCTCTGTAACGCTATTAAGAATGCTATTAACTCTACCCCTCAGTGGTGTATTTCCTCCTGCAGTCACCTTGCAAAAAAAAAAAAAATAGCAATTTTAGATTAACAGAAAATTACAGCCTAAAACACTGGCCAGTGGCATTCAGCCTTTTTGCCGAGCATGCAAACACAGTGTGCTACATCAGGAACTGTTCTAGGGACGATAGGGACTACACAGTAGTCATCCTGTCCCCAGGAAGCTAGCTAGTTTCCCATAGTCTGTATTAGTGCACGGGCATAGCTAATTTGTTTAGTATAAGCTAAACTCATTACACTTTATTTGATTTGTCTACCTTTTCTTCTATAGGTGTGTTTTTATTTTACTTGTAATGTTTTCTTCCTAGGCTTGCTGCCACACGCAACATTAACAGTTCCTTCTGTGCTGGATCACCTAAACAGTATCAACTGTGTACCAACCAGGTAGGGTGTATTTTATGTTCAAGTTTTATGTGATTTAGAATCCCTGAAGTAGGTCTGAGTGTAATTAAATAAAGAGAAACTTGACATGTTGTGTAATACTGTAATATGTGTAAGCTACTTGCCATGCGGCCTGCTGTGTAAGCTGCGTAACTATTGATTTATTGCCTAGCCATGCCCCAACAGCAGAATCAGTTTCAGACAGCACCAGTGCTCCCAGTTCAACTCCAAAGCCTTCAGCAGGAAACACTATGAGTGGGTTCCACTGTATTCAGGTAAAAAAAAAAAAAAAACATCTTTCTGTTTATTTGTCCATGATTGAAGGAGATTTCAGACACATGGTTGGGACAGACTTTCTTCTAGACTTCAGATCGAATTATGCCTGTTTCATTTGCTCAGTGTTCATTGCTATAATAAAGGAACATAATAGTAAATTCCACAAGGGCTAGCTTGGCCTCAAAACCCAGTTACTATAGTTAATTGTTTATCCAAAAACAGAATTTACACTGTTTGTAATCAACCCAGACATGTATCATGACGTTTGCTTTTAAACAATGGACAGAGGGCTGAATAATAGCACTTATAGAGAATAGACCCATAAAAAAGTAGAATAGATCCATAAAAATTATATTTTTAATACCATAAAAACAAGCTGTCACTGTTGAGTCCTTAAGCAAGATGCTTAACTTTCATCTATACATCCTTTTATCCATCCATTTGCCGAACTGCTTACTACTACTAGGGTCGCGGGTATGCTGGAGCCTTTTTCAGCCAACTCAGGGCGAAGGCGGGGTGCACCCTGATTAGCGCGCCAATCCATTGCAGGGTCAAAACACACACAACTATTTGGAACAGCTACTTAACCTAATGTGCATATCTTTAGACTGTGGGAAGAAACCAGAGTACCCTGTAGAAACCCACACAAGAATGGGGAGTACATGCAAACTCCACACAGATTTAAAATGTCACCTTGCTGTGAGGTGAATGTGCTAACCACTACACCAGTGTGCTGCCCTGAAAACCAACATGCAGTGTCTAATTAATAAGGTGTTTGGAACACGACAAGCTACCTGAATGGCTCAGTGTGTTGTGAGATGCATGTTTGAGGACGGTGACAGGTACTCAGCAATCAGAGCTCCCGCCAGTTTCTGCCACCTGTTTTCCTCACCCTTGCTTTCTTAATGATCTAACGTCACCAGAAGCCTATTTGCTTGAAAGCAACAGTCAGGGCCTGTCTTTCCATTGCTCTCCTATGGTTCATTTTTAAAAACCTCTCCCTGTTTCATTAAGTTAATAGACACGGGACATCTCTGATCTTTCATTCTTGGCTCCACGACAACCGTTCTATACTCTCACATTTCCTAGATGGTCGTTTGGGTTTGTTTCAGAATCCTGTGGCCTATGACACAATGGCTAACTTCAATCTCTAGCAGAAGTCTCCAGAGTCTTGAGATTTAACAGCATTAATGATATCATGTCCTGTCCAGATGATTACATCAGCATTTCCAGCAAGCCGTGTGACCTGCAGTGCACCACCACCACGGGAGAGAGACAGCTGTTGGTTCCAGCACATGATGGGACCTTTTGCAGAAATGGTGTCTACAAGGGTGTCTGCATCGAGGGCCAGTGCCAGGTTACACACTATCCCTACTTCTAAAAAAAGACTAAACCATTGATAAATCACTTCCATGGATGAAGTTTGGGAAGAGAGGATGTCTCTTTCCATCATTTTAATCAATCCAGTAAAGTTTTGGCATGCTATAATAGAATGCAACCTTTAGTCTTTAACACAGTAACTCGTGTAAATGCTAATGATAGCATGCTAGCCTTACTGTTTGAAATTACTATTTTTCCATCAAGGGATTTACAGTGGATTATATGGGCTACACTATAGAAGCACACTAGTGATCATGGAGTAAGTGCACTTCCGTACTGTGAGCACTTAGACATATACACTTGGCTACACTTGGCTTGTGAGTCACAGTGGATTTCATGACATTTTGCACACTTTTGCTGATACCATTCTGGGCCCCAGGTTGTCTGTCCTTGTGATATGTCTCAAACGCAAGGAGTTAATTCCTAGCAGAAACAAATAAACGTAACGTAATACCGTGTTCTATGATGCCTCTGACTGATTGATATTTTATAAGTTGTTCCTTTGGTATCAGGTTTGACAACTATCTAAAAACAATGGTCTAAAAAAATGACATCTGTAAAAAAAAGTGTAGAGTTTTTGAGCCCGACATAGAGCAGATAGAAATGGATTGCAACATGGATTTTTGAAATCTTGTCGGGCTGAACAGTTTTCAAAGACTGAGATTGCGATGCAAACTATCAATCTATATGAATGCTCATGTCTGCTTTGATGACACCATTCATGATATTTAGGTAAAAATTTTTTCAAACAACCATCACATGCCGTTTTAATCAGAAAATTGGGTGGGAACATAAAAAAAAAATGTTATCGATCCCTTTCTGTGCATAAGGTAATACTGTAAATTAGCCATTTTTTTAACTAGCTTGACTGTACCATTTCAGTTTCCTGTGTCTCTGTCTACATACAGGTAGTGGGGTGTGATGGGAAACTGTACTCTGGTAAATTTGTAGACAAATGTGGCATCTGCGGTGGAAACGGTGACACCTGCTACCGGATCTCAGGATCTTACCGGAAAGGGATCACACAGTTAGGTATATCTTATACAACTACTAAAAGGTCATACTAAAGGTCTATTCACTCACACATGGTTTTCATTTTTCATGGGAAAAAAACAATGCATAATAAGAATAATGAGACAATTAGCTCACAAAGAAAACACTTGAATTTGTGTTATTAATTGCACACTGCCACACTGAAGTGTTTTACCATGGCTTGAGTTGAGCATCCCAATACCATCAACTTTATTTTTTGTTAGTGGTATTCATTATGTGCCATAATGTTGTTATGTGAGGACTTGCTTTTGCTCTGACACATATTAATTGGATTGGCTCTACTATCCAAAGCAGTTTTCAAGCTGGCCAGAATACAGTCTGATCTCAGAGCCAAGAAATTCATGGTGAAGGGTCTTTTTGTAAGGGCCCTCATTTTCCATCCAACTGCAACATAACCATCCTTTTAAATATTATTATAAAATACTGAAACCTTTTACAACTTTTCTCACTTGTAACCTGAACATTAAAAGAAATCTTTATTTTCAAATAGTTCTGTATATTGGACTAATGTTTATTTTCAGGAAGCTGTTTTGGTAGTGACCCTAAAATGCAAGTACCAGTTTGAAATCACTGTTTTCTATATTCACCAGGTTATGCCTTGATAACTAATATACCTGTTGGAGCCACGGACATTCAAATCGTTGAGCGACGAAAGACTGAAAACATCTTGGGTAAAATCTCCAGTACTCCAGAATGGTGGTAGGGGAGAAAGCATACTTAGAAAGCAAACATACTAGGAATTGGCCATGACTAAGGATCTAGGGAGTAAATTATCTACTACAGCCCATCTGTAATAACAAATGTGCACGTAACAATTTGGTTAAAGTGAAACAGAATTAAAACATATTATATCTAGAGGGGCACACATAGACTGCAACACAGGGATATTGTTGCAAATAGGAGCAAGTTAGCAAAAAAGTTCTCTCATTTAAAGGTTTTACAAAAAGTCTGAGGAATGACCTTTGAATGTTACTCAAGGTCAAAGGTAATTGTCTCAGTTGAAACTACATATAGGATTTTATATTAGTGTTGCATCATAACAGAATATGTATGAGCACTCTTTCTGAAGTTATAAATGCTCCATTTCCAAAAGTTTGCGACCTTGCTCTGACCTTCATCTTTCCAAAATCAGCAATAAAAATTCCCCACCAAATCTGGTGAAAATCCATGCATGTGTGGGGTCAGGATATTGTTCACAAACAAATGAAAAACAGGTTCACAAACACCTGTGATTGTAATTTTTCTGTCCAAACTCTATTTTGGGCAGAGGGAATTAGGCTTTGTTGTTATGTAGGTAACTAAGCATATGCATGTGAACAAAAAATCGATTTAATAAAAAAAATCCAGTATGAATAGCACCTGTGTGTGTGTGTGTGTGTGTGTGTGTGTGGACTCATTTTGGTCATACTGTCCCATTTAGCTCTGTCTGATGAGGCTGGCCACTTCTTCTTTAATGGCAACACTGTAATCGACAACCCACGCAACTTCCCCATAGCAGGAACAATGTTTAAATACCGGAGGCCCATTAACCTCTTCTCAGATGGCTTTGAGTACATCATGGCCCAGGGTCCTACCCAGCAGGGCCTAAACGTCATGGTAGGTATATAGGTATGTACTGCTCCTAATAGAATCATCACTATCTTTTTTTTTTTAACATTTCAAATTTCTCACAGAACTGTGGTTACCCTTGGCTAGCAACATAACTCAACCTTACAATAAATATAACTTATTAGTTAGCTAGATAGCTAGCTTAACTGTCGACCTGCTGTTAGATGCAGCAATATGTTGTGTCAGAAATATAATAATTACTGCAAGGCTCTTGTCAGAAACTGCAAACAAATGTCTTTCCCTAAAATGTTCTGTAAAAATTAATTTTCTAAAATTTCAGATTGACCTCATATAAACATAAATATATAAATATATAAATATATAAAATATATATTATATAAAAATATAATATAACTTTATCAAACAGAATTTAGCTTTGTATCCTAAACAGTTGAAAGGGAATTAAATATGATTCAGTTAACTTTGAGCTATCATGCTGGTCATGATTTATTATTTATTATTTATTATTTTGGCTATACATGTGCTGATACAGGGCGGCATGGTGGCACAGTGGTTAGCATGTCCGTCTCAGAGCAAGAAGACCTGGGTTTGATTCCCTGGCTCGGGGCATTTCTGTGTGGAGTTTGCATGTTCTTCCCGTGCTTGCGTGGGTTTCCTTTGGGTATTACGGTTTCCTCCTACAATCCAAAAACATGCACAGTAGCTTAATTTGCTGTTCCAAATCACCTTTAGGTGTGTGAATGGTTCAGTGTGTGTTCCTTGTGATGGCCTGGCAAGATGTCCAGGGTGTACCCTGCCCTTGCTCAGAGTCGGCTGAGAAGGGCACCAGCCTTCCCGCGACCCTAATTAGGATTAAGCAGCTTAGAAAATGAATGAATGAATGAATGAATGTGCTGATATAGTAATGGCTGCTACAAAAATATTCAGGTCCGAGCAGAATTTTAAAGTTCATGGTTAATGAAATTCTGGCATCATATTATTCTGCAAAAAGCCAAATCAAGCTTAGTTCATGCAGTTGTTATTAAAAATAAGAGCATCCAGGGAGTGCAAACCTCCGCCAAGCCAAACACCTCAGAAACTGCACTCTGGGCTTGCTGTAATACCATACATAAAAATAATTTATGTTAAGAATCCTTTAAAAAAATTCTGGATCAAGAATTTAATTCAGATCATCTCCGAAATCTAGCTTCTGTTTAATGAAAATCCACGGATAACTTTTTGCGTACTCCTGGTAACATCTAATAAAATCATAACCTCCCTGGTGGTAATAATCCACCATTGTACATAAATTAAGCGATTCAGAAAATTAATCA
>JAQMYF010000013.1:9085042-9100957 GCA_030014195.1 Neosilurus mollespiculum | reverse complement strand
CACACACACACACACACACACACACAGATATATATATATATATATATATATATATATATATATATATACACACACACTCATACATATACATACACCTAAGTCCCACCTTTTACTTGGGCTCACTTTTCACATGTATATATACATACACGTTGTTACTATAAAATTCTGATATACAGAAATAGCTGAAGGCCTGTATTTCATAGTCCAATAAAATCATGGGGTTTTTTTGGAAAAAACTTGTCATATTCTTAAATTAAAAAAAATATGTTCTAACTATCAAATACTTTAATTCCATGTTTTGTGGAGCACCAGTCAACAAAAAATAAATAAATAAATGAATGAATGAATGAATGAATGAATGAATGAATGCATTAATTTTATGAAATGTTTTAATTCAGTATGTTCTTGCTTTTCATGGAGATCCAGTTAACACAGCTAAAATACAGAAAACGTATTTCTTTAAAGTTTAATTCTTAAAAAAAAAAGTTCTTGCTATCAAATACTTTTATTCTGTACTTTGTTGCTTTTCTGAAAAAAAAAGAAAGAAAAGAAAACCCTACATTTTGTTGAACTTCCAGTTGGATAGCAGAAGATAATGTTACTTCCAGTTGTGGAAAAACAAAAAAGAATTTCCCCTTTTTTATTTTTTATGGACACGTTGAGGTCACCATATATGAGCTGATATCCTAGGAGTAGATTAGCTAATATTCAATCCTGTATATTACTAATATACAGGAGTAGATTAGCCAAACAGCGCAGAATTGCTAATATACATACACACTTCCCCACAGTTTTTATTCCAGTCAGTGTTATTACAGGAGTATGAATAAAACTAATGAAGCTGTCACTTTTGTCCTCCAGAAGTCGGGCATCAGCCACTCGGCAGCAACAAAAATAAGCAAGCTTGAGGTCATGTGGGTTGCACCACTTGCAGCCGCTCCGAACAATATTACTTTCTGGTACTAGCGCCTTTCTCATAAATTATTTTTATTATTTACCTGATCAATACTGCAATATAACAACAGTGTGTGTCTTTTTTGCAGTGCAACCTTTGTGAAGAGCTATGCTGAGTTCTGGACCATGGTGGCCAGCCAAAAAATCCTGCTGTCCAACAGCCCTGTTTCAGCTGTGAACTGTCTGGTAAATATATTAATATCTGCAGTATAACTACACACCTCTGCACTACAGTCTATTTTCAAGTCCCAAAACACTATTTGTTTCATTGTTACCATTCAGATGATGTCTTTCTGCCTCCTGATTGCACTTCTCTTCAGATAGTCATCTTTGAATTTACACTGATCTCTGGGAATGGATGCATCTGCAAATGTTGTACTTCTGATTTTGATTTCTTCTGTTTAAATGCTCAAAATGATGGAAAAGTTAATTTGGAAAATTTCAATGTTAATAGAGATTATAAATTTGTACAATAAAATATTGTCATGCTGGGCTCAGGTTCCTTGATGAACATAAGGAATGATGATTACTCCAGAGATTATGATTAGCTCATTTTAAGTTCTAAATTAAGAGTGACTCCATAGCAGCATTGTTTTTTAATGACAAATGGTTCTTCTTAAATAAAAGTTAATGAACGTTTAGCTGTATTGCCAGAAATGTAAAAATAGTGACCAGAACATGATGTAATCTTAAGAAACATGGGAAATTTTGCCTTTGGACTGACCAAGGGAACATTTTCCGCTACTGGTGCTCTGACTAGTCTTGCAGTTGTTTGTAATGAATTACTTCGTTGCTAAAAAAAATTAAATGCAATTTTTTTATTCATTAGAATAATGCTTCATTCTTTGTTTGCTTGTTGTCTATGGCAGCCAGCCTACTGGCTGTGATGACTTTTTTTTACTTTTAGTTATTTTTGAGTTAGCAGCCCTTCATGTTTCCACATGCCTTGTAAACACTACCCCCCCCCCCCCCCCCCAAAAAAGTTACACTTTAACACTTTAGAAATTTACAATGACATATCAAAAGTAAATATACACCATCGTTTTTGAAATATTTATACATAGATATACATATACATAGCAGCCAAGTTGATGGAGATACCTCACAGCAGTATGCCTTCTCACTTGGCGTTTCAGTTGCCTTACAACAGGGATTATTTTCAACAGACTGCTTGACAGTCCGAAGACACCTTTCAGAGAGTCTGAATTGATGTGAAAGGGATGATGTTGATTATTTGCTTTGCTGGTGAAGTGTACAATCACTCTGTTGACTGTGGCAAAAGGAATCCTGAGGTTTTGTGCAATCTTACACTGGCTAAGTTCACTTTCAGACTGACCCACAATACACCGTCTGTGAAAATGAGACAACTCTTTTGCTCCTGGTGGTCACGGCATTGCTAATTACTTTAAACAATTTCCATACTGTAATCTATTAATATAAACAATAATAATACATCAACATGTTTGATCAGATTATTTTTCCAAGATAAAATTCTTTAATGAGGAGTGTCTATTTACTTTTGATGTGTCTCTGTATTTTATGGGGAATGTTATCATGTGTAAACAAGCCACTAATGAGCCATCATGCCTCCCCAATGTACCTGTGTAATAATTTGTATTAATACTACTTTTCTGATCTCCACACTAAAATATGAGATACAACTAATACGTAGCAAGTCCTGTGTTTTCTGTGGCGCTTGTTAAATAAATGAAGAGGCCAATGAAATGCCACCAGACTCTCTGGGTTTCTTAGACAGTTATTTATTATATATTTGTAGAAGTTATTCTGATCTGTTTATCACAATGCTGTAAACCTAAACCAGAACATGAGTCTACAGCATGAACACCTCTATGTGCTCTCATTTCTTTTCACAAGACAAAAAACACCCAACAGCAGTTCACAGACTTTGTAAACACATGAAATTATGCCAGACGCTAACATGCTAGCACACAATGACACACACCTAAAGACACAGTAACAGGATCTACAGCTTTGAATTCAATCCCATTAGACAGAGCTTTTCCTTAATTCTGTATTAAAGAGATTAAAGTTGTCAAGGGATACTGCATAATTAGGGAAATGTGATGGATAATGGAGGTAAAATAAGGATCACATATTACTAAAAATACTGGCAGTGCCAGTGACCCATTTCCGTAATGCACAGTGCACATTCACAGCTATATAACATTTCTACTGGCTCCAAGAGGCTAGGAAAAAAATCTGGAAGACTTGTGCCTTTGAAAAGCCTCTGAAAGGTTAAAGGTCATGAAGGACCTCCAGAACAGTGGCAATAGTCCAGGCCTGCGTTTCACAGCTGAATGCACAGTACTGACCATTTTCATTTGTTAGCTCCGGTAGACCCCTCCATGGGGACCTGAAAACAGAACACAGGAATCTAAAGTAGGGTTCAAATACTAAACATCAAATTTAAATAAGTCCAAGAGTTCTGGGTTATTGACTGAGAACCGCAGAGATAATAACACAATACAGAATATGGATGAAACTAATCAACATTATATAATTAATACTACAAAATGTGGTTGCGTTCCTCACAGTTACAAAACAAATTCACGGCAAGTGCTCATATGTGCCTGCGATAGTCTGGATTAGCTGTCCACATTGCTTTGTTCAAGAAAATTTATTCAATCATGTTTACCTCTCCAGATAAACATAATGGCGAGAGAGAACATTCTTCACCAGAAACACTGTCTTGTCATAGGTTTCCTTTCCAAGCTTCTTGGCAAAATACAACTTGGCACGTAAGAAATACCCAACTGGCCAAAGCCATTCCTGAGTAAAGAATAATTACAAACAGTATAATGAAGACAATAATCCTGTTACAAGGAATCAGTGTAATAAGATCACGTATTAACAGCTTTCACAAAGAAGAACTGATCTATCTTACAGGTCCTTGGTGGTAGTTGAAGCCTTTGGCTATGTTGTAGTTATCGTTGTCAAGTGCGTTGTCATAAACACCACAGTAAACCATGTCACTGTTTAAGACCAACAATTATTGAGCAGAGATGATTTTTAAAGGTTAATATTACATTACAAAGGTTTTAACAACTGTGATGAGAGGCAAGTCTTACTCTGGATCTAGTGTCTTCATTCCCAGTGGTCCGAGCAGCTTTTCTTCAGCAATACTTAAAGCTTCCCAGGCCCTCTCCACCGTAAACAGCTCAGGGGCCTACCGGGAATAAAATGATAAACTGGTGTTGATAATGCTTGGACTGGCAATTTAGCTAAATATCACATCCTTTCACTACAGGCTAATAAAAAAGGGCACACAAAACAACAAACGTCATCTGAGGATCAATCCAGGGTGCTTACCACTACCATGGCAATGGTAAAATTCGGCCTGAGCTGGTAGTCGCACCATGCGTTTGAGGCTCCACAACTGTCCTTATAAATCCCCCTCTTATGGACCAGCTCAGGATGTTTCTCATTGGGGTCACTGTGATCATGAGACACATAGAACATTTTCTCAAACTTATCCTGGATCTTTCGGTTCCACTCTTCGTAGGACACCGTCAATTGTTTACCTAGAGGAGTGAAAGGTGTGTAGGTTTTTGTTTTTTAAATAATCATGCTACACTTTGCACCAAACAATGGCATGTTGAAGTGTGTTGCCTTCTCACCATCTCTGTGGATGGTCATGGTGCTGTAAGGGAACAGACCCCACTTATGGAGCTCCACGAACCAGCGCACAGCTGATTTACACAAACCCACAATCTCCACAGCTGAGCCGTCTCTGTATGAATTGAAACAGACGAATGCATTCAGCATTACTGAACACAAAGTACTGTCTTGACACAACACATCTGAACACAAAGTACTGGCTTGACATGTCAGCACCAATCCACATATTGCACACACACCGATCAGTCATAACATTTCAACAGGCGAAATGCATAACACTGATTATGTCATTACAGTGGCACCTGCCAAGGAGTTGGAGGTACTAGGCAAAAACTGAAGAGTTAGTTCTCAAAGTCTGATATGTTGGAAGCAGGAAAAATGAGCAAGCACCATATTAAATAATGGTCTCTTCATGTTCAAAATAGCAGGTTTTGGTTGCTGGTATGCCGAGTTAAGTTCTTTCATGCGGGTCCAAGGAAGGACATTCACTGCACTGGCAAGAGTGTCATACGTGCCCAAGGCTCGTTGATGCATGTGAAGAGCAGAAGCTAGTAAGTTGGGCATGAGCCCAAAAAAGACTTGTCTAACTTGGTGGGTTGATCTATGTCTATATACATCAAATACTGAGCCAATAGTTCAGTCTCTCGAGTACAGCCAGCAACACTTCATCATTCTGCTGCCAACGACTTCTAATACCCATTTAGTCTGATTTCTCACATCAGACCTGTCCGACTTGGTTAAACCAGGTGGGAATTAAGAATCTCACCAAACATAGCCCTCTGATTCTCTGGGATACGCAACCTCCCCCACTGCAACAAGGCGACAATCGTAAGGGGAGTACAGTGTCACAAATGGAAAAACAAGGTGTAGGAAGAGCTAGACAGAATAGATGCAATATTATCCACCCAACATCTCAAACTGGAAATTTTTACTTAATTTTTTCTTAGTACAAGTCAGATAGCAGGGGCTTGTCTTTTTTTATCACTATTTTTTATCACTATTTTTTATCACTATGTAAAGCTGCTTTGTGACAATGTCAATTGTAAAAAGCGCTATACAAATAAAACTGACTTGACTTTAATTAAATGGCCAGAAGTTAAGGCAGTTCAACCTTCTGTACTACGTTGCCCTCAGGCCACATTGGAATGCAATCACTGTCCAATCACAGCCTCAGGATGACCCCTGATGAGGGCAAAGTAATAACTGAAGATGAATCACAAACATTATCACTCAGACACAAAATGTGATGTCAGTCATGAGAATCCTAGAAACAGAGGAAAACACTAGTTAAAAGAATTCGGTTTTTCTAGTCCCTGTATGTTTGCGAGTGATTATGGTTTATACCTGGGTGTAGCAGGAATCCCTTTATTGCGAGCTCGGTCACTTTCACCCATCTTATCCATCCATGTGCCACAGTTGAATCGGTTTCCTCCATACACAAAGCCCGTATCTGGATTTACCTTGGCCACAATGTTGAATCCTAACAGAAAAACAGATAACGAGCAGAAAACGAGATAATCAAAAATATATTATATTCCGGAATATTGACATGAACTCAATAATCTATATATCTATAATTTAACAAAAAGCTGAGGCCAAAAGAACTGACAATGAAGGAGGCCAGAAAAGGAACATCATGCTATGCTTACTTTAAACATTATCACAGTTAATGTTTTAATACAGTGTTAAATGTGGCACCTTCGTCTCTCATGTTGCGATCGATTTGTGGTCCGGCATTTCTCTCTCTGAACTCAATGCCTTGCAGGTGGCGCTGGAGAGCTTCATGAATCACATCACACAGAGGCTGATCCTGCACACACACACAGACACACAGACACACACACAAACACACACAGAACACAGGACAAATCATACATCCTACATCCACATCCTCCATCCTATACCCATACTACACCCACATCTTCCATCGTATACCAATACACAACCCCCATCTTCCAACACACACCCATACTACACTGACATCATATATTTCACAACTGACATCATAAAGTCAAATTTAATTAGAATGAGCAGGTGTATCCAAACTTTTGACTGTTACTGTATACTTAACCAACATCACATATACAATACTCACATCATACACACTATACTAGAATCTATTGTATTATACCCACATCATCCATACTACTACCCCATCATACATATGGTACTATACTCACATCATTCATACTGTTACAACATTACACTTACTATACCTACATATACAGCATCTCCCATACTACACCCATAGAATACCCACATCATACACACTATACTACACCCACATCATGCCTACTGCACCTGTGTGTGTGACTCACCACAGTGCCTGGTGCCTGAGGTAAAGAGTCATCTGTAGGGTACATCCTGGAAACAGGACATTGAAGAATAGCCGTTCCATCAGGCACGATGGTGCAGTAATCCTGAATACATTGCAGCCACCACCACACAGCGTCACGGCAGTTATATCGTGCAGCTACACCCTCGCCGAGCAAGTTGGGAATCAGACCGTGCCTCAGAGTGCCAGCAAAGGATAGGATGATATTCCTGAGAGACAGAGAATTTGCAACTCAAATGTCCCATAATGTCTGTCTACAAATAACAGGCTGAAGAAAAAAAACAGTTGCTTCTATTTTTAAATGTGTTTATTAACCATGCTGTCAATTACCTGGCCTCCAGGTGACGACCAGTGAGTAGCATGAGACCCCGCAAGGCGATGAACGTGTCCCTGCCCCAGCATCGGAAAATTCCAGAGGAGAAATGAGGCAAGCCTTTGAAAACGCAAATGAGTCAGAAATATCTATATTATTATCATGAAAAACAGATTCATTCGATATTCACCGAATCATCACCTAACCTGCTGCCATGGAGACGCAGTACTGTTCTTCCTGCTTGGTGATCTCATTGATGCGTCGTGGGACGTCGTGCAGCGCAGGAGAGAGGGGTGGAAGAGCAGGAGCACGACCTACACCACACATCTGAAGTGAACCCATGGCCAGCAAACGTACGAAGGATGACCCATCCTGCACAAAACTAACATGCACACAAATACATGCTCAGAACAATAATCACTGAGCTTAATATCTTGTTTACACAAACTTTAAAAGTGGTTAAATTTTGGTATATTTCTGCATTTTCCTGAGTTGCTATAGGTCAGTGACAAAAATAATTCAATTAAGATCAATACATGTTAAAGGTGCAAAGGTTATCATTTTTAGTGTTATTATAAATAATGTAAATCTCTGTTGGACATGCATAATATTTCTTTTGTATCATTCAAGAAAAAAGGCTCACGCTGATGGTCTTTATATCCATCCTGTATACGCATTTCATATCTACCCGCCTTACTGCCAACTTTGTGACTCTTACTTATTTTCCAATAATGTACATTTCCATCAATCTGACATGTCAGCAATGTGAAACTGGTTAGCAAACATAATGAAAAACTGACGGTGACATCTGTTTGAAGGTGGCATCTAAGGCTTTGGTGTACGCTCCGACCAGGATGGCATCAAAGTAGCAGGGGATGAGGTAGCGAGGGATGTGTTTCAGGTAACCAAACATGGCTTCGAACCACTGACCCACCTGCATACAGCAAAGGAAAAATATGTTTCTTATTCCAAAAATAAATAATCCATAAAGTTGGAACATTAATGTTTTCTTAAGTTACACAACCATTCAACATTATGTATCAAATATACCCGGAAATTTTTTTGTTGAAACCAGTTTGAATAAAATGGAATGAGGGAAACTTAGTGGCACAAAATTGCAGCTTTGTGGATGAGGACCAGTTTCTTATGAAGATATAAAGGGTCATTTTCTCACTCACTCAGTCATTTGTTTGCTGAACCGCTTAAGCGGTTAACTGAGTGGAGGCAGGGGTCTATATCAGCTGACACTGGGCGAAGGCGTGGTACACCCTGAACAGCTCGCCAGACATTGCAGAGCCAACACACACACACACATACATACAACCATTCACACACACTCACACCTACGGGCAATTTAGAACTGCCAGTTGGAACCAGCCTAACGTGCTGGTTTTTGGACTGTGGAAGGAAACCGGAGTACCCAGAGTTAACTCACGCAAGCACGGGAAGAACATGCAAATTCCACATAGAAAGACTAAAGACCGGGACTCAAACCCAGAACCTTCTTGCAGTGAGATAGACAGCTAACCACTATGCCACAGTGCCTTCCCTATAAAGGATCATTATAGCTTGCAAAGCACAGTGATTCGTAGTTAGAGGTGAAATTATACTTATTCCATTTCGGCTAATAGATCCCACTAAATTCTACATACAAAAGTTATCTAAATTATGTACCATAGAACAAGACTATTACAAGCTTGAAACCTGCTAAATATATCTATAAATATACTTCTATACATAATCTTATATTTTGTTTATTGTAATCGTATGGAAATACTTTGCCTTGTACACCATAATGTATACAATGATTTGTTTTAGAAACCTGGCACTCTGTATGGTTTAGGTTTCAGTGTGCCCACCTCTCCAAGTGTTCCTCTGCGAGCTACCAGTCGGTTACTGACATAGTCAATCATCCAGTCTCCCTGCCTTAGGTTATCACAGAACGGGTGGCCCAGGTCGTTCTTAGGCCTGATGTCAGCCATTACTGAAATCATGCCTGTGGGAAACACACATACCTCAGAGACAGCATCTGACACACTGTAACATTCCTGTTAATCAACAACAGGGCCACAGCATAATTAACACATAGAATTAATGACTAATTTTAAACATATGTTTTATATCTCTATTAACCCCACAAACACACGCGCACACACACACACACAAAAAATAATGAAGAGTGTATTACCAAATACACCATAAACCTTCCATTTTAATTTGCTTTTCTTATGTCCCCATGTATTATATTCTAAAACAATTATTCACATCAGGTTCAGTCACTAGTCCTAGGAACAACAAATATTTTATTTACACATTTTAGAATACAGGTTACATTTTGCCTAGGCCTTGGTTGTACCTTGGAGGCCACCATACTTGAGGGTTGTCCATCCAGGGATGTTATAACAGCCTCCGCCATCCTCTTTCTCCTCCTCATCGCAGCGGAACAAGAGCACATTCAGTTCTGCCAGAGTCAGTTTATCCATGATCCTATAGACAAGGGAAAAGTGCAATTTAACATTCTGTCTATTTCTGTCTTTGTCCTTTTCAATAAAAATATATTTTAGGTTTATTTATGTGTCTTTAAAAGTGAAGCTGATTGGTGTGTGTGTGTGTGTGGGTGTAAGTTCGTGCCACTTACTGGCTCAGTGGGGTCTTTAGTACGACCGGAGCATTCTCGTCAAGCACACTTCCTGCTTTGTACTCAGGGCTAAACTGAATGAGGTGACTCCTCAAAAAACCCACAAGCTCCTGCGCCTTCGGATCCAAACTCACCCTATAGAGGGATGACAGTAATAATTATAATAATCATAATTACTCACTCACTCATTTGCTGAACTGCTTACTTCTATGGTGTCTCAGCTGACTCTGGGCAACGACGGAGTACATCCTGAAGAGCTCATCAGAGGGCAACATACAAACCACCATTTACACTCACATTCATGCCCAGGAGCAATTTGGAACAGTCAATTAGCCTAACGTGCATGTCTTTGGACTGTGGAAGGAAACTGGAGTACTTGGAGAAAACCCATACAAGCACAGGGAGAACTTGCAAACTCCACATAGAAACACCCAAGCCTGGGACTTGACCAAGGAGTTTCTTGCTGTGAAGCGGACGTGCTAAGTACTACGCCACTGGGCCCTCCTATAATAATAATTAATAATAAAATAAATGCATCGGCAAGTAGTATTAAATGCAGAGCATTGTAAAATTCATTAAATATTAGTTTATAATACTTCCTGTATATGTTTGCCATTTCCTATATACAGATAAACAAAACACATACGAGTTATTCATTCCTATATACTCTGAAACAGTCAGCCAGTGAATAAAACACAGCGATATAAGAAATGATGCGTATATATCATCAGTATTATGTTCAGTACCTGAAAGCGATGACGCTGCCGGGCGTGAGACGCTCAAACACAATCTCCTGTACAAACTCGCTACGGCCACGTGATGTTACTCCAGCCTGCTTCACCACACCGCTATCCTTCAGCTGAGACCAAAAAAAATATCGCAATGGAAAAACTACTACACTCTCCAGAATGACAGAGTGATTAGTGCATAAATAAATAAACTACAGGATGAACAATCTCCATAGATATTCTTACTGATTTCCACACTAAACACTAATGCATTATCTACCACTGGATTACTAATACTTATGAGTTCTTTGAAAATGTTATAATTTTCAACTACAATCATGATGCATTTGCTAATGTTTCATGAGTCTAGCTTTTTCAGTAAGAATATTAAGAATGTACAAGTCATTTAAAATAGCACCATTCATATTTAGAACCTTCCAGTGCCTGTACCGGACAAGTACCACTGCAGTACAAACACCAACAAGCCTTCATCATCCCTTGCATGTCCCACTTCTTCTGCATATAATAAACATTTAAGTAAAAGTGAGCAGCTTATCTTAACTTTTAAATTCAGGGTTTCCCAAACTAGCTGTTACAAACCAATGTAAGGTCACCTCTTTTACAAATGAGGTCAGGAGTAAACCTCTTTGGTTTTATTTAAAAAACTAATGCCAAGGCCTAACTGGGGCTGTTCGGGTCAACATGGTGGTGTAGTGGTTAGCATGTCCACCTCACAGCAAGGAGGTCCTGGGCTCAATTACTGTGTTCAGGCGTTTCCGTGTGGAGTCTGCAAGTTCTCCCTGTGCTTGTGTGGGTTTCTTCCTGGTCCTCCGCTTTCCTCTAACAGTCCAAAGGCAAGCACACCAGGCTAACTGACTGTTTCAAATTGACCCTAGGTGTGAGTATAAGTGTGAATGGTTGTGTGTTGCCCTGCGATGGCCTGGCGAGCTGTTAAGGGTGTACCCCGCCTTCACCCAGGGTCAGCTGAGATAGGATCCAGCATCCCCAAGACCCTTGTAGAATTTAGCAGTTCAGCAAATAAGTGAGTTAGTGAGTAGCTGTTTGGCAAAAAGGTGTGAACCTCTGGTCTAATTTATCTGAAAAAGGGCTGAAAAACAGTGGGAGGAAACTGGAGTACCCAGAAGAAACCCACGCAAGCACAGGGAGAACATGCATGCAAACTCCACAAAGAAACACTCTCGCAGAGCACGAGAATTAAACTCTGGACTTTCTTGCTACCACTACGCCTCCGTGCTGCCTGTGATCAAACTCAAAACTCCCATAAGTCACTAACCTGGATGTGTTCTTTAATCTCCACTGTGAACTCAGGCAGACCGTTAATGCTCTTTTCATCTTTTTTGTAGGGCCCAGTCTGAGTCTCTACAGTACGGGCTTCCAACACCACCTCCTCTATCTTTCCTGAGAGAGGGAGAGGGAGAGAGAGAGAGAGAGAGAGAGAGAGAGAGAGAGGATGAGAAGAGATAGCAAGTTCCAGCTAAAGAAAAAAAAAACAATAGTTTTGTATCCAAATAAATCATATTTTGTAATTTCTACTACAGCGATGCTAAATTCTAGATTCTGATTGGTCAAAATGTGTTGATTAATTTTTATAATGTCTGCATTGACATTACTGCAGTGGATACTTAAATTAGATTTATATATGTATACTGACAGTCATTTAAAATGTCTAAATATCTGTACTTTTAGGGGGGGTTGGGAGGATATCCGGTGGCTTTAGTGATAGTACTCGGACACTTGAAAAAATGATGAGTTGTTATTTTGTCACGCTTCATTGCACATGTTTAGGTCACTTTGCAAAAGTGGACCAAATGCAGTTAGAGCAAAACACAATGTGTATCTGCACCATTTGGGGAGTGGTTTGGAAAGCCTATATAAAGGCTCAAAAATCTCCAATATTGTTAGTCTAGTGCACGTCATAATGCCACGTCTATCACGTGAACAACGTCTCCGGGCAGTAGGTATGGTGGAGGCCGGGTTGATCTACAGTGAGGTAGCGAGGCGTATGGGCTGTACACAACCCACCATCAGAAACCTGACTGACCACCACAACATGACAGGGTCAGTTGACGACAGGCCACGTCCAGGGCTAGAGAGAGATGGCTCCTGAACAGGATCGCTACATCCGGTTGCAGCACTTGTGGGGCCGGTTTCGCAGTGCTGTATTACCACAAATCACCGCCTGTATCACTGCAAATCACCGCCTGTATCACCGCAAATTACTGCCTATATCACCGCAAATCACCACCTGTATCAATGCAAACGGAGGCCATACCCGATACTGACTGTTGTGACTTTCATTTCGGCAGGTGCCATTTTGTTTTGTTGTTTTTGATGTGCATCATTTATTATTGACACTTTTGTTTGTTGTTTCTGAAGCCAACATGCTAAACAAATTATTCATGTTACAAAAATTCAGTTTTGGGTACCAGAATAAAAATTATGTCAAAAATTATGGTTTCAAAGTTTTTAATGACTGTCAGTATACCTTTTGTTATTTTTTACTTGTAAGAATTCCTTACTGTTTCTAAACCTTTTCTTATACAGTGACCAGTAAGCCCGCAATCACACTCAGATGAAGACCATGAAGACAGCACTTGAAAATTTTGATGAGTGCAGCAGGGATTTTGCTAAAATGAAAAACATGTGCAGTTTTCAAGTTCATATTATGTTCTTAATTTGTCCTTGTCTAACATGTTCACTCCACACACCACGTCCAATACAATCATACTACTAATCAAATCACACCCCATCATACCACATTCTCAGTACGTCTGTCTGGTCCTTACAAATACTGTGCTACCCTCTGCACTTTTTCATTCACTATTAACACATCTGTACCACACTTGAACTATATCAATGAAGTCCCTACTATACTTTTGCCACATTGTTACTACATCCTTAATTCTTACCTTGATGACATCTGCATTATGTTTTATTATTATTATTTTTTTTATATATATCCAAAGTTCAACCACATCCTTCACATACACGGAGAACATAACACATCCTTATTAGTTTTGAATTAATTGTACTAGTTCTTGTTGCATCTTGTTATAATATCAGTGAATGAAAATAACTTGTTCTGGACATTCCACAACATTTAACCCAGTTGTGTACTGATAAGCAAATTACCATGGTATGATAAGAATAAAAGCCATAAGAATGAAAATGATAAGAATAAAATGAAGAAAATGATAAGAATAAAAGAATAAAAAAACCTTTGGGGATGCCACACCTCTAATGTTGATTATTTTCGTATGGTAAAATATCCCCAGCATTTTACACAAACTGAAGTAACCAGTGTATTGGTGCTAAATGTTGCACATTGTTTTGGGAGACTCAGTTACAAGGGTTCATTCAGCACACACAAGGCTCACCTGGGATGAACATAGGTGGAACCTCGACTGAGTATTGATGGTGCTTGGGGTTGCGGAAGGCGGTGCGACATACAGCAACGACGGACTGGTGTGAACTGGGAGAGTGACGGGTCACAGCAACAATGTCTTCATCCACCTGATCCACAAACACCTGGAGAGAGGGCACACACAAACACGTTATATACAGTATACAGTACATAAAGCACTACAGCACATACACACTCATCAGCAAACGCCCAGAGAAAGGGCAAACGCAATCACACTTAACACTTAACCCACACATAAACACACTGTGCTCACCTGGTTGAAGCCATTAACTGCAAGCTCCTGGTGCAGGCGGTTCAGAGCCAGTTTGCCGGCGATGACGCCCGTCTGTAGGCTGACTTGGCCGGGGCTGGGCTGCTTGGCTTGCGGGTTCCACTTCTGATAAAAGCGCTCCTCAGACACCACTGAGATCTGTTACTCAGCACAATGTACATGCCATGTTACACTTATCAATTTGTGATAAAGGGGATACTATACTTTTTACAACCTTTTTTTAAACTATTCTTATTGTTATATTTAAACAAAAAGGAAGCTGTTAAGAAGGTGAGCTTACCTGATGAGGTACAAGCTCATCATAGCCTCGAGTGCTACCTGTGGCACAGCAGGCCATAGAGACAATAGCAGAGCTCGGCAACGAGTCGAATGCAGAGCGGATCTGCGACAGAAAAATAAACAAACAAATTTAGCTAATATCAAGTAGTAGACGTAGTAGCAGTATTTATACATTTAATTAGTAGATATCAAATCTTGTACTTCCTGTCAAAATTTCTATGTTCTATGTATAAAAATTTCTATGTATAAAAATATACTTCAAATTACCCTTCAAATAGCAAGGAAACTGCTAAAGGAAGACTGTCAGAACTTTGCAGGTGTGGCTCAGAAATTAAGGCTTTGGGTTACTGATTAGAAGGTCAGAGGTTCCTCTGAGAAATGAGATGGTACTGTGTTACCTGTATAGGGCATTCATTGTCATGTGTAATGTCCAGGAACATGGCGTGGGCAATGCTGGGCACCAGAGGACGGAGGCTCGGCTGCAAGAATGCTCCTACAGGCTCTCCACCATAACGGTACACCAATCTACCCTCCTCGTGACTGTCTCCAGCACTCATCGCCTCTGTGACACACACACACACACACGCAAACAAACAAACAATAGATAAACAATTATACAGAGGTCATACAGAAGTCAAGATACAGTCTAATATAAAAAGAAATTATTGTGCTCTCACTCTTTAGAAGGGTAGCACAAATACAAAACATATGCCAACATGCTCTGTTAAAAGTAACACTACAGAAGCAAGCGAATTAGAACTCAAAACACAACATCATGATAAACATTCTCATATAGCGTTCATTTGCTGTTAGCTGTATTAGTATTATAGTAAAATACTGTTATATGTATAGTAGTGTGCAGTAAAGATTATACACCACCACTTTTGTCTAAAAGGCCTCCTAAAAAAAGAAGTAAGAAAATTACCTTTTTTGGTGAAATGTTTTGAAAAATGCTATTGTAGGCAATGAGAACCAAAATAATAATAATAATAATAATAATTCCGACAAGTATATTGAGGTAAAAGTATGGCTAATAAACAAACAAACAAAAAAAAAAAACACTGAAAATACCAATTTTTGGAAAGTGTTGCAAATTTTATTTTTAGTTTGTACTTTTGCGTAGCCTGAATGAACTTCAAACCATACGGAATGGTTTAATGAGTGAAGAAATGAAAAAATACAGCAGTGTGCAGTGATGATTACACATTTAACAAAATGAAGATACAGAAGTACAGAAACCAAGTACTATTCACGTATTTATTTCATGTAATATTGGATCATATTGATGAGAATAAGTAAACAAACAACAATAT
>JAQMYF010000013.1:9052108-9084942 GCA_030014195.1 Neosilurus mollespiculum | reverse complement strand
GTGCAATGGCTGAGCCTCACCCTGGGTGAACCACCTTCTTGATCATGGTATCTCCCCTGCCAGGTAAGTATGAGTTCCAGCTGCCTCGGCTGGCGACTGCACCACAACGCACACGGTTCACCAGGATGGTAAGTACATGTAGTTCCAATTTTCATACAAACACCCGAGTGGAGAGCACTGCCGTTAGCATGTGATACGAAACGATGCTACATTAAACGATACACAAAGGCTTTGGTCGTCTATTTTCTTAACAATTCAGTACTTGAGTCCCATGATGCACTGGTGCTGAATATGTAACATGAGCCACAACACGAGCCTCCCATAATATTCTAGATTGAACAGGCGTGAAGCATGGCCGCCATCTTGTTCAAGAAATTGCACAGCAGCTGATGAGAGACACACATACGCCTAGATTACCTAAACTAAACAGTGCCACAACATAATTTGTCATATCTACTTTCTTTGTGTCGGGTGTATGAAAAAAAATCAGATATATTCCGCTTAATCAGGGTGCTACCAGCTTTGACAGCGCGCAATTCCTTGAGCAAGATGGCGGCTCGCTTACATGTTTGTGTGCAGTTTAGGCAATAGGACCGTCAACTGTAGTCTTTTAGCGTACCAGAATATTCACAATGCCTCATTTTTATCTTGACACAATCACTAACATCTCAACAGTCAGACTAAGATAACGAGTGTATTTCTTTACAATAAGCAGTTAAAAATCAGTAAAACATTAAAGTTTGGTGATTTTGTGATTATATTAAAGTATCTACCGTTAGCTCCACCCACTTAGTGTTACACTAAGACGGCAAGTTACAGCCAAAACAAAATAACTATCATATCTATTAATTGTTTTAGCAAATAAACGAAACTGTTTAAGTTACTATAAGTAAATATATCGTTACAGTTTGTGAACAAAAGGCGCTGAGCAAGCACAAATAAGAGCGGAAGTTTCTGTCCGACCGGAAATGAGCACTCCGGAAACAATACCAAATACACAGTTCCGGATAGAAAGTTCCGTCTGCCACAAGTTAGGATGGTGTTACTTTGTATTTCAGAATGTAGTATATAAAGTACATTTTTACAACTTAAACGCGGATTAAATGTCGTGGGTGCTACATTTAGTTGAAGCGTACACAAATATTTGGGCTGTATCCAGGACAAAAATTAGGGTTTTAGTTTACCGTAAATCCCCTAATATATATATTAAACGAAAACCGAAACTTGTACACTATATATTAAAAAAAGCAGGCAGCTTCATGCGTTCATGTAACACCACTGGATGATCCAATTAACAGAGACAAAATGTACTAAACACTACGTTATTTTACAAAAAGTATGCATATCTGAAAATACTGTTTAGTTTAATGCAAAGTCAGTGTAGCGAGACGGATGTCTAAATAGCTTACAGGGTAGAATCGCTTCTTTTACACACATACATACACAAATATACATATGACAGCCCTGCGATGGCCTGGCGAGCTGTCCAGGGTGTACTCTGAGATGGGCGCCGGCCTTCCCGCGACATTAATTAGGATTAAGCACTTCAGAAAATGAATGAATGAATGAATTGGTAAGATTTAGTTGAAAAAGCCTGGGCCAGGGTGTACTCTGCTTTCGCCTGTGTCGGCCGTGACCCTTGAAAGATTACGTGGTTTGGCGAGTGAGTGAGTAAGTAAGTGGAAAAGTACACAACATAGTACACACACAAACAGCAACGTTAAAAACCCCCTTTCAGAGGTGAAATGTGAAGTCATAGAGATCACAAACATCTTATTTTCATGATTCCTTGGCGAAAAAATAAATTGTGGCCAATGATTTTAATACATACTGTCTAAACACAGTAAAAGGCTGGAATCAACAAACACAGATCAATGCGGATTTGTGGCAAGTTTCACCACAGATACTGACATTTTAATTATTCGTTGATTCATTTTCTGAAGTGTTTAATCCTAATTAGGGTCTTGGGGAGGCTGGGGCCCATCTTAGCCCAGTGTGGGTGAGGGCAGAGTACACCCTGGACAGCTCACCAGGCCATCGCAGACATTTAATTAATTACCCCCAAAAAAACCTTCACAGGATTTTTTTTTTCATGATACAAAGGGCAAATATTTGAACTAACAGAATTATACCTACCTTTAAAAACATTTCCCAGACCAAAACAGTTTATCTTTCCACGAGTGACTCACCAGCCATGTTCACACAGCACTTTATATTAAGGCCTCCTACATGTTTATGTTCAACAACATCACCTTCCTTTATTTTATTTATTCTGGAGATACAGTACTTCCCACCAGAATGCATTAAAGGCACTTATCGCTCAAAACAAACAAATAAAAACACTAAACTTAAACTAATGCAAACTCCAGACAGTAAAACAATACACATGAGGGGGAAATCCTTCTGCAAAGTTCTACATTTTTACATCCATACTCCTTAAACGTCAAAAAGAAGAAAAGAGATTATATTTTTAAATTGCTTTAATTACTCTACCTTGTGTTCCTGGTGTCTGAAATGTAGAGTCATAAATTGATCTCACTTGCTACTAATTAGGTTCATAACAGCGCCCCCTAGGGGTCCCACTCACTCACTCACTCACTCACTCAATCATTAATTGCTCAGTACCCAAATTGCTTAATCCTAATAGAGTCGCAGGGAGGATGGAGCCCATCTCAGCCGACACTGGGTGAAGGCAGGGTACACCATGATTTTGTTTATGTTTATTGCAATAAATTAATACACTGGTGTATTAATACCTCTGGTTCTGGAGTATCCATGTCCTGCACATTCATTTTTTCCCCTGTATAATACAGACTGTAATTCTATAATACAGCCCCTTCAACTCAAAAGACTAAACACTAAAACACTATGATGTGCAAAACCCCTTCATGTGTACTTCAGGACCATTGCTGGGAAACTGTGGATTAACAAAAGATTGTTTTTGTATTTTTCCATCTCTATTCCCTTTCATGCTTCTCTGTGCTGGCTGGTCACTGTCATGCATATATATGACTGTCATACATGGGACAAGTGTTAGTGTCAATGTTAAACAAGTGCCAATTTTAAATTCACCACTGCCCCCTAGTGGCATACTTCACAAAAAAGTAATATATAATAGCAATAATTATGATAATTTATTTAAAAAGTGCAAACTTTTAAAAGTACACCCCTTCCCGGAGCCCTGTCCACGGGCCACCCAACTGTCCGGCAATGCTGCGTTTATTTTAATGCATCACATTAGCATGAGCATCCACCCACACATACCAATCTATGTAAACAAAAAAACAAAACAAAAAAAAACAACCAAACAAACAAAAAAACATAAACAGCAGGTAGGATGAGTGGGGTGTTTTCTGGCTGGGTGGGTTCATGAAGTAGAGCCTCTATTCGGTTGCCTGCTAATGCGAGACGCAGGCTGCACACTGGGCCGCTCTTAATGCATCACACTATCTTAGGACAAACATAAAGACAAATAAAAAATACAATTCAAACATAGGCTAAACATGGCATAGGGGTGATGATGGGTGAGTTTTCGGGATTGAGGTGCCGTGATGGGGGTGGGGTTGTCTGGGGTGCCATTCTTGGTGTGGCATCTACCACAGCTAATTAAGCCTGCCTCCAATGGTCCTGGCTGGCTGATTATTATTATTATTATTATTATTATTATTATTATTATTATTATTATTATTGTTGTTTTGTTGTTGTTGTTGTTGTTGTTGTTGTTGTTATTATTATTATTATTATCACTATCATTGCTGTTATTGTTATTATTACTATGATTATTGTCATTGTTATTCTTAATATTATTATTGTTATCACTACCACTATCACTATTATCTTAATTATTATCAGTATCTAAATTACTATCAATATTAACATTATTTATTTACTTTTATCTTTTAATATATATTTTTTTAATGTTTAATCTTTTTTTATTCCCTTTTTTTGCCATCCTAAGGAGTGTTCATTGATTCATTTTCTGAACTATTTCTGATTAGGGTCGAGGGGAGGCTGGCGCCCGTCTCAGCCGACTCTGGGAGAGGGCAGAGCACACCCTGGACAGCTCGCCAGGCCATCGTAGGGCAGAAACACACTGATGTCAATGCAGACTCTTGACGACAGTGAGAGCCATGGTCGGCCTTTGATAACCCAGTTAGCTGCACTGGGGGACAGCAGTGACATCCCATTGATAGTGGGCTTGAACCCCCAACCTTGGGATCAGTAATCCAGCACCTTACCACCAGGCCGCCACCACTGCCCTTCCTAGGGAATGTATGAGTGTAAATGCATCATTTTCTTTTAAGTCATTTACTTACCTGTCTTTTTGTTTTGTTGTTTTATTTTACTCTTTCTCTTATGTTATTTTGTCTCAACACCCTGTGATCTTTTCTTTTTGATCCTTTTGTAACTGCACTTTATTACAAAAAAAAACCAAACAAAACAAACAAACAAATAAATAAATAAAAGTACACCACAGGCACCTTTCTAGATAGAAAACACTCGGCAGGAAAAAAAGCTACATTTGACTATCCCACCTGGAAGGTACACTTTAGTATGTTTTTTTTTTTTTTTTTTTACATGTAAACACAATTTATAATTATAATGTAATGGCTTGGCACATGTCATGGATTAACCCTAAAAATATTTCAGCACAAAAATATCAGCACCACACAGAAATTGGTTTTAGCAATTACTTTACTTTATTTCAAGGATAAATTAACGGAAAAGATGAAAACATACAGTAAACAAAAATAATAAAGCAACACAGTAATGCAATAAGCTAAACAACCAATAATTAACATGTAAATATACTGAGTCTGTAATACTGGCTCACAAGAAGAAGAACTATGTAATATGTATCAGGCAAGAATAACTGCTGGAGCATTGGTGTGCAAAATATTCACGAAGCAAAAATTGCAATTGTTAATAATATCTAATAAATCAACACTGAGTTCAGAAAATGCTCAAAGTCACTACAGAGCTTGTTTGTTGTTTGCTAAGTTTGTGTGCTTATACCTGTATGTTCTGTTTAAAATTAAATATCATTTATGCTTTATAATGTGAAATCATTGTGCAAATAACTAGCAAATGAAAAGCCCTCAGGATTCACATTACTTATTTAGAAGAAAGTTAAACATCCTATCCAAGGAAAACCTAAAACTGAAATAATAAAAATCTGTTTGTCATTTGTCTGTCTTTCTTCTTCTTCTTCTTCTTCTTCTTCTTCTTCTTCTTCTTCTCCTCCTCCTCTTTATAAACGGATTTAAGAATGCCTTGTACATTAAAATATTCTCACTTGTGTTTCATGCCATATTTACACATCTACCAAGGAGAAAACAGAGTATGAAAATATCTTAAATATTTTTAAAACAATACATTCATTTCACATCCTCCCTTTATTTTGTAACAAAAAAAGTTGGCATAATCAGCACATCAATTCAATCCACTTCAATTGAAAATAGCAAATGTCTATAATTCATTTAAATAAAGAAAATATTTATTATTACTTGAATGCAAACTTAGTTAAACAGATTATTGACATTAATGGAGCTGTTGTCAATTCATAAATAAAATATAATGCTCCACAATTGTCTAATAAGAGTTATCACATGTACCTAAGGTATATCTAACTTATATTATAAATAATGTCTAATTAAATATTGAACTTGGTAAACTCATGAAAGAAAAAAGCTTAAAATACGTATGGGGTGGTAAAGAATTCTTGATTGTTCACACATGTTGCTGTTGATTGGCCAACATTGCTGCTTCCCATCTCTGAACGAGGGCACTTTTCCTTCGGACTCTGGTATAAGGTGCCTCAGGAAACTAAAGGAAAGAGTTTCACCCGTAAAACTGCTGCTGTCGCCAGTTTCATGGTGAAAATGTACAAATTTTAATTGCACATCACAAATGATGGAGAAACAGGATGCATGAGTAATGACATGAGAAATTAAGCTGCATTGAAGGTTGCTTTAATTGCATGTGCATGGGATATATTTGAGTAATGAAATTCAGTGCAGAAGATGTTTTGTCAGGTTTTTTCTTCTTTTTTTTCAACATCAGTAGTAATGGTTCTAACCTCATGGTAAAACTAAGGGTAATTACCCTAGGGTACTTACTCCAGAAACCCCTGGCAATTTTTTTCCAAAATCGGTGGTGAAGGTGCCATTTTGGGCATTGCATCATGGGTACATTGGGGCTGCTACTACTTTTATATCTGCATGGGGCAGGGGCATTCGGGACTCCCTGGGCTTTTTCTGTGGTTGCTGCTACTCCATCGGCTATTTCCGGCCAATAGCTTTTGTCAAACATATATATGTACACAGGAAGCCAAAGAACATGTTGTTATAATGCACTACTTCCTGGCTCAGTTGGCTGCAAAAACGTTGTACTCTCTGCAGCTTTTGTACACCGTAGCTGTGGACCAATATGGTGCCAAATGCACCCAAAGCTATTATCCAATACCACAAGAAATAGCAGAGGGAGTCCAGAATGTAGGATACTGTTTATTACTAGAAATGCAAAATTGATTTATAAGCTTAACCCCTAAGGTCTCGAATGTTCTCCGGGAACTCCAGTTTCCTCCAACAGTCCAAAGACATGCACATTAGGCTAATAGGCTGTTCTATATTACCCCAGGTGTAAGTGTGAATGATTGTGTGTGTTGGCCCTGTGATGGTCTGGAGAGCTGTTCAGGGTGTACCCTGCCTTTGCCCAGTGTCGGATGAGAAGGGTTCCAGCCTAATAGGCTTAAGTGGTTCGACAAATGAGTGTGTGAAGAGTATTTCCAGGAATACTGTGTGATAAAGGTTTGAAATGTGATAGATTTTTGGCCCCTGGTATACAAAACTATGTTACTCAAATGCATCCATGAAGAACATTGCCATGTAAACAATGAAAATAAATGACAAAATAAATAAAGTTTTTAAAGAATGCGATAGTGGACATGATGATGACATACCTTCTGATCGCAGGATAAAGTAGAACGGTCCATTTTTCGTACCCTTAAAGGGGAGGAAGGGGAGGACTTACATTTCGCTGGCAAACCTCCTAAAATAAAAACAAACCCAAACTTAAAAACAATTTCATTTAAGCAATGTCGGAAACAAACAAAAAAAAGGCAATATTACTTTGTAAAATACTTCACTATGACTACGTTTGTGCTTTGACAAAGATTTAAATCAAATACCTGGCTTATCATAAGTGAAATTCTGCAGTGAGCTGGGAGACACCAGAATTGTGTCATACTTTTCTTTGGCGTACAATTGTGCCCTCTGCCTCCTGAACTCTTCATCTCTCTGCTTCACCTCTTTGATCTCCTGGTCCACCAGAGAGAGTGTGCTGTGTGATCGCAGTTTGAAGAAGGGATTGTTGTGGAATGTGCTTTCTTGGGTCTCCTGGCACGCAGTACTCAGGCAGAATTCGGAAGCACTTCGAATAATGAGATTAGATGTTTCCAGGATGATGACGTTACTTGAGTCTGAGGGCCACTCATGAAACTTGTTTGTCAGTGGCGAAAGCAGATTTTTCCCCCTTTGACGCTGGTTCAAGGGTTGCGACTCTGGCTCAAGGATGATGACGTTGTTGGCCACCATCTCATGATAGGTCGGTTTTGATGATGCTGGTGAAGCAGTAATAGAGAAGATTGGTGGTATGGTGTTAGAAGGTCTCTGTGATCTGCACCTGTCCTCACGTGTGTTGTACGTCTTCCTTTTCTCCTCTTGATCTGACCTTGTCATCATCAGAGTCGCTGGTCTGGGTTTATTTTGCACAGGTTCACTAGAAGATGGCCTTGACGAGGCCTGCTCTCGTTTGAAGCATTCCTCTCGTTCCATAGTCTCACGGATTTCCCTTTCAACTGGAGTCTCTGGCTCGTCGTAATGTGACCGGTAGCTTGTATCATCCAGGCCTGAGTCATCTGAACATGGGCTAAATTGGGTATACTGGCAGTCACCAAGACTTAAATTTTCTGAATCCGGATCTCTCTTGGGCCGCTCCAAGTTGCGCATGGAGGTATACATGATGTTATGTCCACCCTGCTTTATGGTATGCTGCTGTACCTGGGCTTTGCATTGTTCTTCCATTTTCTGCCACTGCTTACGAGCCATCCTGAAATCCACATGCTCTGTGCTGACGTTCTCGCTTTGAATCTCCTGTATCACGCAATAGTCTTGCGGCAACTTCTTATCAAGCTCAGAGGTTGAGGCAGACAAGCGCTGCAGGTTGTGTTTCACATTCTGGCTTGAATCCACTTCATTCTCTGAAATTTTGGATAAACTACTGTAGTGTATGGAGTCCTTATAAGAAATGTCTTCCAGCTCACATTCAGTGGAACATTCTGGATGTTCAAGAGTATCAACACTTTCTGTCAACACTGTTGTATCTTCTTCTTCATCAGGCTCAGCTTTAGTCTCGGACTGGCTATTAATTTCATTCTCCATCGCATGGTTTTGGTCGTTTTCCTCGATGTTGACGTCAAGGGTATCTGATTCCAAAATGCCACCAAACTCGTCTTCATCGACAACAGGAGAAAACATGGTCTTCCACTGCTCCTCAGCATCACTGTCTGATGAGACAATAGCCATCTCCACATGCACGCAGTCACTCAGGTCATCTCTATCATTATCATGGCAGGACTCAGTAGAGGCATCAGAAACAGCCAGCTCCTTTATTTGCTGTTCCAATACAGATTCTGGCTCTATTTTAGGAGCTTCCTGTGGTTCGTGGTGATTTGGCTTTTCTGCATCAACAGAGGATGTGGTGTTATTTTCTTCCTCCACCAGCTGACCTTGCGCTTGGGGATCATGGTCAGGCTCTGGAGATGGCACAGATTCTTTAAGATTTGACTCCTTTTCCTCCATCTCTTTTATCATCATGTCCTCTTGTTGGCTTGCGTTTCCGTCACCTTCCTCTGTGCTCTCACATTCATTGGCTATGTCACTGCTTTTGTGCTGAGTTGCGAGTGGGGAGTTGCCCTTTTCAGTATCCAGGCATTCGGAGAAATGTTCATCAAGGCATTCTTTATCATCCTCACTGTGCTGGTATTTGTCCTCTTCTTTTTCTCCAAGATCCATTTTATGCTCTTTTACATCAGCAATTTCTGAAAGCTGGCTGGTCTCCATGGAGACGGCCTCAGGGAGGTTTTCTTGCTCTTTTTGTTGCTCGTTTAAAGAGTCTCTCCTACCTTCAGTTATTTCATTCCCATTTGGTCTTTTCACACCAGCTGTGGCTCTCTATGAAAGTTAGGTTAAAAAGGTTTAGGCTCATGACAACACAGAATAGTGTGGGGAAAAAATTAACCATGAACACTGAACTTGAAACAACATCTTGCCATCCTTACACTCTCATAATAAAGGAACAATTAATAAACTCCATGAGCCTAGTAGGTCAATCAGTTGTTCAAACTCTCACAATGAAATGTCATCATGTCACTTTAAAGGAACCTATTCACATACTAGGCATAATTGCACATCAGCCATAATGAGCTTCTGAAACCATTTTCTTACTCCCATACGTGAGTCTCAATGACCCCTACACCAGACGTAATGATTGGTAGTCATCGCCTATTTTTTTATTTCTTTTGAAATCATACACCTCCTTCTGTTTCTTAATCTCAGACTTTTCCAATTTCTACGCATCAGTGTTCCACTACCAAGTTAGTGCACATGTGCAAGGATTTCCCTCGGGTCATGCAGTCTTGTTATCGTTATTGTAAACAGACATAGAACCAAAACAAGATGTAAAACAGGTAAAGAAGAGATACCAAGCCTGTGAGCTGGGGTGATTTTTTCAGGAAACCTTTGTATTTAGCCAAAATGAACTGATAATGGAACATAAAACACATAGGCTATTTACTAGTGAATGAGCACCTTTAAAGGGGCCTGTTCATGCACCAGGCATATTAAATTAATATGAAATACAATGTTGTCTCTTGGAAATAAAATGGAATCAGCTACAAGGTCTTTCTGAAACCATTTGCTTACTCCTGTCTATGAGTGTCAATACCCCCGATGATATCAGTCAACGATTTCAACTTTTTTTCATTTTCTTTTTAAATTGTATGCCTTCTTCTGTTTCTTAACACTTGGTCTCAGACTTTTCCACTTTCTACAAATTGGTGTTGCACTGCCAATTATTGCACATGTGCATGAAGTTAAAATTAATCCTAACTGCATTATATGTGCATATATTTCAAGGATTGAAAACCTCACTGATACATGATATAATTAGCCATATGTAGCAAACAAAAATGAAAGTCCAGGAATTTGTGTTCATATTAAAACCTGGGACAGATGGCTGCAGACTGTGTATGGTCAGATATCCTTAAGATTTCCAGACATCTGTTTTCTGAACTTCAGAACAATTACAGACTTCAATCTTTCCATTTGCATCATAATTACAGGCAAGATCAGACACAAGACATGAGCATTGATGAGTTCAGCTGAAGAGTCCCCTGATACTTTAGACTGCACTGCTTTATCCTTTATTCCATCACTCTTTTAACACATTTCTACCTTGAGAATGAATCCACTGTATACCTGAGGATTTTTATAAGACAGATATACTTTACGGTGGCACAGAGGCATAGTGGTTAGCATCCTGGTTAACACCCGGGCTTGGTGAGGGTGTTTCTGTGAGAAATTTGCATCTTCTCCCTGTGCTTGCGTGGGTTTCCTGAATTAATGAATGAGTAAGATACATGTTACTTTATTTTTGTTATATGGTAAATAGAAAAGCTTTAATTTCCTACAAATCCTACAAAATATTGTGTTGTATTAGGCCTTGTGCTGGCCTGGCAATCTATCCAGGGTGTACCCTGCCCTCGCCCAGAGTCGGCTAAGATGGGCACCAGCCTCCCCACGACCCTAATTACGACTGTGCAGCTTGGAAAATGAATGAATGAATTAATATTGTGTTGGAGTTGGAGTTATTATAACTGTACACTGTTCAAGTGTTTAATTTAATCATGATATCTTAGCATTTTCAAAGCAAAATAAAATGTTATACAACTCTGCATTGCCACTGCAATTGCTAATTTATTATATGAGTGTTTAAAGCTGACTGAAAAAAAGACCAACAGGCTTGCTCTTCCAAGGCTGGGAGAACTCTGTGAACTGTCTGAACTGTTTGTTCCGTGAAAAATATGACCTTTGTTTAATTGAACATGATGCTGTGATGTGTATATTAAAGAAATAACAATCTCAGATGGTTTTATTACTGTAGAGTGGTATACTATATGATTTCACATCTAACAGAAATGTGTTCTCGCTGTGTTCTCTCCAGAACATTTGGCAAGCACAAATTTTTCATTCAGTGTCAGTGTTCAAAAACAGCATGAAACGGTTGCTTGGAAACAGAAGGTTGGATTAGGAGGTCATTTGCTTATGCAGAGTGAATTTTATGAGTCTTATTTATTATAAACTCTTACAGACTATTCATATATTCAGAATAACTTTTTCAGTTGTATTAGTTTTATGTAGAGAACTGTGTAATGGAATGAAAATCTATTTTAGTGGAAAGGGCACCCTGTCCTCTTCGATTTGACTGTTATTGATAAGTGACCAGCATTTGCCCAGAATACACCCTGCTTGTTTTGGAAAATAAGCTTCCACTGTCTGGGCAGCAAAGCCATTGTAGTCTATCTACAGATTTTACATAATACACACCCCATAAATAACAAGACTGAATTCAGAAATAACAATGCTTACAACTTCAGGCAATTAGTTAATTCATTAATTACTTTATTTATTTACTGCCCTTATAATTTACTGTTTTTGTTTATTGTTTACTTATTTATTTATTGCCATTATAGATAGTCTTGGCTAAAGGTGTCATAACATCATGCTCTAACATAACCTAAAATTATATCAAACTATCCCTTATTTTATTAAGGAACCATTGATTCATTCATTCATTTGCCATAGCATTTACTCCTACTAGGGTTGTGGGGAGGTTAGAGCCTATCTCAACTGACTCCGGGCGAAAGCAAGGTAGCTCGCCAATCCATCATGGGGCCAACACACACACAACCATTCACACTCACATCCAAATTTGGAAATTTGGAACATCCAATTAGCCTCATATTTCATCCACTGGAGGAAACAGGAGTACCCAGAGAAACCCATGCAAGCACAAGGAGAACATGCATACTCCACACAGAAATGCAATCGCTGAGCCTGGAACCTTCTTGCTGTGAGGTGGACAGGCTACCAACTTGTACCGCCATGCCACCCTAGAAGGATCCATTTATTCCTTATAATGTAAATATAATGATTTTAATAAATAAATCTTTTATGGCCTACATAAATAAAAGTTTTCAGCAACTGTTCCAAAGTTAGATCTCTTTATAAAATATTGTGACTTAACAATAATTTTTTAAGCAAGCAAAGCAGTGTGAAATATGTAAATAATATATTTGATGTACATTGTGACACCATTTAGGTAAATATTCATCTTCAGTAATCATTTCAGCATTGTCGGAGCTATGCTGGATTCAGAGGCTTTCCCAAGAACACTACGCATGACGAATGAATACACCTTGGATGGGCTATCAGTCCATAGGGAACCATGAACACAAACCCCACATTCACATGTTCTATCACATGCGGTGCAATCTGGAGTCACCGTTCCACTTATGCCACGTGTTTTTAGGATGTGGGCAGAAACTAGAGAAACTGGAGAAAATCCACACAGAGCCCAGTCCACCCAACACCCACCCACACACACACACAAACATGGAACACTCTGCCAATACATTAATCTGAGCTCAGGGGCACAGGCTTGGGACTCTGAAGCAGTGAGGCAGCATCTCTACCTGCTGCACCATGCTGCCCACATCATTTACCATGATATCATATCATATTTAACAGCCTTATGATTTTTGGCTCCACTACTTACATATTAATCTATTGTGCTGAACATATCTCATGTTGTGAATAGTTCTGAGTTGGATGATTAAAAAGTTCTGATTGATACATTGATTTAAAACAAGGGGAAAAAAAAAACATTTGCACTGCCATTTGAAATGTCAATTATCTTCTCCAGTGGTACTGAAATGAAGTCGCCCTTGTCTGTCATTCAGATGTGCAATCCCCACTGGGTTCATGTGGGTTCAAATGAACTTTGTATTGATATCAGATATGCAGGGTTGGGTGTAGCAACAGTAGGGAGGGACAGTCATAGAGATGAGACAGTCATAAAGATGCAGAGATGATACCATGGATTTAAACACATTAGATATATTCTGCACAGAGCATTGCATTTTGAAATAAATAATGATGCAGGACTGCTGTGCACAAGTGTCTCTGTTTGCAAATGATTCTGAAGGATGCAACAGGGAAATAACAATTACAAAAAACAAACAAAAAAAAAACATTCAGGTACCTACCAGCAGCTTTAAAACGAGCAGCCAAACGGAGATCATCTCCAGTCTACCGCAGCTCGTGCATGCTTGCACAAGCCGGAGCAGCACGAGAGACCGGGCGGCAGCTCGGTGCCGTCGCGAGCGAATCATAGGGTTAAGTTTCTGCTTTCTTACCTATCGATCACTCAGCAACAGTGTGACGTGAAGTGGAGCGAATGGAATATGCATTGGCAGATTGGCAGGAAAGCCTGAGCGCTTGCTGTCTGGTTAAATCCATAAAGATGCGCGCAGTCTGTTCTCCGACTCTGCACAGCTCCACACAGACGCACGCGCAGGCTGCAGTGAGCGCTGCCAGCAGGGGCTCTTGCTTTGGGCGCCCACACACTTGTTATAAGCAGCTATTGAACGCCTGTGCTCATGCAATTTACATTTAAAGTCGATGCTCTGACCCGAATTTGATGGGTGAAAACGGCTTTGCATGCGTGACTTTAATTTTGCATCAACTGGCCTACAGGGATCTGAGATATTTTGGCTTCTTACATCATTTTTTCAGTAATTTCTACAATAATTCAGTAACTACACTGAAAATGATATAAGCAGGGGTTTTCAAAGGGAGGAGGTGTTTTACTCTGTAATAGTGGAAAGGCCCCCCAGTGCAGCTAACTGGGTTATCAAATGCCGGCCATGTCTCTTACTGTCTATGGTGAGAGGCATGTAAAAGCACCATTGCTGATTTTCGTAAAGAGTAGGCTGCATAGCCGTCAGCGCGTTTATGCCCTGCGATGGCCTGGCGAGCTGTCCAGGGTGTACTCTGCCCTCGCCCAGAATCAGCTGAGATGGGCGCCAGCCTCCCCGCAACCCTAATTAGGATTAAGCGGTTCAGAAAATGAATGAATGAATGAATTAATGAACTATCAGTTATTAGGAGTACTTTAAAAACAAGCACATCATTTGCTGAACCTTTGTACTACCAGAGTCACAGTCTCAGCCAACTCTGAACAGCTCACCAGTCCATCACAGGACCAAAATGCACGCAAACATTCACACTCACACCTAAAGGCATTTTGAAACAACCAACTAGCCTATTGCAGGGGTCACCAACCTTGTTCCTGAAAGCTACCCTTTTTTTTTTTTTTTAACATGTCAGGAGCCTGATCTAGCCATCCCTAGAGATGAAAGGTGGCTTGCGTGAAGACTTTGGCTCCAAACTAATCATGCGCACCTAGTCATCTGATAAGTGCTGAAAAGAAGCTCTTGATCAGCTACAAGTGTGTTAGATTTTGGTTAGAGATAAAACCTGCAGGAAGGTAGCTCTCAAGAAACAGGGTTGGAGACCCTTGGCCTAATGTGTATGTCTTTGGGAGTACATTGGAGTACCAGGAGTAAACCCATGCAATAGGAAGAACATGAAAACTCCAGAAAGAAATGCTCTCGCTGAACCCGGGACTTGAACCCAGGACATTTTGCTGTGAGGCGAATGTGCTAATCACTGCATCACCGTGCACCCTTCTTAAACCAGATAAATCTTATTTTGAACCATTTAGCCCAGCACCTTAATTTAGGATTATTTGCAACATACTGTATATACTCAACCGGGCAGCACTGTAGTGGTTAGAATGTCCGTCTCACACCAAGAAGGTCCTGGGTTCGAGTCCCAGGCTCAGGCATTTCTGTGGGGAGTTTGTATATTCCACCATGCTTGCATGGGTTTCCTCCAGGTACTTCGGTTTCCTCCCACAGTTCAAAGACATGCACATTTGAGTAACTGGCTGTTCCAAATTGCCTGCAGAATGTAGGATTAAGCAGTTTGGCAAATGAGTGAGTGAGTGTATATGCAGCCTACTTTTGCAAACTATTTATGGCATTTGTTCCTTATTTAAAAAAAAAAAGAGAGATTCTCTTAATATAATTGTGTTCATGCAAAATTGGAAAGGCTTGTTCAGGACTACAAGCTGTCTGAAGCTGTTTGCTCAGGTTAGAGAATGGTCATTCATATATAATTTAGGTTAATTAGGAATGTTTTTTTTCTCAGAAATCATCAGCAGAAATTTGGCATACTTCATTACTGTGCTAATCTGTAAGCAGATTTCTAATGATGACACAAACTGGCTTTCAGAAGGCAATTCACATGTTCATCATTGAGCTACCAGCACAAAATACATATATAAATTCATCTATGGGCACTTTACTGCTTTATGTAACTTGGCAATAAAATGATGGGGGTGTTATTTGGGAAAGGTGCTTGGTCCTCGCAGCTTGCCGGATGCGGCTATATATACATATATTACTTTTCAGTCAGTTCTAAGTTGAGATATTATCATTTGACTGGTCAACTGCTTTTAATACAAACCACAACAACCCCCAAAAAGTTGGCTGTCCTGGGGACTTTTTTCAATAATATTTGAACAATAATAGTATGAGTGGGTAATAACATAATTTCTAATGATCATTATACAGTGATTTCTACTATCAAACTGAAATGACAATATTCCATATTGCATTTTGACAAGAATTTATTTTAGAAGCTATTCTTTCCACATGAAATAAATCTATTCTTAGTTTTTTTTCCTATTATTGATATTTTAATATATAACCACCTGACTAATATGGTTTTTATTTTGTGTGCATATTTACAGTACACTGCAGCCCGCATGGATTGAATATGGCTGTTTAAGAACAATCAGATCGCTAGAGAATTGTAGTCCCTACAGTTTGTTGGATTTGAAACAGGCCTGCAAAATTTAAGAGTTATTTATTTATTTATTTATTTTGGAAAAAAAACAAACAAAAAAAATATCCCCTGCCTGATTTTTAGGTATGGTTGAAGAACAGAACATCCTCCAGGACTGTCTTCAGAAAGTACAGCATAGCTCATATTGGTTAAAAAAAAAAAGGTTAGAGAGATAGAAGATTTTGGACATATCTATTGGTGTAGTTTGCTTGTTTTCAGTTCTACCTCAAGCTGTGCTGTTTTTTCTTCATTACCATCCATCCCACACACAAGTGCATATGACTGTAGCCTGCATAAACACCAAGAGATTTTAATGGACACACAATCACAGTAACTTAGTTTTTCTCTACTTTCTCAGTTTCCGCCCACAGAACAGCAACATTTGTGCAGCGCCCCCGCCAAAAGCCGCCCACTCTGCCAACCTCCATTGAAGAGTGACTCATCTCATGGTGCTGAGACAGCACACATGTGGCATGAGCTATATGGTAAAGCATCATTCTAAACATTTGCTGTGTGTTTGTATGTGTTTTTCTGTACTTACCGATGGCTGTCTCAAAGGTTATCCACTTCAGCCTGCCTCTGTGTGTTCAGTGCGTGAATGAAACGATACACTCTGATTGAATGTGTGGAATTCAGCCAATGGCTAATGACAGATTCAATGATACAAGTGACAGGCGTGCACACACACACACACACACACACACACACACACACACACACACACACGGGAGTTGTCTGTGTTTAAAACGTTGTGATCTTGCTCTGACCTTTTTATTTGTGAATACTTGACTTTCTATTTAATTCAAAGATAACATTTTTATTATATTACCTTTTGAGGTACACAGCCTATTCTTTAATATCATTCCCCATACTTAAGTGTTCACTCGATTATCCATAACATATTTGGTGCATATGAATATTAACAGAATCTTTCACATCAGTCATGTCTGACCAGCATTTCCTCTACTAATTCCTTTTTCCAAAGCTGAGTTTCCTAATTTTTTGTGTTGTTTTGTTTGGGTTAGAATTTTTCACCCCTGATTATGGCAATGCATTATCCCTCAACTTAAAATAGCAATCCAAAGTATACAACTACTCCTATATACCATTTCTTCATTTTATTATGTTTTAGAATAATATTAAAGATACTGACAGTATGAAGTATCACACATGGAGTGAGATACACTGAGATTAAAAAAAAAAAAAAAAAAAAAAAAAAACCTAATCAGAACTATTTTGGATTGCAAATCCCTAACAGTATGAGTTCAAAGCACCTTGCAATAGAAAACAAAAATGTATGTTTGGATGGATGGGCTTGGGGTGTTTATATTTAATATTAGATCTGGGCCTGGCAAATACAGTGTTAGTTATACTCAAACCACACACAATATAACACACATTCTTATAATACACAATGCATATAGTCCCTGTTTAATAAAAAAATATATTTTTGTTTGCATGCTTCTCAAAACTCTTAAAAATGATATTAACACACCATATATAGTTAATTGTGGGTGTGGCTGGATTAAAATTCAATATAAAATATTATGTGTAATTGATATGTGACATGCACAAACACAGTGGCTTTAAACAGTTGGCATTTCTTAAGCTTTATTACAACTACTCGAGTAATCAATGACATGCATCTTTACTGAATCATATCCTGCATAGATGACAATACATGTAAACATCTTAAATACAGGAAGATTTATCTTTATAATTTTCATCTTGTAGCATTATTGTTAACTTGATTAATTTAATAATTTCTAGATTATTAGGTTCAAATCTGTCTTTTTTATTAATTTGTTTTTACTGATAATTGCAATAAAAATAGTGGTGATATTAGGATGGAAATATCATGTCTTTTTTTTATTACCCGTCCCACGCTGGAGTCTAACAGCACTCTTCTAAAATCAGCTGTTGTAACACAGGTGACATAAACAGCTGCTATAAACATAAATGACACACTGATGCATTTACTCACACACCAGACCAGATCTCCTCTAGCTTTCCAGATGACATCCTGCGATTTATATTCTCACCTGTTACTTGGAGATCCGTTTTAATTTTAGATAAAAATAAAGCAATGCTTCCATATGGTTTGAAGTTTATTCATGCTATTGAAAATTGCATTTCAGTGTTTTTGTTTATTAGCCATACTTTTACCTCAATATACTTGTTGGAATGATTTATTTTTTGTTCTCATTGCCTACAATAGCATTGTTCAATACATTTTCACTCAAAATTATAGAGAAATAATTTTTACTTTTTTTTTATTAGGAGCACAAAAGTGGTGGTGTATAATCTTCACTGCACTCTACTGTGTATATATATATATATATATATATATATATATATATATATATAATGTTTATGTTGTAGGATTTATTTTATTTTCTCACTTTTTCAAAAAGTAAAACACGGCAATAAGTAGTGATATTTTATAATATTAACACATTTTGTAAATTTTGTGAATCCATTATTAAAGGGATTATATTAAGAATATTGTGTTTTATAACAATTATTTGCTACAATATTTTGCATTTTATTACAGTGTATTTTAACTTTATTATTATTATTATTATTATTAATATATCTCACTAACCACTTTATCGGGGTCAGAGTGCGAGTAAATTTGGAACACAAGATGGAAGGCAGAAATACACTCTGGATGGGATACCAATTCATCACAGGGCACCATTCACACACATTCACATTTAGGCTTCATTTAAAAAAAAAAAAAAACAAGGAAGGATGAAACAAGAGAACTTAGAGTAAACTCCAGGACAGTCCATGATCAAATCTGGGACCATTACCATGACTACACATTACAGTACCATATTATATATATAATAATATAGTAAAATATTACAGTTCCAGTGGTACTGCAACATTATTTTGCATACATCATTTTACATATGCAGGACCAATTACCATAAATCTAATGTTAGCTTTTGTCTATCTGGGAATGTTACATGAGTCAAGAAAACAATGAGGGGGAAAAAGACTATTATTAGATTATTGTCAACTGAGCATTTACAAACTTATCTAACTAACTTTAGCATTTTGAGTTGCTTATACATTTAATCCCATTGAATTTGTTTTCAAATGATATATGCAAATGATATGCTGCTTAAAGGACTACATTTATATTATATCATGGTTCATAAGAAAAGAATAGCTGAGATTGAAATCTCTGATCTCTCACACTCAAAGCAAGAATGATATCCCTATGCAAATCCAGCGAGATGTTCTTGTCCTTTCACGCCTACTGGATACCCTGAGTTCTTGCCAGTGAGTCGTTTTGTTTTTGTAGTCAGCAAATCCTCAATTTCCTCCATGAAGCCTTTGAGCTGAGTTCCATCATCTGCCACTTGCTACACCGTTTGACTGTTCAGGGAAGCTGTGAGTGGGAGAAAAAAACCAATCGATTCAACTCTCCGTCAGCTGAAATACTGCGGGGGATTATAGCAAGGCCATGCTACTTTGCTGAAGAATAATTTTGTTAGAATCTCCGCAGACTGACAGGCAAATCTTTAAGTTCTTATCAAGCCTCAACTATGGCTCATATACAGTGAAAGTTTTCTGCTTAGGAAAAAAGGATTAAAGCACCAAGACTACTTATATAAGACAGAGAGGATGTTAAAATAACTAGTGTTTAGAATTAACAACCCACTATTGGGTCTAAGTGTGTGTGTCTGTGTGTTATTCTGTGAGATGTGTAGGTGTGCATGCTTCATTTAAATAAGAGAATCCTGCAATCTGCAGAATGAGCCAAGCAGTTAGACCACAACACTTCACGCATCACTTATTATGATCTTTCTCATATCTTATTCAGTCAGATTTATTGTAAAAACAACACAACACAACACAACATACACACACACACACACACACACACACACAGGCAGAATAAAAGGATATTATTTACACACTTGGCAGCAAAAGCAGGAAAATTCATGATGTTAAGGGTCAGAGTTATTAAGCAGGACAAATTATCGTGAGGCCGCAATCAAAGCAAAGTGCTGATGGGAGTCGCCAATCCTGCAGGTGATCTACAAACGATGTGCAAATTAATGAACACAGACACAGTCAATTCATTTTCATAAAGACCAAAGCAGTCTGCCTAGAGCAGTTGAAATTGGCGTAGGCTCACAAACAGGTACATAATGAAATGCCTTGTCCATTATTATGTTCTGGTAATCTCTGCCATTCTAAATACATTAATACAAGTGGAGAAAATTCTCTCCCTTCTATTATGTAAAAGCAAAATCAAGACATGCTTTTCCTTCTGCGTTAAATAATCAATTAGCACTGAACTGACAACCGCAAAGCTCGGGAAATCATGTTACACGATTAATTTAAATAATCTCCTCCCACAAATTCACATATTCAGTGACGGCTGCCATAAAACTAACTTTGTTCATTCCTGTCCATTGCTAACTTTTCACTATTTGTTTTCAGCAAATGTTGGCAGTAGCTTTTAACACCAAAAGAAGGTTTGTGCAAACCATCATCTGTAACGTAAATCTGTCCTGAAGTGCTCAAATCTTGATGAACAATAAGCTGCCTTTGAATTTTAACAAGAAGGTAGCAAACACAATACTAAAAACAATTAGATTAAAAAAAAAAAAAAAATCACAAATAAACTCTAAAAAAAATTAAATGTACAAATTTTGCTGCTTACCTAAAAGTAGTCGATCAGCCAAGAATGTTTTTTTTTTCATGTATTTATTTATTTTCCCATTTGTACTAACAAATAAGATATGGGAAGCTGTCACTTTATCAGTTAAATTTAAAGAACTTCAGTGTCTTCTGTCTTTTGTAAGTCTTAATTGCAGCTTGCAAACTAACTTCAAGTAGTATATACTACAAGGGAACAGTGCAATCTGACGGACTGCTATCAGGGGATTAAAAATAATTATCCTGGGTATCAAAATGGCAGACACCCACAGTTTGTCATGGTCACCTAGAGCAGGTGAGGTCATCATTATCATGAGTTAAAAAGAGAAAAAATAAACCATAAAAATCATGGAATGCATGGAAAATTATCATGCTTTTCTCATGTTTCCACTTAGCATATACTAAAACTTTGAAGGAGTTTTAAATCATGCCCTTATGAAGCATGGTTTTCTATACTACAATTTGATAGGTTTAAAAATACACCATTATCTGCTTAGCACTTATGCTCTGCAGATGAAGCTCATCTGACCTGTTCTGTGACCAATTTGTTTTTTATGTTCCTGTGTAGTATATACTAAAACAATTCTCTTTGCTTCTGAAACATGTCGCTTCTGAGTGCTCCTAGTGTGCAGTAGAGCCATAATGAGGATGGAGCAAATCCGTCATGCAGATAGGGTGGAAACCAAGCTGACGACTTTCTCTAGACTGTACACACTGCAGCATAGCTTCATGTCACTTTATATGTTGTAAGGGGACCCAAAAAAAAAAGCTTTACATGAATGTGTTCATTAAGACAGTAGTAGCAGATTGGAACAGAGAAAAAAAGCAGGGTTGTGCTGCGTAAGCTCTGGAGCGTAGTTGTAGTTGGGTAGCGTGAGAGGGTTAGTGAAGAAAAAATAATGCAGTGCTACATTAACAAGCAGCAGTATGTTAGTCTTGCTTTTTTGGAGGTTTTTCTACCTGGAAACATTTCCTCAGTGGTCAGGTGTGTAGACATGTTGGTATTGCAGTTCATGGGAGTATGGATGTGTCTATTTTGGAAAGGGGTGGCACTGGTTAAGGCTTCCTCCTCATCATCTCCGATGATGACGAGCTCGGCCTGAATGGAGCGTTCACAGCCTTGAGCATCTTCCCCAGCATTCTGATATCCCATGAAAACCATAGTGACAGGGTTGTTTGAAGGCAAATTGTTTAGGACGCTGAGTTTAGGGTCCTCTTTGTAGGACAAAGGAGGTATATGATTCATAACAGAGTCCACATGCTGACTATGAGTTCTTTTATGCCGCTCTTGGGGATTGTAAATTTGCACTGGGTCATTTCTATTTTCATCTCCATCCATCTCAAAGCTGTTGGCTTTGCTGTTGTGATAATACTTGAGTTGGTCTCTGTAATGGTGGAACATGTGAACAGGTTCATACATTTCCTGGCAGGGATAGTATGCACTTCTGTGACTGTACTCTAGCTCTGGCCAATCACTCATATCCATATTATAAAGTTCTGAGCAGTGGCTATTCTGGTAATCCTCGAAACACAGGGGCTCATTTTGCTTTTGAAGCTTCTTCCTTTTTGCTGTGGCCTGTTTGAGGAGATCCTCCACCTCCTTAGGGCTGAGCTCATCCACTCCATTGGCTTTAGGTTGATCCAAGGCACTGTGCAAAGCATACACAGACTTACGGCCATCGTCATACACCTTGATGCCACGCTGTTGTAATTCTTGAGCCGGGACAGTGGAGCTTGAGAGGACACGGCTCTCGCCGGTGCGTAGGTCCTTCTGCACGTTGATCTCCATAGCAAACAAAGCTGGGTGTGTGAGAAAGAAGAATGAAAGCATCAGAAGTGAGAAAAGATGATAAGATTTACAGGACACAATGTATACATGAAAATGTTTTTGCACGTACATGAACAATCCTTCCATCAACAAATTAATCAATACAAAAGAAACACAAGATGCACTCACAGAGTACAAAGATACCTCGCCAGACACTTATGGCATAGTCAAAATAAAACATCCCCTCCAGTGGGTGTCACAAAATCCCACCATGTTAAAGGAAAGGTATTTTCTCAAATTTTATGTCCTTGAATTTTGACCTTAACCTCCAAAAACAAATCATATCCAGGAATCAAATGGGGTAACATATTGACCATGTCTGGCTGAAATGCATCTTGTATATTTGTCAGGAAATTGTTCACAACCAGACAGACAAACATGAATAAATACAATACTCTGCTGAAGGTGTGTTCTGGCAGTGGAAAATATACAACAAATCCATTGAGTACCAATGTACATTTCTCACCAGCCAAACATCTGACCAATTCATCAACAAAAACAACAGCCATCCAACCAAATACCAAACAATCCAATGAACAATAATTACCAGGTTTCTGTTGGACAGTTTTGGTTCCTTGAGCCACATTTGACTGTTTCCTCATGTTGAAAGGTGCATAAGATTTTTGACCATCTGGAATTCCTGAATGAACATGTTTAGGTTCTACAAAGAAGATGACAAGTTATAGTGGGAAACAATTATTTCACCAATCAAGTAAAAAATTTGTAATGTAAGCCGTATTTTCCAAAAATAAATAATTTCTTTACCTGACTTGAAATTTTCATTTGCTGCCTGAAAGGAAATTTAAATTATGAGGTTTGATGAACATAAAAATGTAAACATTCAGGATGCTCAATATCTATCTTTCACACAACACACTGTACATTTCATTTAAAAACAAATGTGCATATTTAGGAAGGTATATCCCTATACTGTCTGCATATAGAATACACATTACCAATACCTTTATAATGTCCTCTGTGGACTTCTCAATGGCTTTCAGCCTGTTCAGGATGAGGCCTTCGTTTGTGGAGATCTTGAGCTCCTCCCTCTCCAGAGCCTCAATTTCTTTCTCTATCCTACAAGACACGGTAGATATGTGACATAATTGAATTTGGATGGAAAATGACTGGCTCTAGTTCTTATTACGTCCCCTCCTGGCACCCACAAACCATGGCTGAGGTCTGGTTCTGAGTCCAGACAGGGTTCAGTGCCAGTCAGTCACACTGTTGGCACTGACTGCTCCAAATCACACAACCTCAATCATTCTGGCATTTACTAACTATGTGAAATAAACTGGGGATACAGTAGTAAGAGGGTATTGTGAGTCACACGACATGAGCAAATATGTGGCAACATTCGGTGAGTTCATTTTGCGAAATACTGACGTCATGGACTTATTCTCTGTCTCTGTAAATTCAGAAATTCATCACGAGGGAGACAGACACCAGGATTGCCAAGCTAGAGTGCAAGAGCTTATATATAAACCTATAACTCACACCATCACACTGTTGCATCTCTATTGCATCATGCTTCATTCCTATGCTCTGGAGTGAAACCAAGCAGTGGTAAGAGGCAAGAACACTGACTATGACTAAAACAAAATGCAGCTCTTTAAATGCCACTACAGCTGTCCTGCACAGTGACCTACTACTTTGTTTAGTGCAGTGAAGAACTGAATACAATTTAGTTGGCTCTAAAGATGAATTCATTTTAGGTAGAGACAGTGAAGCATCAGGGACTAAGAAGGATGGAGGTGAACAAATGAACCAATGAGGAAGTATCTTATTTAATTTGTAGTTAGATGTATTTGTAACGAGCCTGGGATTACAGTATGTGTAGTTTCAGGTTTGACCAGAATTGTTGATGAGCTTGCTTTACAGTGTTGGTATTAGTCATATCACTTGTTGTCCAAATTCATGCTGCCTAATATCTGTGAACTGAAATAAATCTATACAAACTTACTACTGAGCACTGTAATCCATTAAGTACATGAAATTTTTTTTTTAAATTTATATTAAATATAATTTAGATAATATATAAACTATCCTAACCATATAAAAAGTTTTTCATAATATACATAATAGCACCTTAATCAAAGGTGACAACGATGAAGAGAAACTTTCAATTGGAGCACCACAGTCATAGAAGATGGCTTGGATGATGGTCCCATGTCCTGTATGGTGTCTGTGCATGCCCACCAAAGGAAACTTACTAAGGCTGCTGTGTTGCTGACTTGATGCTGACTGGCTGTTATATAGCGTTGGCTTGCAAGACCATGGGCAGCAATAAAGAAATAGGCTTATTATTATTAACAAAACTGAAACCCCCAAAATAGAAGCTCAGACTTGCCCATAATAAAATACAGCTAACTCAGGTAGGCAGACAAACTAAATAAATGTTTGTGAAACAAACACCGAAATCAGAAGCTTAACAGAACATGAGTTCTTTAAAAGGATAATTAAACTAAGAAGACAAGTGATACATAATCAGAGAGGCAGTAAAAAGCAAACCGTAGCACCTTTCAAGAGACGTCAGTTGGGAGCTCCACTTTTAGGCAACGCATAATTCTATATATTAGCATATAGTTAAGCAGAAAGAAAACCTTGGCAGGAAACAAGACTCTGACTGGTCCTGAAAATCACAAGTTATTTTCATATCGGATATCTTTGGAATCAGTGCACAAGGGGTTGTTCCGCAGTCAATTAAGAAAGGCAGAGCAGGGACTTGTATTCCCAGAATAGTCAGAGAAGCGTGAGGGCCTCAGGCTGGCAGAAGCACAATCCAGTTAGTGTTGAGTTCTTTTAGGAATTTTTATTGTGTATTATTAATCTAAAAATGTACCATGGTTTCTAAAGAATTGACAAAAAAAAGAAAAGAAAAGAAAAAAAATCATATATTCCAAGCACATGCACATGTATGGTAGCAGATTTCTTCCACTAGAGAAACAAAGTCTGCCAGTAAGTCTGCTTGTAAGTCATAACTATGTGAAGGCTGTCATAATTACGATGTGCTTAGTCATAATTATGAGATGATAAGTCATGATTATAAGATAAGCTACTAAGTCACGATAATGAGATGCTAAATCATAATTATGACTTACTAACTCAATTATGACTTACAAGCCGACTTTTCCCCCTCTAGTGGCAGAAATGGGCTTCCATACACATGAGCATCTACTTACCGATGAATGTTGTTCTGTAGTGCTTTAGTCTGCTGGGTGACATCCTGCACTTTCTGTTCCTTTTGGGCTGCTCCAGCACACGTGCCACCCAAAAGCCATAGATCTCTTGCAGATTTTTTCTGTTTGACATGTAACAAAGAATGACACAGCTATTATTTATAGACCTGACATTGTCAAAGGAAGGACATCTAGTGAACTGGCAAGCGTGTCATTGGTGCCCAAGGCTCACGGAAATTGAAGACTAGTGTGTCTGGTTCGATCCCATTAAAGAGCTACAGTACCACAAACTGCTGAAACTGTTAATGCTGGCTAAGAGAGAAAGGTGCCAGAGCACACAGTGCACTGAAGCTTGCTATGAGCTATCCAGTGGCAGGCCAGTCAGGTGGTTTTAATGTTAAGTCTGACTGGTATATATAGTGCTGTGCAAAAGTTTTATGCACAAGAAAACAAGCAGTAAACAGTAACAAACTCAGAAAAATACCCTAACTAATATGTCATATGTCACCTTTAGTTGCTGAAGTTTCAGTTTTTCCTTGTCGATCTCCAGCTGCTTTGAGGTAATTTTCTCTTGTATTTTTCGTTTATTCTGCATTCATAATGTTCAAGTATACAAGTCTAGGTTAAATTTTTAAAAATCCTTACAATGAAAGCTAACAGAATAATAGAATTATATTATGTCATATAAAGACCCAGTCTTAGCATTCATCTGATTTTTAGCACAAACATTGGCAAACAAACCAACATGATTATACTTGAAACTACAACTGTAATAAATAAATATCCTCTACATAATTGATACAATTTGCTGTATTGTTTGTCACAAATTACTGTAATGGCTTGAAATCTCTTCTTTAACAGTTCTGCCTCTTCCATCGTGACTCTGGACAGAAAAAAAAAACATATATTCATAAGATATATGAACAGTCACATTCACAACTTTATACTCTAATATTTTGCCAGTTTGAAATCTGCCTGATAATAAAAGATGATCTGTGCTGAGTGATGTGAACTGAAAGCGATATGGATCAACTGAAGCTCCGTTAAGAAATCAGCAGACTCATGCCGCTGTTTTCCTCACTGTGATACCATGAATAGCATGAATGGGGGCTCTGACCCACACATATGGACTCCAAAAATAATTTGCCTGACAACATTTTGTCATCACACTCAATCATCATTCAACACTCTTCTAAATCCATGTTGTGGACCCAGTGCAGATTTTCAGCACTGTGGAGCGGATATTCTCTTATCCGTACAAGATGTTTCAGGTAAGTTTCTTGTGTTATATCATCCCAGTCAGAGACTGTTCAAACAACCAGTGGGTGGATTCTTATCATTTACTGGCCAACAATCATGAGGAATTCTTGAACCATGTATACTGAATAATCAAGGAATTCCTGCATTTCTTGATATATTTCAGTTAATAGATAATGTTCTATAAGAACATGTTCTTAAACTCATTCCAAATTTTAATACTTAAGTATAAGTATTTATTATATAACAACAACAGTTCAGGAAAACTGATTACTTTGAGATCTCACAAATGGACTGGTGTGTCGCTCTGCAAGTCAGCTGTTAGCTAGCTGCACTGTGCTAGATTTCTAACAGCTTTCACAGGAAGGAAAACAAGCTGACAGCTACCTCTCATAAATAAATGTGGACTCAGACTCAAACCCAAGAGATACAAGAAAGGAAACCCAAACTGAAACAAGGAAGCGTAGCCGGCTAAAAAAGTAAGAAAAACGAGTATGAGACTAAGAAAACACCAAGAACTGGAAAAAACTGAAAACCAGAAAACTAGAACACAACAAGGAAATGCAAGGCTGATGCCCGTAATGGTCGCACATAACACCTCATATGATGCTGAGATGGCTTAAATTGCAACTGCGAATCAGAAGTAGTGTTGTACACTACCAACGCCCTCTCAGACATGAATGAATACTCCTTGTTCAGAAGTGGGCAAGTAACAGTGCCTGAAGTTAATTAAATAAGTCCACCATTATATAATAAGATAAGAGATAAGAGTTCTTTATTGTCAACTGTTGCATGAACAATGAAATTCAGTGCCATATAATTAACTATTTATTAATCTGTTTGGTCTCTCTGTATAGAGAAATCACAGCCTGTCTGTACTTAAAGGCTTTGGGCTAAGATTTCTCTGTACAGTCCTTGCACTCAGTTAATATGCAGTTTAAACTTTAAAAAAAAATTTAAAAAGAAAGCAAAAATGAAATTTTTATGGTTTATGATTATGGTTAATGATCACGCTACCTGGTCCACCACACTCAATGACTACATGTTTTGAAACTCATTCAAAGTTTAAGGGCTTTTTTAATCTTTAAAAACATAATTCGTAGCTTTCTTCGTATATTTTAGGATGGCCGATTGTTGAATTTTTATAATGTCATAATCAGTGACAGTCGCAAACCATGAGATTTTTGTCTGCCACATTGATTCAAGCTTTATGGACTTGGAATAATGTCTATATTAACCTCTAGAGAGAAATAATCAGATTGTGCATTTTGCGTGAAAATTACATACTTATAAAGTTTATTGAATTGTCACTGCATACAATTTGTTTTTCTTTAAACCATCATGAAGTATAATATTAATGTTAAAACGTAAAGCTTACAAATGCTTAATGGACAACTTTTTTGTATCCACTATAAGATTGAGAGGTCCATAAATAGTTGATGCTGTATGCACAGCAGGGAAATGGAAAGTCCCTTTTAGACCCAGCTGCTTGAACATAAGGTTTTTCCAGCAGGACACACTCCTTCACAGACGCACACCCATGAGAAAAAGAATGCAAACCCCTCCTGTTTCAAATGTCCCCAGAGGACTAAAGCAGAATCTAGGAATAGACAGCAGGCCATCCAGAGCTAGAGATCCATCCTACCCCACTGTGACACTGACTCATACATCTCTAACAACAGATGACAGGCGACATCATCAACACAAAATGGTCAGGTAGAACTCTGTGTCAATTGAATTGAAAATTCCCATAAAAACATACATCAAATATGACGAAAGATTTTCAAGAACAACTATGTGGGTGGGCTGAAAAGTTCTTAGGCTGGCCATAATGCAATGGTTAAATTTGACCAAATGTGGTTAATTTTTTTCAACATAGTCTCCTCTGCTGTCTACACAGAATCCCCTTGGTATAAAAGCTCTGGACTATCATTGCTCTGGCACGACTCCTCTTTATGCAGCCCATGAACTTTTCAGCCCACCTTCATGTTTCAGACATTTGACCTTCTTGTGACCTTAACCGTGTATGGCTTAATTTCAAAACCTAATTAGTTCTTCTAATGGTAACAGTGACAATTTCAAAGGAATCGTACAAACATTTAACCACTCGTTCTTGTGATATCATGCTAATGAGTATTTCAGACAGACCGCCCCATTGAATAATACCTCCAGCTTGATCTATAAACAGAAAATTTTAAAATCTATTAGCAGTGTTTTAGCAGAAAAAAAGCTAATTGCTCTCACATAATTAAAAGTGTCAGAACTGCTCTTAAATGTTAACATTGTGATTTGTAGCCTCAGATGGAGGTCACGACTTATGGACTGATACCAATAAGGTACGCAGTGTGGCTCTACACGTCCAGCCCCTTTTCCTCAGTTGCTGTAGGGAGCAAGTTTCCTCTAATCTGCACTAATCTTCTCAACACTGACTTAAGCGCCAAATCTTCTATGGCATCTGCTGCAATATAAAAAACGCCCAAACACTGTATAACATGTAAGTATTGTAAGACACGCAGGCATTACAATAAATTATCAAAATTACTGCCAGTGTTTTAGGAGATACAAGCTAATTGTTCAAATATAATTAAAAGTGTCAGTCACACTATTTATTCATGCAAACTGGTGCAATAAAAACAGTAATACAACAATTAGGTTGTATTTGCAAATGGACATATGTTTATATAATGCTAAAAAAAATCAGTTATATAACTATAAAATAACTATCAGCAAAAACTGTTGAATGTAAGACATTCCGGGCTCTATTTAAGCAGCTTGCACAACTTTAGCACCGTGTAACTGAGGATACCAAACAAAAAATATGGCACATTGTGTTGTGCACTGGTTTATGATTCATTACACACTTAAACAGAGTGAGAACCGTTCTCACTTCAACACATGTATATCATTCAATCCATCAGGAACTTGCTGTGCACACTTTGTGGCATTAACAGATTAGTTAACACCCAACAGTTAAACAAGCATTCGAAAGCAGTTTCTGACACTTTGTACTGAGACCACCATATGTTTGACCTCCTTCCCTCACCCATGTTTTCTGTTTTGTGTTCAAGAGCTTTTCTGTGCAATAATTATTTTTGTGATACTCTCATCTCTGAAACACTCTTTCACATCCACTTCAATTCATAGCAAACATTTCATATGAACGGTCACGTCTACATGTCAACAATGTCTTTGCTATCTTACTTTCATGTTTAACGTCACAGCAAGATCTTAATCAATAAATTCCTTGACCATCTCTTGTGTAACTGCTTAACAAAACAGGATTCAATACAGTTTGATTCAGTAAACGGCTACTGAAATATTTTGGTATAATTTTTATGCCTCTAGTATAAAATACATAAATAAAAAACTGTTTTCTTATAATAGAAAATAACTATACGCACAAACTGAGATAAAAGCAGAGTCAAATTCCTTATATAATTCATAAAGCCAATAGATCATGACTTGATCTGATGCAGTTTAGTATGAGTGATTATTGTGGTATAACTTAAAGACAGAAATAATATTTCTGCTACTTTACAATAAAAAGCTAGGTTAATAAGATATGTACATAACTGATTCTTACACAGTTCAATTACTTTTGTGTGTTAATTAATTGGAGAGTAGTCTCCAGTCTGACTTTATTCACACACACACACACACACACACACACACACACACACACTTACCAGGTCTTCTGAACGCAAACTGATCACACTGTTACTACTGCTCCTTTAACAGGGCACACAGGTGGTGTAGGCGGGGAAAATCCTGACTGGCATCAAGCTAGACCAATCAGACGAGGGACCTGTGAAATTCTCTTAAATTTAATACAAATGTAGTGCTAAAATTTAAATTAATATTAAAATTTAAACGAAATCTGCATAGAAAAGTGAGAATATTTTACTTAAAAGCAATTATACATAATCGCTCACACCAAATGACTACAGAACTTACGCAAAAACATTTTAGTCCTCTACTGTCTAGTTTTGCTGTTAGTGTAGTAATTCTACAGCAAAACACCTGCATTAATTTTATAAATATTGAGATATCACTTTTAAAAAAGTGACTATTGACACTATATTTGACGGTCATCAGAGACAGTCGCCACGTTGTACTCTAAAATGAGCTCACGCACTGAGCATGTGCTTCTGTAAGGGGTGGAAAAAAACAGTGCCACACATCATCCTGACAGGTGGCAGCTCGCACACTCCGGTCAGGTGTCAGCCGTTCCTGTAGTTATTTACAGGGCCTATGAAAAACGAGTGTGCCTCAGAATGCTACATTCCTGCTGCAGTCTCTAATGAAACAGGAGACATAGCCTAGGAAGTGCGAAATGTCTCAAATAATTTAAAGGCCATGATCAACACATTCAGATTTGAATGGCCCAGTGTGACATTGTTGTAGATTATTAAAATCAGAGCACATTGGTTTGGCCACTGTACAACACTGAAAGCTGTCAGTGTTTGGATTTGAAATTTTTAACAATCAAGCCGTTGGTATACAGTCAAAAGTGGACCGATATATTGTACATGAAATAACCAACTATTCCATCTACAGTGTATCAGTCCTTTCTTGACTGTGTACCATTTACCTTCTATCTCATGGAATGTTTTATAGTCAAGTTAGGAAGAGTAACATCAAATCTTATGTGTATAGATTATTAAATGAGTTCTTTCTTAGTTTAGGATCTGTTATGATGCAATACAAAGCACCATACTGTCAGAGGTCAACACAACCAAAGCAGATGTGATACTGTTCAACAGTACAACTGTCCATGTTTAATGACACCAGACTTGAATTTGACAAAGCACGTCCTCCTCACAGCAAGGAGCACCTGGGTTTGAGTCCCAGGCTTGGCAAGAGTGTTTCTATGTGGAGTTTGCATGTTCTCTCCATTCTTGCATGGGTTTCCTCTAGATACTCCAGTTTCCTCCCACTGTCCATAGACATGCACAATAGGCTAATTTGCTGCTCCTAATTACCCCCATTTGTGAGTGTGAAAGGTTTTGTGTGTATTGTCCCTGTGATGGTCTAACTAGCTGTTCAGAGTACCCTGCCTTCGTCCATCGTTGACTGAGATAAGCTTCAGCCTTCCCGCTTAATTAAGTGGTTTAAGTGGTTTAGCAAACCTATTGGTTAAGCTAACCCTAACCCATCTTATGATTATTATTCTAAAATTTCACTACCTGAAGATTATTTGTGCACACATACACATATGATGTTAAAATAAGGAGCTCTTTATGCAAATCTGAACTTGCTGCCCTTTAAGGTCCAAGTGTCACACATCCTGTTCGTTCTCATCAACCATATATATGTATGGTAGCAAAACAAAGGCCCTGACCTGATGAAAGGTCGTATCAGTGAGTGACACCTAAGGTCAGAATAGATATATTTCACAAGCAAAACCTTTTAAGAAAACATCCTGGCCAGCACCAAGCTTAACTGTCTTGCTACTAAGGTTGATGTGATATGGGTTTATTTTTCTCTATTTAAGAACATTACAATACATGGAGAGACTGGGAGAGGGAAAGGTTTAGCTACAATTTTCAAGAGTTTTAAATGATGTAATGGCCAGGTAAATTAGTGGTGCAGTCATGGGATTCTTCTTGTAACAAGTCTAAGTGAGCACTCTGCTAACTGTATAGCGCTTTTTACAATTGACATTGTCACAAAGCAGCTTTACATAGTAAAATTAAATTAGGGAGTAATCTAAAAATTTTTCTCTACAACCCCTACACATCCCTAATGAGCAAGCCCGCGGCGACAGTGGCAAGGAAAAACTCCCTCAGTTGA
>JAQMYF010000013.1:9020429-9044188 GCA_030014195.1 Neosilurus mollespiculum | reverse complement strand
AACTAGGCATGTACTGTAAACAGATAAATTGGTAAATTAAGACAGTCTATTCTTGTACCCCAGCTGTCATATTCTCAGGAATGCCAAGATTAATCCATATTGAATAATAAAGATCCATCTGGAGTGGCTATACGGATAATGTTCTACACTCATTCTCACAGTTCATGCTGAGTTCTGAGAAAACGTAATATTATCTTGAAGATAAATAGGCACAAGGCAGCACGGTGACGTGGTTGTTAGCACGTCCGCCTCATAACAAGAAAGTCCTAGGTGTGAGTCCTGGGCTTGGGGATTTTTGCGTGGCATTTGCATGTTTTTCATGTGAGTATTAGAAAATGAGTGCGAAAATGAGAAAATGTTTATAAAATGAGTGCAAGTGAGTGAGTGGACACAGATAAAGAATTATAATTACTTAAAATGGTAAATTTAGATAAAAGTATTAAAAACAATTATGAAGACGCCCTGCGATGGCCTGGCAAGTTGTCCAGGGTGTACCTTGCCCTCGCCACGAGTCGGCTGAGATGGGCCTCCCCGCGACCCTAATTAGGATTAAGTGGTTCAGAAAATGAATGAATAAATTAATTATGAAGACTAAAAAAAATGGATTTGATGTCATTATTTTAAGTTTTCCCCCAATTTTTTCCAATTTTTCCTCCCATTCTCTATATTAAGAGACTGTCACTGATTCATATCAACTGTATTGTCTTGCATTAAATGTCACATTCAAGATACAACAGCACATTTCAGCACATACAGAGTCAGTGCATATTAATCACTCACTCACTCACTGACACACACACACACACACACACACACACACACACACTTCATGCTCCTGTTAGGCTTTTCCTAATGGCTGCCACCCATGAGTGATTCAAAACTGCAGTATTACAACAGGCCTACACATACACACACACACACACACACACACACACACACACACAGAAAAAAACTAGTAGGCAGAGGGCAGTTTTGAGTAGTGGTTCATCATTAACCACCTCACAGAAAGAAAGTTCTGGCTCCGGGTCCTGGGCTTGGGCGTTTCTGTGTGGGCTTTGCATGTTCTTCCCATGCTACCGTGGGTTACTCTGGTTACTCCTCCACACACACACACACACACACACACACACACACACACACACACAGTATAAACAGTGGTGGCTTAGTGGTTAAAGTGATGGGTTACTGATCTGAAGGTCAGCCGTTCAGTCCCCACTATCACACCACTGTTGGGCCCTTGAGCAAGGCCCTTAACCCTCAGTTGTATAAAAAATGATAATTGTAAGTTGCTCGGGATAAGAGCGTCAGCCAAATGCTGTAAATGTAACGCAGTATAAACGGTTTCATCCATTCATTTATTAATTTTCTAAGCCGCTTAATCCTAGTAAGAGTCGCGGAGAGGCTGGCGCCCATCTCAGCTGACTCTGGGTGAAGGCAGTGTACACTCTGAACAGCTCTCCAGCAGGCTTGTGCAAAATTCAGACTTTGGAATTTCAATTCAATTCATTTGAAGAATTGGAATTTAAATCGAACTGGCTCCACCCCACAGAATTGGATTAGAATTTGAATTGGAATTTGAAATGGAATTACAGAAAGTGGAATTAAATTCACTGCAATTCAGAGAAATTCCTTATATCCAAGTAACAGGAAGAATTTGTCATGGTTAACAAAGGTTTTGGCTTCAATGCTAAAAATACTTTACAAACACTAAAATTAAACACAGATTCCCTCCATTTAGAATGATTTGTAATATTCTTTTTATTTGAAAATGAACAAATGACACAAAATTGTGGTAAATGCAATAATCATTTATTACAGTTCTTCATTTATAGGGTAACATTGTTGCATCTAAATGTCATAAGTTCCTCGAAGGTTTTATCATTGAGACGACATCTTTGTGGTTGGAATATCTTCTTGTAACACTAAAGAGCCTCTCAACAAGTGCAGAGGATGCAGGTATGGCCAGATATTTGCAGGCAAGTGCAGCTAGGTTTGCAAAACTGCTCTGGTTTTCTTTCCAAAACACCAAAGGTTCAGCATCCTCAGTCAGGTATGGATTACTCAGGTAGACATGAAGTTCATAGTACTTCCTTCAATTCAAATTTGAATTGCAATTCTAATAGCTGTTTTCAACCTCAATTCAAATTCATTGAACTGAATTGGAATTTAGGAGACATTCTCAATTCAGTTCACAATTTTGCACAAGCCTGCTGTCCAGGCTATCACAGGGCAACACATATACAACCATTCACACTCACACTCACACTCACATCTGGGGTAATTTGTAACAGCAAATCAGCCAACTGTGCATGTTTTTGGATCATGGGAGGAAACTGGAGTACTCGGAGGAAACCCACGCAAGCATGCGGAGAACATGCAAACTCCACACAGAAACGCCCTGAGCACGGGAATCAAACCCAGGTCCTTCTTGCTGTGAGGCAGATGTGCTAACCACTGCGACATCATGCCGCCCTTATAAACTGTTTTCATTTATTTATATTTGATTCATTAAATGCTTTATTTGCAAATTTCAACTGTCATGAAAGAACACTGCAGTTTATAAAACATTTTACCTTGAGTTGATTAAATATAATCTGGACAGTAAGTGCAGATATGCAGTAAGTACAGATCATTTTTCACTGTTATTTTTATTCATTCATTCATTTTCTGAACCACTTAATCCTAATTAGGGTTGCGGGGAGTCTGGCGCCCATCTCAGCCAACTCTAGGTGAGGGCAGAGTACACCCTGGACAGCTCGCCAAGCCATTGCAGGGCCTGTTATTTTTATATATATAGTTTATTGGCTTAATGTACAGCAGTACATTTGCACCATGTCTTTGGCAGCCATTTTATTTTTTTATAAAATGGCTGACGTTTGCACCATGTCTTTGGCAGCCATTTTATTTTTTATAAAATGGCTGACGTTTCTTGTAAAACTAACTAGCTTGACATTTGGCACAGAGTTTTTGTTATATTGTAAAGACTACTTCAGTGCAGTAATCACACATACAAGGATAACAATCTGAGAAGCATTATAAAAAGGTACACTTCTTTCTTGGGCTATCCCCCACTGACCGGCATGACTCTTCTACTGTGGTAATGTTTTTAAGAACATCTCTCATTCTCCACAACACCTCTGACACCACATTATTTCTTAAAGCATTGCACCAATCTATATCCCCCAGGAAAAGCAGACATGTAAGAGTGCCCTCAGCCCAGGGAAACAGTCTTTATTGACAGAGATTTCCACATGGTCATGGGGCTCCTACTTCTTTATAACCAGGGTTTAATAGGAAGATGCCAGGGATTTGACTCCTGAATAGAAAAATGCCTTTAATTTTATTGAATTTTCCATCGACTTTATCCTTTATTAGGGTTGCAGAGAGTGTGAGTGTTGGCCCTGTGATGCTCTGGTGAGTTGTTCAGGGTGGACCCCACCTTCACCCAGAGTCAGCTGTGATAGGGTCCACCCTGAACAACTCACCAGAGCATCACAGGGCCAACACTCACACACAACCATTCACACTCACATTCACACCTAGGGGCAATCCAGAATAGTCAGTCAGCCTAATGTGCATGTCTTTGGAATGTAGGAGGAAACAGGAGTACCTGGAGGAATCCCACGTAAGCATGTGAGAGCATGCAAATTTCAAACCAGAAATATCATCTCTGGGATCAAATCCAGTACCTTCTGGATGTGAGGCAGAAGTGCTGACCACTACACCACTGTGCCGCCTTAGAAACATGCCATGGTATAAAAATAACTTGAGTCTTTATGACAGAGTGTACAGCCACTATTAACATGAGAAATATCACTTCCAAGGACAATATGGTATCATCTTCTTTGTATCCATTAAAATGTAGTGAACAGGACTATGATTTTATCTTTTATCTGCAAATCTTAATACACATGGACGGTAATGTCAAGATTTTTGCTGTTAATGCATGACATACACCATATAGCCAAAGGTCACATCCATATGTACTTTTTTGTCTGTTATTCCAGATTTAGTCATCCTTTTGCTCTTATACAAGCCTTCATTCTTCTGGGAAAGCTTTCCACTAGGTATAGGAGCATGGCAGTGGAGGTTTACACTCATTCAATCACAAGAGAATTAAGAGTGAGGAGGCCCTGGGGTGCAGTCGGTGTTCCAGTTCATCCCTAAGGTGTTCAGAGGGGTTGAGGTCTGGGCTCTGTGCAGTCCTCTCAAGACCTATCACACTTACCTTGTTAAACTATGTTGCTGTGCTGGAACAGGTTTGGGCCTCTTAGTTTCAGTGAAGGACTTCCTATACTATTAAGTGCTTCCAACTTTGTGGTAACAGTTTTGGGAAGACTCAAATATGTGTAGAAACACAAGGTACATTACAGGTATTATTCAACCAAAATGAAGGACAAGATTGTTAAAATTAAGTACAAGATCATTAGAGCATAAAATTGCAGCAAGCACAATTTAAATAAATAGAATAAATAAGTCTGTAAGCTCATACTGTAGGCTGAGGGTGTCTACAGACATGATTGAGGTCACTTGAAAGCCAGAAGGCATTTATTTTTGTCTGAGCTGGAAAAAATCCACTAGACAAACTGAGATGAATGAAGCTGAGTGATGATGACGGTTAATGCAGTAATGTCCTGTCTGTCCCTGAATGACAGAAGCAAATGCAGAGATCTCCTCCTACCAGGCAATAACATTGAGACCATAACTGGAGCCACATGCTGTAATAAACAGAGAACACTTAAGAGATACTGCAAACATTATGAGTGCAGCTGTGATATTATACTAAATCTAGTAGTAAATGAACGAGAATACTTGACCTATAACATTTTCTGTTTCTATGCAGATTTTTGCCAGGCCATAACATTTTTTGCTTTAGAGACATATATCTATTGCTAATGGCTAGCAAAATTAAAGCCACATGGCATGTATTTATCTGATTCATTCAACATGTGCAAGTGCTGATTAAAGTCGCTGTGTCATGGTTGTTTGAAGAAAGTAGCCTAAATAACATTAATGGTGCTGTCAAACAAAACATAGGCATTTATATAAATGCACATTTAGTTAATGAAGTCTAACAGAAATGAATTTGGCTCATACAACCAATTTTTTTGGACTCTGCAGCAGCGGTCTTTCAATTGTTAAAAACTGATCATCCCATCTAGATTTAAAAAAAGTTAATGCTGCAATTCTTTCCCATCCGCTCCATTTTGGGTTCAAAAACCTTCAAATACCTTTTGATTTGCAAGTTGAAAAGCTATTTAACAAATATATTCTATTATTTTGGTCATTCATTGCATATTTACATGAATTTTTGTCAACTGAATTTGGGTAAAAATCAAGACAAAACATTGCTAAAGAGTACAAGCACTATGGGATGAACTGTGGTTATGTGGATGCAATGATTTTATCTTTTTTGTTTCAAAGCATGATTAAAATTATTATTTTTTAAATATGTCCATACCCTGCCTTCACCCAGAGTCAGCTGAGAGTCCCCGGCCTACCTGCAAACAGGGCCCTTGCAACCATCTCAGGTAAAAACATACAGTGTATTGCAAAAGCATGAAAAGCATGAAAGTAGCCCAGTGCATCATGGGTGTGGAATGGTGTTTCTAAATGGGCAGCATGGTGGCACAGTGGTTAGTCACAGCAAGAAGGTCCTGGGTCTGGTTCCCAGGCTTGGGCATTTCTCTGTCGAATTTGCATGTGCTCCCCGTGCTTGTGTTGGTTTCCTCCGGGTACTTCGGTTTCCTTCCACAGTCCAAAGACATGCACATTAGGCTAACTGGCAGTTACAAATTGCCCCAAGGTGTGAGCATAAGTGTGAATGGTTGTGTGTGTGTTTGTGTGCGTGTGAATGTGCATGTGTGTTGCCCTGCAATGGTCCAACCTCGGCTGAGATATGCACTAGCCTCCCCGCAACCCTAGTATGATTAGGCAGTTTAGCAAATGAGTGAGTGAGTGTAGTTTAAATTCTCACTTTGCTCTCCTCAATATGATGCATTTTTTTTAGGAATAGCTAAAAAGTGCTAGGACACTGTGTTCCTCTGAAGAAATCTGAGTTAGCAATATAGAACAGCGACAGCTTAATATAGATCATCAGGTGACATTTACTGTCTGTTCCTACCAAAACCATTTTGATGATTTTCTTTAATGTTCTCTGCCCCAGCAATTCCAAGTAGGTACATAGTCATTAGGAGGACATGGAAACACTCAGTTCCTCAGTAGGGATAATGAACATGATTTTCTTTCTGCTGCTAAAACTCTTGACACGCTATCATTTTCTTACTTTCATTAGAGGTCCACTAGTGCTTTTCTCTCATCTAATGCTGCCTTCTAATCAAACACAGAACATGCTAATTGGTGTGAACTTGGATCAACAGCAGGAGGCTGCTAAAAGAGGCAGTGCTTTTTACTCGGAGACAACAGAAATTCCATGTCATGAGGTCCAATCTTTGGAAATAAACACAATCCCCTTAATTTGATTGAGGTTCAAAGACAGCTCTTTCAAGGCTACACAATGTGCATGCTCATCAAGTAGTTTCTTCTTAAGGAAAACAAAAAACAAAAACAAAAACAGGATGAACAGAAAAAACATGGGTTGAAACCAGTCTCCTTGTAGCCGGAGACAGAGTTGCCATGGCAACCTCTGGCAAACTTACAGTACTTTGCCTCACAGATTTTGTGCCTTGCAGCAAATAAATAGGACACTGTTTTTCTGCAAAAGCTGCAGAATTAGTATACACCATGTTATTGTTCATCTTTTATTCATCAGCTTTTTATCTTGAAATTGATTAAATGTCGATATGTGTCTCTGCAAACAACCCATACAATAAGACAGCGATGACCACCTTTTGGTTTCAATAAGAATAATAATTGCCATGCATTTTTGCCCAGTATTCAATATTAAGAAATATGCTAATACTACACAGGCAAAAGAAGATACTACACTCTTTTACTTATCAGTTGCTGTTTTGTGCTCATCAAATTTTACTAGGTGTTGCTTATATTAGATATTTATATTAAGTTTTCAATGCAATATTGATCCATATGAGCATCTTGGATGACTTCCCAGCTGCATGTACTGTATAATAATGCTTCTGCAGGAAAACAAATCCAATTTACATAATTTTCCTCTTACCCCACATGCTTATTGTTCAGACAAGTTGTTTAGTGTTTGAAGTTCTTTCATTTCACTTTGGTGCTATGAGGCTAATAGAACATTTATTTGAATTCTTTTGCAACCAAAATCATTTTCCTGAGCCCATATCTTTATTGTACTTGCATCAAATGACCTTACTCAAATATGTTATCTTGATTTAAGAAAAGATTTCATAAAACAGTTGTAAAAGGGATTATTTGACTTTCTGTAGCCTTTCGTCAGATCTAACCTGTCTAGTTATTCTCGTCTGGCCTTTCTATTCAACAAGGTGTTTCTGTCTATCAAACTGCCAATCATGTTATTTTCTCTCTTCAGGGTAAATTAAAAGACTATCTGTGAGAACATCCTGGAATATCAGTTTCTGATACATGGAAATTAAACCCACCTGGCTGCAACAAACATGGTACCTTTAATGTCACTGAAATCACATTTTCACCTATTCTGCTGTTTAATGTGAAGATTAATTAATGCTCTTGAGCTGTATCTGCATGATTTTATGTAGCAGGTGCCACACGTTTGAATGAGAGAAAAACTGCATTAATATCAAGTGTACCTGTGCTAATAAAATTGATTGCATGTGTAGATTCTTCATAGTGTCTTCATTTATATATTATCTATCTCAAACTGCAATCTGCATAGAAATCTGGACTTTGCATTCCCTTATGGAGTTCGTGTAACTGAGGCAGGACACTGTTGGGAATAAAAAGGTCTTCCATTTTTTGAATAGTTAGCAATTTAATCCAGCTTTGAAATTTAATATTCACTTCAGTTTCCATTAGGGTCACAAGGAGGCTAGAGCTCATCCCAGATGAAGGCAGGGTACACCCTCAAGAGCTCCCCAGACCATCACAGAGCCAGCATAGACACAATCATTCACATTCACGTTCACACCTAGGGTCAATTAAGAATATCTATTCAGCATTATGTACATGTCTTTGGACAGAGGGTGGAAACCGAAGCACCTAGAGGAAACTCATGGAAGCATGGGGAGAACATGCAAACTCCACACAGAAACGCCTTTACCAGGCACAAGGCTGACACCCAGGACCTTCTTGCTGTGCTGCGAAGATGTTAATCACTACACCACGGTTGCTTCCCTGTATTCAAATGTAAATACCAATTCTGATTTTTACAACTTCATAAAAGCAATAAAATCTTACCAAACTAAAGTAGCCATTCAATATCAAGTCTATACTGAGTATAAAGAAATATATGTTGTAAATGTAGTGTATTGGGAGTATGCTCACCAAAATTTAAAAAACATTGCAGAGCTTACTATTTAAACATTGGAGGCACACTAGGGAAAAAAAGAAATATCATTACTTGGTGTGAAAATGCATTGACATTATTGTTATTTTGCATTTATTGTTTGATCATTGTTAGTTTCTCACTTTTACGGTGTCGCATCCTACCCCTTGCGGTATTCTCCATCTGCACACAATCCCTTTGGTCTTTAGGGACACGGCTTGAGCTGCAGCAAAAGAGAGTCCTCTTCTCTAAATTAGGTCGGCTCTCCGACCTACTTAAGGCCGGTTGGCAGAATTCAGTGGCGCTAACTAGATCCACTTTCCCTGCCCTTCCTGCTGTGTGTTTAATCTGCGCAACCATTACAAAGCCCCATAGTTACACATTCCACTTACAGAAGCAGGCAAACAAAGACATCAATGGGTAAACAACCATATTATGGACTTCATTTGTAACACTGTCTAAATGTGTGTCATTAGTACTAGGTTTGATGGAGCAGGTCAGTAAGTGAAGGTAAACCTCCAAGCTGTACGGTGTCTCTTACTGTGAGGCATTCTCATTTCACACTCTCACAGATGGCCTTGAGGAAGAGCTGTGGAAGTATCTGGAGGAATAAGACCAACTGTTCAGCACTGTACTTGGGATAAAATTCTTTCCAGTGAGTGAAGACAATTACAGGGCAAGTATAATGCCAAGATGACACAATTATAGCACATTTTAAGTCATACCTTTGTATCACATACATGTCTTTAGATTGGTAATGATGATTTGTTTTGAAATACAAAACATGTACAATAGGATTTAATACGTTTGTAATAAATAAGGTGTTTTAGTGGTTGACTATGATGACCAATTTTCAGTCTATTATGTTTAAACCCCTGACAAAACTTAACAACAACCACTCTTAGCTTCTCAGCATTTATTGTGTTGTTGCTGATCTCCTCAATTTGGTTTGGGATTGTATTTTTTTTGATGTGGAAGTAATTTTGAGGCATTCTGCACATCTCAGACAGCTTATAAAGTAGAAACAAACCATATTTTCATAGACAATAAGTAATTCCTTAATTCATTCATCATTTGCTGAACCGCTTAATCCTAATAAATAATTGATGGTTGCTCTGTATAAAATGAACTCACTTCAAATTAACCTTAATACCAAACATTTATTTTAATATGTATAAGATATATTGTCCCCAAATCAAAACACACGCAGAGCGAAATCCCATGTTCGATTATTTGTTCTAAAACTTCACTCAGAATAACCATTTCTCACATATTCAACATTGTTACATCAAAGAAAATAAGTAAAGAAATAAATAATAGAAAGGTGTTTCTTTTTGGCACTCAGATAAATCTGCACCCTGTGATCTTTCTTTAAACAAATACTCATATGGAACATTACCACTTTGCAAATGTAACATCTCTCTTCTTATTTACATCAGCACACGAGCTCTCTCAAAGTTACAAATATCTATTTACAGTGGTACAAAGATTCAGTGGTTATTCTGCTGATTGGATAAAATGCATGGCAGAGCATAAAGGTACTGACCACCACCATTAAAAGGCATCATGTACAAAACCAAAACAGAAACAGTACGTATCGTATCAAATGACCATGCAGCTATAAGATCTGGCTAAAGCCTTAAAGAAGGGTATATATACAGTACAGCCATGTATAAAATTCTTAAACTAAATGATCACTTCTGATTTTAAGACATACACTCCATTAATAAAAATCTCTATACACATATTTGTGATGCCCAATTCTGAATGAAAAAAAAAAATCCTAAATGATTAAGCTATTTAAATGAACCTGTACATTAAATAAATTGATCTTTGCCCATGTTTCAGATATCTGGGTAAATAATTATTTTTAATTTTATAAATGCGTATATGACATTATTTAGAAATGTAGAAATACACAGTTTTAGATTAAGATTCTTCACAGATGAGGAACTCTTTCATGGTATGATCTGGCTAAGAGTCAGACTCACCACAATGTGCTTCTTTATTAATATCATCACCGTCAAACACTCCAACCGGTCATGTGCACGATAACTATACCATATTTTCTGGACAGTACATCTCCACAAAATACTATAAAACACATACCACTAAATTCTATTTGGCTTAAGTCATTCATTATCACTTTATTCTAGTCATAGCACTTTAATCAGGATGTATCTTTTTTTTAAACTTTACATATAATATAATGAGCTGTCCAGGGCGTACTCTGCCCTCACCCAGAGTCGGTTGAGATGGGCGCCCGCCTTCCCACGACCCTAATTAGGATTAAGCGGTTCAGAAAATGAATGAGTGAATAAATAATAATATGTAATCTTTGAGGACTAAAACAAAACAGGGTGATGTGATATGACCTAAAGTGAGAATTTTTTCCTATAACAGCATATTCTGACGTATCTGGATGCATTATGACCAAATATGTTGTTTTTCTCCACCAATGTAAATATTTCCCATAGAGGCCACAGCTGGAGCACTCCTTGTTGCCATGCAACACACAATCTAACGGACAGTCTAAATAAAGTGTAGCAAATGTTTCAGTTAAATAACAAAACAAAACCTATTGCTAGAATTACAAATAGTGAACAAAGAGTGAGCACAGTGGTACCACCTGTATAATGTACCAGTGCTGTTATAGTAAATATCTGCAGTCCTGGAATACTGCTTGTCCTTCAAACTGGAGGACTGATTCAAAATCTATAATTTGACCTACAACTATGTGCGCTGTGATGGAAAATTTGCCACAGCTTTAGGTTTCAACAGAGGCGTGGTGTAAATTCAACTATTATGGTTGTTTTTCTTAAAAATAGCATGAGAGACACTTATTGGTATAATCTATTTAAGTTTTTGTCCCATGAGTCTTGTAGTTTCGTATTTTGGCCTGAAGCATTTGCAACAATCAGGCCCTCTCCCTCCTGTTCAACATAGAAAGAGTCTGATCAGAGTTGATATTATAATACTGTTCATAAATTTCTCAGAATGTACTCGCTACCATTTTCATTTGCTAAATGAGCGTCGAGATGACAGAGCAAACATACAGGCAGATGCTAGACTCAGGGATTCTTAATGTAATGTTAGCAGCAAGTTTGTGGTTGCAAAGTACCCTATATACTAGAGAAGTATGGTAAAACACTAGCAAATGGCTTATAAAAAAATCCAGAAAATATGGTATGCTTTTCTGGCAAAACTGCATTCAAAATGGCAGAAAAAAATCTCAATAATCTACATAATCCATCTAAAGGAGAGTGTCTAAGGTGTCTGTTAATTTTGCACCATATTGAGGAAACCTTGTACAACATTTAAACAGTTACAGTAATCGACAGGCTAGAAATCAATAACTCAGCCTAAATCTCTCCGAGGCACTCTATGAAGATTTTTTTTAGCAGAATGTTCCTGCATTGTGGAGAAAATACATTAAATAAATAAATAAATAAAAATCAGGTGTCAAAAACAACCAAAGAGTTTTAAATCACCAGTGCTTCTTCCAGAGTCTTCATGAAGGGTGTTTTTTTTTTTTTTTTTTTTTTTATAAGCACCCATAGAGATGTGAAGGAGGAGGAGCAGCCTGGCAGGAGGGGAGCAGGGAAGAGGAAAATAAAATTCTGCAAGAATGTCACTGTAAATATTTAGCCCATCAACAGAATGCAAGAAAACACAATTTTACAAAGGTGGTCAAACACAAAATGAGGAACAAACCAGACTTTTAAAAAACAAAACAAAATGACAAGCAAGGAAAAAAAAATGTACAGTATGCATGGGACACTGAAACAAACTATCACTCCATGTCCCAACATCTGGTAAATGCACTATCACTATGACTTGAAACAATTTACATTTCCCTATTGGTCTAAAAGCAATGTGCTGGATAATTATTAGCCATTAGAAGAGATGTAATATTGATGTTGAGAAATGTATTCCATTACATATGTCTACACTGAGAAAAATATACCAACACACCTGATAAGGAATGAATCAACATTTTAAAAAGCACCCACATGTTTTCATATGAGACAACACACATATCTGGTGGCACAACCAAAGTAAATAAAACAAAACAAAAACTAACTTAAAAAAAAAAAAATGGTTAGGTAGTAACTACGCTGTCTGTGACAGATCACTTCTTCATGTGTGAATTAATTATTATGAAATGAAAAGTGTAATTCATTAAACCATATAACCACCCTTGTGAAAAAGTCACACAAAAAATGTAACTTGCTTTTCAACTTGTGCTTTTTCAATGTCACAGTACATCAAAATATGTGAAACTACATACATAACGCCACCTTACAACGTTGAAGGAAGCCAGTACAGGTGAAAAGGAAACAGACTGTATATCCAGTGTGACTGCCATCTATCCATCCAGAGAACAGCGAGTCAGGTAAGAGAGCAAGGCCACTCCGGAAAAAAAGAAGGAATGAGCTCGACTTCACTCTTTAAAGGTCACAGTGGGAGGTGGTGTAGGGGATAGTTTGAAAAAGTGTGGCAGGTTCCTGGCATTGTCTGGACTCGGACCTCGATCAGGCAATAGTATGACGTTTTTGCGTCGTAGGGTGGAGTCACGGCTGGAGGCAAGAGAAAGAGTCTCTGAGGCAGCCTCAGCTTCACTGCTCGACTCTACAGGTGTCACACGAATTGTGGTGATTGCCTGATGATGTTGTTGTGGGTGGTGAAAATGGTGATGATGGTGAAAGTGTGGATGATGAGGGTTGCTCATGTCAGGTACAGAGCCATCCTTAAGGGAATCGCAGCTTTCTGAGTTGCGGTTGAGATCATTCAGCTCGAAGCACTGACGCACACCGACACGCTCTGGTGGTGCCTTCCACCTCCAAGACCCACCATCATCTGAATTAGTTTTGTTTTCTGGGTGGGCATCAACATGTACAATGCCTGTGCCAGTGTCCTGCTCTGTCAGTGCCTTGTAACGGATGGATCCTGTGCGGCTGACAGCACTGCCTTCGCTCTTGGGGCTTCCGTGAATGATGCCCTGTTGTTTAGACATAGCAATCACCTGCATTATACGTGGCTGACTGTTAGTCCTGCAGGGGGCACTCTTCTCTGCCATCTTCATCCATTTTGCCCTTGCATTCCCGACCATTCCTCCACCACTACCATCACTTATTTCTTCACTGTCCTCCTGTAGAGATGAACATGCATTCTCTTGTGTCTCCTCAGGAATGTGAACTAGCTGTGATGATCCTGGCCGAGATTGGATGGACACCCTGGCCCCACCTCCACCTCCACCTCCACCTCCACTATTGTGGTTAGCTAATGGCACAACACTTGCAGCCATCTTCATATATTGTCCAGGTGGCCCATCTAGACCCATGGCAGTGGGTTCAGAGCTGCACCGTACTTCCATGCCTCCCTCAGGACCCTCTCCAGCCTGCAACGAAAGTTTGCGGTTCTCATTTTTGCTCTTCCATTGCGAGAGCAATTGTTTGGATCGTGTAGAATCCATGGAAGCATGGATGGCAGCATGGCGACGTGGCAATGGTTCCTCTGCACCTATAGAGTGTGAACGAGGCAGAGTGTTGCTAAAGGTCACCATGCTGTCCTGGTACAATTGACTAGCTGCTGTGATACATTCCAACTCAGTGCTTGCCCTTTTCAAGCTGTAGGAAGAGTCACGGTGTGGACCTCTAAGTAGGATGCTTTCTGAGCGAGCTGATGTTGGACGCTCCCTTACGCTCAGACTCTTGGGCTGGAGGAGGCGTGGGAGTTCTGTGTTAAGGTTAGGGAGAGGACGCAGGGGCTCACGGAGGGCAGGAGGAGGCATGATTGGCTGAGGCTGGGGGGGAATCTGCATGGGTGGGGGCTGAGGACGTGGTTGTGGGCGTGGGCGTTGGCGGAGGGATGTGTCCTCACTGGGTTTAAAGTTCCCCACTGCATATAGACCCTGAAGGAGAACCAACAAAGCAATTTAAGGACCATTTTTCCAATTTTGGCTCCTGAATACTGACATATTTTCAGTTTACAACTGGCCACCAGATATACCAGAACTAACCATCAATGGTGTTCTACATAAAAATGAAAACTTCTACTTCTTATTAATTTTTTTTTACCGCTTATCCTGTATAGGGTCGGAGGAAAGCTGGAGCTAATTCCAGCTGACCCTGGACAAAGATGGTGTATGCCCTGAACAGTTTGTAATTCCATTGCAGAGACAACACAGGCAAACAACTGTTCACATTCACACTCAGACATTCACATTCATTTGGAATAGCCAAATAGCCTAACAGTGTATGTCTTTGGACTGTGGGAGAGCATGCAAACTCCACACAGACCATTAGTCTCGAACCCAGGACCTTCTTCCCGTGAGGCAAAAGTGCTAACCGCTACGCTACTGTGCCCCTCCCACTTCTTACAGAATTATCTTTGATCCCACTTATTATACACACCTCTGGTTCCAACATGCTGCCCTGTGAACCTTTCTGGCAAGCTTTATGAAAATAATTCATATTATGCTTCTTATTCAAAGTTTTTTGGTGTCATCATACTGAGAATTGTGATTAAAGCAGTAAATATTACATGAAAATATATTAACACCTGCCAATATATGAAGGAGCTGCATTAATGGATGATTCTTGGTCGCAGTTGATTGTTTTCTCCACCCACATGAAGTCATAACAGTGCTTCATTGGTCTTATCACGGGGCAGTGGTGGCCCAGTGGTAGGGTGCTGGATTACAGATCCCAAGGTCAGTGGTTCAAGCCCCACTATCAACGGGTTGTCACTGCTGTCCCCCAGTGCAGCTAACTGGGTTGTCAAATGCCGGCCATGTTTGTGGTGAGAGGCATGTAAAAGAACCATTGTTGATTTTCGTCAAGAGTAGGCTGCATTGCCGTCAGTGTGTTTCTGCCCTGCAATGGCCTGGCGGGCTGTCCAGCTGAGATGGGCGCCAGCCTCCCCGCAACAAAAGCGGTTCAGAAAATGAATCAATAAATGGTCTTATCACACTAAGCATAGTCTTATAAGTGACACTTGTAGGTGAGCTGATGCTTTAGGACTTCTTCAATTATGTGCTATGGGCGAGTCACTTCACAACCAATCCTTGCATCAAAAGAAGCAAAGGACAGAGAGCAGTACAGCATGCTCTTTCCCTGAAGCTTAAAGAGGAACACAGTGTTCACTGAGTATGCCAATTTATATAAACATAAGTAGTTAAAGATTGCAGTGAAGAGCAATTGTTGGTCATATTATTTTTTACCAAGAAAATAAACCAGGATGTTATTGGCCCTAATCAGCTCTCGTCTGCTAAAAAAAGCACGAGATCCTATTTATGAGGTACCTGTTTATGAGGTACATCACCCATAGCGTCTATAATCCATTGAGAAACACGCAGGGTAGAGTTGGATAATAAAGGACCGACAATGCCTCATTGTATGGATTTTGGTTGTTCAAACCATTCAAACCATTGAAGAAGGAATAAATATATTTGTTATTTCAATTATCTGAAGGATGAGTGGTTGAAGCGAGAACAGACATGTTAGCAATATCAGGAAGTTCTAGCCAAATCACAGTCACATTGTGTACAGTGAACATTTTCCTAAAGATGCATTTGTTTTAGACCTGATTGTGGAATTAAAAAGGTCGAAACTGAAACTAAAACTCAAGGAAGATGCTGTTCCAACAATATTTCAATTCAAAAACACTCCAGGAGTGCGTGTGAGTGCCGAAAAGATTACCGGATTAAGACAAAAGAGAGAGAGGTGAGTCGGATCATGTGCATTTGTGAAAGTGGTGTGTGTTTCCTGACCATGTGCCAGTTTTGAGTTATACAGTGATCTCCGTGGGTCTTATATCGTTCATACCAAACAGATTACTTACCAAGTTTTAAATGGATGAGACAGGCTCCAGGAGATGTACCACAATATTGAAAAAACCTGAATGATACACGCTTGTTGTATTGCTGGGAATTGCAGTCAAGAGAGCACCACTGCTGGAACGTACCACTTTCAAAGTTTGGCTTTACCTGTTTTGCCTTTTTTTCTCTGTATATTTCATGTGGAAACCTCCATTTGATTGTCTTTAGTCCAGTTGGTCTGGTATTAGACCACTGTATATCCAAGAAACCTTATGTTATGCTTTTCTTATGCTAAAACCTAGGCAAGTGCACCTTTTACTTCATTTTATTTTATTATTTATTATATTACCGTTTATTTCATATCCCTTCACACCGTCCGGTGTTCCTAGACAGTGTCACTGAACTGTAACTGGTAACTGGTAACTGTATCGGGTAACTGGCAAAAAAAGTACATGCTTTTACTTCAAATCTGTTAATTATATACTCTTTTTTGAACATAACTGATAGGCCCTCAGGCCTGTAGCGAGGGGGACTTCGAACAAACCGCACAAATTCCGCCAAAATGTCCGACTATATGACCCTACAATTTTTGTGCCTCAGTGCCTCACTCAGCAAATGGCTGATGTCATACTGGCAGCCAGCCAGGCTTGCTAGACGGAATAAAAGCGCTAGCTAGCGGTGGATTCGGGGACCAGATTAGCTCAATCTGGCAGGTTGGCGTTCAGGCATTTTCATCAACATTTCCGCCTATTTTGTTTATATTACCATGGTATGTTATGAATTATATCACCAGTCATAAACACAGCATATTAAATGTGGAGCTGTGTACAGTGAGCGAATGTATTTTGTTGTGTTTAGTTCATGCGAATAAGTTCTCCGAGGAGTTTTTTCCCGATGCTAACAGCTAGTGTGCTGGTACAGGCACTTTACATTATATACTTTACTTTATATATATATATATATATATATATATCCAAAAGCCATTTTTAACTTTAATCAGAAGCTTCAGGGGGACTTGATAACCCTAACCCTAAATCACATCCCCACCCCTACCATCCCAACACCTTTAATAACTACCTTGCAACCACAGGCGGCTATGATGGTACAGAGCTGTGTTATCAACACTTCATGAATGGATTGTCAGGCATACTGCAGGGGATTCAGGATGGTGAGTAACACACAGTACCCCTTTAACACCTTGCAGAAAAAGAATAGGGGACAATTCTTCTGCCAAAATTTCTCACGCACTACTGTACAATACACCCACAGCCCCGTGCAGCAGCTCAGGGATTAGCTAGCTAATGTGCGATGCCACGTCGTCATCATCACGTGATATCCCCAGCACTGTTATTGTTATTAAAATCCTTTTTTTTTTAACAACTGGTGACCCAAAATGATCTCGAGTGGGTGTTAAAGTGAATAACAATTCTGTACCTAACAGTGTATTGCAAATTCATTTGGTCCTGGTGTGTTCCTTTAAATGCATTGTATAAGATCAGCTTTACTCAAACCAGCATGTTGGCGATCACAGAGCAACTAGAAGACCAAAAAACGAGAGGAGGAGTGTGTGGGAGGATAGCAAAGAAGCAGCCACGTGGGATTTACTTAGCATCTATTTATAACCCCATTAAACACAGCGTGGTCTCATCACTCCACAGCAAACCTCCCTAAATTAGCGAAAAGATGAAGCACCCCTAACCATTATGCCTCTGGTCTTGCACAATGAATGACCTGCATGAGGGAATCTTTGACAGACATTCCCCTAGACTGTCACTGTTACCTCTGGCTTTAGCAGAAACACTGCTATACATAACCTTGAAGGGTGTAGAAGAACAGGAGAGGGCATGTATCATCCAGAGAGACTCACCAGATAGATGGCAATACTTCCTCCAATGAGAAAACCACTATAGACATCCATGGCATGATTTTTAAACTGGATTATACGAGTTAGACCACAGATGACGGCACACATGATGAAAGAAAAGACCAGCAGGGGCTTGAGTAACTTGGAAGAATCAGTTAAGGTGGCATTGAAGTACATCTGCAAAGGGAAAACACATAACATTCTCATTATTTGCATTCTAAAGGTGCTACTAATGCTCTACAGGTTGTATGCTTCTTATCCTTGTTATGATACATAAAAAACAATGAAATTAACAGTAGACAAACTTGAAATAGAGTTTCTTGTATATTTATATTTTAAGCTTTGATGTGGCATAAGGTTTGCAGTGCCAGTGCTAGTGGCTACTTACTCTGCAAAGTAAGAAGTACTTCTGTAATACCATTTGTCTTAGAAATCAATTTTTTTTAAAGAAAAGTTTAGTCATGGGAATTCCTATATGACCTCAATAATTCCAAAGAATAAGTAAATTGAGCTAAATGCTACCAGGGAGTTTCGCACTCTAACAAGCTGCTTTGCTAATACAGTAAAAGGGAGTTTCTTGTTTTACATATTAAGCTTGTGAATGAAAGGGAATGTGTTCTCACCCCCCACTGTTGTGACTCTGCTTTCATTTCTCATGTTAGCTTGGGGCAGAGACATCCGCACAGTTTTTTCTTTCTTGTGAGTTATGTGAAAGAGGAATGTATTTATATGCATTTGTGTAAACCTTCATAGATTATATAAATGTTGTTTTTTTACTTTTAAGTTGTAATTCCCGGGTTAACAAAGTGTTGAAAGCTCAACACTGATTATAATTTAAATTGTGATGTATGCTAGGCTGTCACCTCATTTCTTTAGTTCAGTAGTTTTTTTGAGCTAGTTAACTTAATGCCACGTGAGCCCAGAGGCACTCAGTATCAAACTGTTATTTATTTACTTATTTAAAAAAAGAAAAAAAGGAAAGAAAAGTGACATAGCTATGTTTGCCATGTTGCCCTTCCCCTTTCAGATCCAATCCTGACAACATCTGCTCTTGTAGTGGAAAGGATGGCCTTCCTGTCTGTTTTTAATAATTACCAATCATTGTTTATCCACGAAATCCACGAAAAAATTTCAAATAAACACGATAGCCTCATAAAGTGTATAAAGGGAGTAAAAGTTCCAAAAGACATAGTCCAAAAGCCTGAATCTCATCCTTCCCTTTTTTAGTTGACACCTGTGATATAATATTTGGAGATGTACATAAAATGTGATAAATAAACATGTAAATATTAATGTGTTATTAGTTCTTTTAAGCCAACTTGACAATGGATTGAGTATAATTTGGTCCATTACATAAAATGATTGACACCCCTGATGTAAGGGGAATTAGTGTTGAACCTGAGAGATAATTTGGTGCAAACAAGAATGTCTGTAATTTGCAGAGTGACAAGAGCACTGAGGACAAATTACTTTCCTCTTGACCCCTGCTTTAACTAATTACTTATGTGCATGTACATAATTTAAAGGCATCCTATGCAGTTTACTGTAACCATGCTTGCTTACTTTTTTAAAATAATAAGCATGACCCTCTAACTTTCAAAAACTGGTTTCTCAAACTTGTTAGCCAGCACCAGCAGGTACTAATTCTTCTTTTTCTTCTTCCTTGTGTTCCTTTCTTCTTCTTCTTCTTCTTCCTCATAATTTTCTGGATTCACACTGCCACTTGCAAAAACAGAAAACGTGGAAGGCTCTCTTCAGAGGTTTCTCAGTTCTGGGCTACTGTATTACTGGCAGGCTCCTTGGTAGAGGAGGATGATATAATTATAAACTTACAAAAAAAAAAACAAAAAAAACCAAAAACACAACGATTTGTAATTTCCAGTAATTACACAGGAATGAAACCATATTTATAAATTATATATTAATATATTCTGTCAATTATATCTACATTGCTTATCCATCAGGGTTGTGGGGAAGCTGGAGCCAATCCCAGCTGACTTCAGGGGAGAGACACCCTAAAGAGGTCACCAGTCCATTGCTGGGCTAACACATAAACACACATCAATTCACACTCACATATAGGTAATCAACAGTAGCTAGGTGACCTAATGTGCAAGTCTTTTGACTGTGAAAGGAAATTGGTGCACTCAGAGGAAACACACACAAGCCCTGGGAGAACAGGCAAACTACACACCACTTGGTGTAAGGCAACAGTGCCGACCACTGAGCCACCTTGCCGTGCTCCATACTATATTTCATTTCTGCTAATAGATACCTATAATTCCTACCTTATATAGTGGTTCTTTAATGCTAGTCGATATTTTAGATGTCCATCTACTGTAATTTCAAATATGTGATTAGTCAGAAATATAATAAACAAACAAACAAACAAACAGTGGTCTTGGATGTTTTCATAAAACTTATGATACATTTAATGAAAGCATACAATGTAAAGCTAAATACATGTCATACAACCAATTTCACATAGTTTGACATGATTTGGCTGTGCAGCCAAATGGATTACTTACTGAGACATACACTGCAGCAAAGGCAGCCAAAGTGGCATGTTGTGATGGAAAAGATTTCCTGCAATGACAAACACAAAATCTTATATAAACAGACCTGTAGGAAAGGATGTATTAACATACATCCGGTGCATCTATTATCTATATACCTTTTATTAATCATTAATTTCATTGGCTACATTAAGGACAGTCTGCCTACAGGATGTCTGAACAAAACAAGTATAATTACGCCCAGCAATTGAGTGGAAAGGCTGTCGAGGACTGAATAGCAGAGCAGTGCAAATGGATGTGTGTGGGTGTTTTGGAGCTGGTGCTTCACAAGTGAAGCAGGACTGAACTCTGTGTGGGTTTTTGCAGAACGCTGCATGCTGACATTCACTGTCTTCCCTCTCTGTATTCCTACAAACAGGCTACAGATTGAAGAATGTTTTACTAAAACCAGAGATGATCAGGCTATAGCATTATATAGTTAAAATACATAAGATACAATTTATATCATGTCAATACATCTAACTCTGCTGTTAAAATATACAAAGCTGACAAAGACAGCAAAACAGGCATAGTTGCTTAGTGACAAGGCTGGTACATATAAATCTGCTCGAGGCATTTTTAAACATGCATACACCAATACTTTCATACTCACAATTTAACTATAATCACTCACTCATTCACTCATTTGCCAAACTGCTTAATCCTACTAGGTTCACAGGGAGGCTGGAGCCTATCTCAGCTGTCACTGGACGAACACACACACACACGCTCACACACACACAACCATTCACACTCACATCCACACCTGGAGGCAATTTGGAACAACCAGTTCACCTATCGTGCATGCCTTAGTACTGTACACAGAAGAAAACTACGCAAGCACAGGGATAACATGCAAACTCCATACAGAAACACCCGAGCCCTGGACTGGAACCTAGGACCCTCTTGCTTTGAAGCCCTTCAAACCATTTCACCCTCCAAATTACCTATTGCACCTCTAATATCACACTTTCACCACCTGCCAAGCAGGTTATAAAATACCCATCATAACAACAATATTATATTACAATAACAATAAATAAATTATAACAACATATTTCAAACGCTGTAAGCTCTTTGTGGGATACATAATAATAAAACAAATCTTGTCATTAATGCTCAAATAATCCAGATACAAATATCCCTGGATAGACTGGTTAGCCATTTAAATTCCATTTCACCTTAAAATCAAGTCAAGGAACAACATCTGTAATTACTCAAAATACAATCAGCATGCTTAAAAGTGCCCATTTACTTACCAGGCATTTTAAATATGAAATACAGTGTTATCTCTTGGAAATAAAATGGAATTGGCCATAATGTCTTTTTGAAACCATTTACTTTATGCGTACGTGAGTGTCAATGACCCTTGCCCTGGGTGCGGAAATAATATTAGTAAATATTGCCATCTATTTAATGTCTCTAGAAATCATATGTCTTTTTCTGTTTCATAAGACTTGATCTTAGACTTAAGACTTGATCTCAGATTCTACATTCATTTTCTACAAATTGGTGATGCACTGACAGTTTATCACATATGTACAAGATTTTTCCTCCAGTCATTAGGATTTTGTTATTGTAATTGGTAACAAAGACAGAATCAAAACAAGATGTAAAACAGGTGAATAAGAGATACTAAGCCCAGGAGCTGAACTGGTTTCACCAGGAAACCTTTGTATTCAGCCAAGATGAATTGACAATGAGAGAAAAAACACAAACATTGGGCACCTTTAATCAACAACTACAGAACACAGCTGTGCAAAAATATTCTCTGACTAATATCTTTAATCATAAGAGGCTACCATAAGCTTGTGAGCCATGGTGCAGGGGTGCATGAGGAGTGAGGAGTGTCCATGGGTTGCCAGGCTTTTTTGCAGTCAAATCCTTAGACCCCCTCAGAACAGCTTGATATCATGAACATAACTCATGTCTAACATCATGAACACAATACATTAAATTCTATTCAAATATTAAGCAAATTATTTTATTATGCTATCAGACAGGGTGCATATAATTGAATAAATAAGCACATTTCCTGTAGTTTTAAATGAGGTCATTTTAACCCTAATTATAAGTTGGCTTTCTAACCTTCCTCCATTGATGGCTACTGAGTCAGAGCCTGAGCAGATGTCCTCCACGATGAAGGAGTTGTCGTCACAGGTGGTGTTGAGGATGGTGTAGTTGGGCTTACAAACTGTCAAGAAGTAGGGAGCGTGGTACCCTGTGGACAGCTGGATGATGTCTGTGATGAGGGCTGTGATGCACAGGCCAAAGATGTGAACACCTACACACAGAGAATATATAGTGACAGTAGTATATTTAGCACAAATAAAACATAATTGAGGAGTGTCTGTCTGCAGAGAAGTGGCTGTCTATAATTGAACTCAAAGTCATGCCCTTTAAACATTTCAGAATGGCCTCAAATGTACAGCGTGTCCCAAAGGTGTCCATACACAGTGGAAATTAACACTTTTTTTTCAAATATTATAAGACTTAATTTCCAAAACATTGTCTGCATGATTGCCATTTCTTTACAAAAACATGAAGGTCTGTCTCTCCCACCACTCATAATAAACTCATGTTAACACATTGCTATGCATGTAATTGTACTTTGAATGTATTATTTTAAATGATCTTCGTGCTGTCGCTATGAGAATGATTTCAATACATATTTCTTGTCAAAGGCAATATTAAAGGTTATCCATCCATCCATTATCTGTATCACTTATCCGTCAGGATTGCAGAAAAATATGTAGCCAATTCCAGCTGAATTAAAGTGAGAGGGGGCGGGGTACATTTTCAAATGCCAGTCTATTGCAGGGCTGGCACAGACACAAACAACCATCATACTCACAATGTGGTCAAATTAGAGTAGACAGTTGACTTAATGTGCTTTTGAGTTTGGGAGAGTACCTAGAGCAGGGGTCTCAAACTCGCGGCCCGCGGGCCAATTGCGGCCCGCAGGACGATAGTTTGCGGCCCCCGCCTTAATATGAAAGTTTAATGTTAGTGCGGCCCGCGAGTTTGATATGTACGGCACTTTACAGTGTTGTGGGCGGAGCTGAACAAACCTACCAATCACAGTGGGGTATATGGCTCTCGGGGGCGGGA
>JAQMYF010000013.1:8991792-9019684 GCA_030014195.1 Neosilurus mollespiculum | reverse complement strand
AAAAATAAAGAGATTTGAGAAGATTGAAAATTTAAAAACAAAGCTTTTCTTGTGGAAAACCTGATGCGGCCCAGCCTTACCCAGAGTCTGCCTCCAGTGGCCCCCGGGGTAAATTGAGTTTGAGACCCCTCACCTAGAGGAACCCTCCAAATATGGGGTGAACATGCAAACTCCACAGAGAAAGGGCTTTGACTGAAACGTGAACCCAGAATTTTTTTGCTGTGAGGTGTTAGTGACAACCACTAAGCTACTGTATCGCCACTCTTAAAGGCTATTTGAGAAAAAGTATACAACACAAACATAGCATGAAAATTGACAGAAGATATTCTACTAAAACTGCTTATTTAACTTTGGAATGCCCAGTAGTTTCATGACTGAATATGTAAAAAAAAATCAGCTATTGGAAGGCAAATGCGTGGAATCATTCATCTCTATACGGACTCAAAGATACACCCTATGGAAATATTTCCATAGTTAGATTTTAAATCACACAGAGCTGCTCTCATTTCCATATAAATACCTAATGACTTGCCCATATTTCCACATAAAGTAATGTCTACCAGCTGCAGACAGAAGCTATTGAAAGAATAATGACTAGATTATGACAAATAAATTGTATGTAAGATACAGAAAAAAAAAGACATTGACACCCATAGAAACATGAAAAAATAAATACTTTTTTTCTGTCAAAACATAGTAAATATTGAAACTCATCCTGGAACTTAAATAGTGTGCCATTATCAACTGTGTCAATATGCAATTATTAAAATGTACCATATGAAAGAGCACAAAAATTTAATGCCTACCTACAAACCTTACAGCCCGGCGGATATAGGAATTAAAGTTACATCCAGCGGCATTTATGTTGGCTTCGGTTTTTATGGTGATTCTTCTTTTGACCTGGAAGCAGTACAGGATGCCTTCCCCGATCATGATCTGTTGAGAGACATTTAGTTGAGACAACCCAAATGAAATGTTAGTCATTAATTAATGCTTAATTCAGGCAAAACAACATGCCTTTATTTCTTTGTTTGTCTTTCATAAGGAGCATTTTAGGGCATTAAGCACATTGAGCATTCAGGAGTAATTCAGTAGCTAGAATTCTACAGCCTCAAGTCCACAATACATTTGGGACGCTGTGGTCTGTGTTCTCAGACCGTGATTTCTGGAAGTGTTCCTAAGCCCATGCAGAGAGTTCCATGACATGATCATACCTGTTTTTAATGCACTGCCACCTGAAGACCTGAAGATCATGGACATCCAGTATTTATTTTCATCCTTTTCTCATGTTAACAGTTAAATTTTGATGATATTATGGACTATAAATGATGAGGTATTCACAGTCTTCACAATTTTATGTTGAGGAACATTATTGTAAAAAGACATAGTAGATGTAGAGATTTTTTTTTTTTTTTGCAAATTGGTGAACCTCTGCACATATAAACTTTTATACCCAGTCATGTTACTGATTTGTTGTCATTTAACCAAATTAGCTGTAAAGTGTTCCTCCAGCTGTTTCTCTTTAATACCACTTACTTTTCCAGCCTTTTGTTGGCCCTTTTTTAATGATCAGTTGCTACCATTAAATTAAAAATGGACTAATATTTTTCTTAAAATGGTATATTTTCATATAAGTATGAACATTTGATATATCTGCCTCTGCCAGGAGGTTATGTTATCACCTCTAGTGGCTGGTTTGTTAGATCGGTCCATTTGTTTGTTTGCATCAGAACTCATAATTTTTCAAAGATTTTATTGAAAGGTTTCTCTTGAGTAGAGTGCTGTACAAGCAACAAACCCTTAAACTTTGGAAGTGCATGAGATCATGGTGAAAAATGCTGCTCTAGTTTTCTTTGTTCTATTGTGAATCAAATATGAGTTTATGATATTTGCAAATCACTGCATTCCTTTTTTTTACATTTCACAAAGCGTCCCACCTTTATTGGAGTTAGGGTTGTAAGCTGATAGTCACAAAGACGATCTGGTTTTGGTCAAACATTGTTTTTCTGCATGTCAACTTAATAACTTGAATAATGTGGACATCTTTCATTTATATGTTTATGTTTTGTTTTGTTTACATTTACATCTTGTCTAGGCTGTATTCCTGTAAAGATCATGATGGACAAAGTTTTAGTTTAACCAATGCACTTGTTAAAACAGTTTTTTCTCTTTTTTTTTTTGGCTGAAAATGTTTGAAACCTTCCTAGCTAAGTGAGATTTCCTCCCACAGTAAATCACAGTGAATGAAGATCAAGTTGTTGATTAATGATGTACTGTAGCAAAACATCCATGTGTCCATGTGTCAGTGGGTGTTCAGTCTGGATGATGAGTGATAGGTGTTAGTTTAATCCATCATAAGAAACCCTAATCTGTATTTCTGGTTATGGTACTTTTTTTTAAACAATGGAGTAACATTTATAGAAAAAAAATCTTTGTTTTTTTTAAAGGTTTTATTAAGCCAATTAATATATTTTTCCTGTTTAAATATGTCTTTATAATACCATTATTAATTATAGAATTTAATAGTTGTCAGACAATGTGATTATCGAAGATGGCTGCCCATTATGTCAGGATTCAGCTGAATGGTGAAATTTTGGTCACATTTCTAGTTTTTCAAAACCATAAAGTTAAAGTTTTTAAAAACCATATCAGAAAGTTGATGTGTTATTACGGAAGGACTGGGTGTGATTAGAGGTACATATTTATCGAGAACATTCTGGGTGAGATGGGTACATTAGTTTGTACTTCTAGCGCAGAATTTGAGAAACACATGCTGCACATTAAACCTATTGTGCGTGATCCATCACATTTACTGTAAGTGGAAATTTGGGTAAACGCTGTGTGCTTTTCTATTCCTGGTATTAGTTTACTAGCATTGTTTAAGAGCAACTGCTAACAGCAAGACCTTCAACACAGAACCTCTCAGCTTTGTGACTGTATCTGATTCGAACATGTTACATGTTTCTAGATAGCTTTGCATAAATGTACATTTCAATGAGAAACACACAATAATGTGCTTTTTTTAATCTTGATGATTGTCTGAGTGAGAGGAGCATCTGTCACACAGATCAAAAGAACAAAAGAATGAGGGAGAGCGAATGTGTGAAAACCAGGGAGAACAACTTAGATGCAGCTAACTGCCAGATTTACTTTAACAGATGTCTTTTATGTAAAATGGCGAGACAGAGCACAATAGAAAAGAGGAGAGAGAGAGAAGCTAACCGAGAGTCTAGAACGGATAGAGAGAAGAGAGGGAAGAAACTAACACATGAAGGCTGATTTATACTTCCGTGTCAAATCTATGCCATAGGTACGGTCATGCAGAGTGAAGCATTTATACTTGTGGGTGCGATGCAGGTTTCCTCTAGGAGGTGCTGTGTCATGAAACACACCAGCCATTAGTTATTTTATAAACGGACACAGAGCAACGTGAGCTCCATTTCACTGTCCTCATTATAGACAGAAAATAATGTGGACAATATTTACTGGGGAAATGAAATCTTGTATTATGAACTGTTTCCCAGGAGCTGAGGTGGATGTTGCTGAATAGTGACTGGGACAGAACATTCTATTGAGCTTAAGGTTAATAATTGTTTTAGTATATACTAACAACTGGACGGAAGAGTGTGCAGAGGCTTGCATGGATTTTTAATGCTTTTTTATGTTGCCATTCGTTCACTCATTCATTCATTTGCAGAAATCAAATCTGGGCAGAGGTAGTCCATCGCAGGACCAACACACACAACTATTTACTCACAGACACACACCTATGGGTAATTTGAAGCAGCCAATTAGTCTAATGTGCATGCCTTGGACTGTAGGAGGAAACTGGAATACCGGGAAGGAAACCCATGGAAACGTAGACAGAATATGCAAAATCCACACAGAACACAACCTTCTTGCTGTGAGGTGTATGTGCTAACCATTACGTCATGTGGTACACTATAGTGTAGGTTTGACGAGGACGTATAAATTGACCTTTAGTCTTGTGACCAGCCTAGCTGTCCAGCCACAACCCTGTGTAGCCTTCTCTACAGATAAACAACACACACACACACACACACACACACAGACACACACACACACACACACACACACACACACACACACGCACACACACACAGACTAGTTATGCCCTGACTTTGGAAAAAGTACCACTCGTACTCCGTCAAAACATAAAGCAGTTATAACTTGTACTGAAGTGTTGCAAATGAGGCGTCCAGTGTATCTCTGTTAAGGACACTACAGAAGCTGAAATATGCATTGACCTAAATTGGACATGTCTTGCAAGAGACTAGAACCAATGAAATAGAGTTAATGAGGAAGATTTAGGCTGCTTGAGTTGTGAACCTCCCCAGCTAGAACTCGAAAGTCTAAACATTAGCCATGTTTCCACTGATCTAACGTGCATGATGTTAAATGATAAAATGAAATTATTTACATAAAAACTGCTTAAAAGACATATCTTTACTATTAAGTTAAATCCTTTTGTCACACATCCTTTTGTGTCATCAGTGTTTTTTAATTATTATTATTATTATTATTATTATTATTATTATTATTATTATTTTCCCCCCAAATCAGAATTTCATGCAGAGGTAACCAAAACACAATGGGCAAAAAACATTAGGTTACTGACTTGGCATCCTTAATATTTTTCCAACAGGAAACAACACATGTAGATGATGATGATGTAGAAATAAACCAACTGAGCCCTTAAAATGACAGGATGTGCTTTCCTTCCTCATTCCATCACTTATTATTCATTCATTCATCATTCATTCATTTTGTAACTTAATCCTAATTAGGGTCACGGGGAGGCTGGTGCCCATCACAGCCAACTCTGGGCAAGGGTGGGGTACACCCTGGACAGGTTGCCAGGCCATCGCAGGGCCAACACATACACAACCATTCACACTCACACCTAGGGGTGATTTGGAACAGCCAATTTGCCTACTGTGCATGTTTTTGGACTGTGGGAGGAAACCGGAGTACCTGGAGGAAACCCATGCAAGCACAAGGAGAACATGCCAACTCTACACAGAAATGCCCAAGCAGAAATTGAACCCAGAACTTCTTGCTGTGAGATGGATGTGCTAACCACTACACCACCGTGCCACCCCCATCACACAATATTTTTATATTTGTTATATATAGCATTCTCTATGTTGAAGATCAAAGGTCAAGGTCATAGGGACATGAAACAGGTATGCTACAAATACAGCATCACCAGATGTATTTACACACCAAGTTTGGTATTCACTGGTGTTGTACTTCAGAAGATATGCTCCGGACAAAGTCACAACGGAAGGATGGAACAGGGAAATGCTATATGCCCCGGTCAACTTAGTTGATGAGGGTATACACATTAGTATACTGTTAAAGGGAAATGTGAAATATTGTATAAAATGTGGGGTCCTGTACTTCAAAATATTTTTTTTGTATATAAGCCATTTTAATATGGACGGAGTGTGGAAGGGGTTGGAATGTGGAAAATTGTGCTGTGTTGTTTTACTTGATTGTACTGATGTTTTAATAAATAACCGGGGGGGGGGGGGTGCCTCGGGGTCGCCTCAGAGTCCCCCCGAAAGAGCTGGAGGAAATGTCTGGGGTGAGGGAAGTCTGGCCAACCCTGCTTAGACTGTTGCCTCCGCGACCCGGCCCCGGATAAGCGAAAGATGATGCTATGCTAACGGGGGGGAAGGAAATAGCTCCATACTAAACCACACCCTCCATACTAGTTTCCATACTAGGAAACTACCAACCCTTGAGTATAGAATAGCCTCTTGTAGAACCACCTCAAGTGTAGATAGTCAAATTAAGATAGTCATCCTGATCTCAGCAAGAAAGATAAACTGTGCTAGTCGAATATTTAAAATCGTAATTTATTTAGTTGATTTTGGTGGTGGTGGTGGTGGTGGTGGCGGCGGCATGGTGGTGCAGTGGTTAGCATGTCCGCCTCACAGCGAGAAGGCCTGGGTTCGATTCCTGAGCTTGGGGAATTTCTGTGTGGAGTTTGTATGTTCTCCCTGTGCTTCTGTAGGTTCCCTCCAGGTACTCCGGTTTATTCCCACAGTCCAGAAACATGCACAGTAGGCTAACTGGCTGTTTCAAATCACCCAACGGTGTGAGTGTGAGTGGGAATGGTTGTGTGTGTTGCCCTGTGATGGCCTGGTGAGCTGAGATGTGTGCAAGCCTCCCTGCGACCCTAATTAGGATTAAGCAGCTTAGAAAATGAATGAATGACTGAATTAATGAATAATAAATAATAAATAATACATTTTGGTGGCGTTGAGTTCTCTGATTTAAAAGGAGTTTTTTTCTACTAATTTCTATCCTTATTTACACCTGAATAAATAAGCAAGCAATTGCTTAAGCAAACTGTCACAACTATTTGATCACGTCAAGGTCACGGTGGTTCTACTGTATAAAATATGAAAGATACTGATGAAATGTAGAAGAAGCAAAGGACAGATTTAAATCTAATAAATAATACAAGACTATATATGCAGGTTATAATATTCGTGACCTTCAATTCTCTATTCCGCACTTGGAAAACCACACAAATCCCAGGATAACCCAATCATAATAAAGTTACAGAATAAAAAATTGCCAAAGAACTCAAAGGCTGGCTAGACCATATCTTTTAAAAAGAACACATCTTAAAATAGGCTCAAAAAGTACATTTCTATTGCACAGTCCTGCTGCTCCAAACCCAGAGGGAATCTCTAGCTTATTCTCTCCTGCGTGAAAGTTTCTTTAGCTAATTAACCCTCTCAATGACTCAGAGGAGATTTCATGTTAAAGCAAGTTGTAATGAGCATAAAAACAGAGTGGCATTGTGAATGGGCATCTTGGTGCATGATAATAACATCCACATGGTGACCAACAGAGTCTTCTTTCATTCTGTGCATGATGTATGTGCAAAGTGCATCTTGGGTAGGCGGTAGCCAAAACTGCACTGACAGTGAGGAGGACAAGAAAAACAGAAGAGAGAGAGAGAGAGAGAGAGAGAGAGAGAGAGAGAGCGCACCTGTCCCCTGAGGAAGTAAGTTTAACCAAGAATTGTGACTCACTGCTTTATGCTGAGGCGGGAGTATATGCTAATTTGACATTGAGGTTTGCATATTAAAAACAAGAAACCTTGACTCTTTACGAAAGATGACATTTGACATGTACTGCTTCAAGAAGGACGACATTCTTTGTACTTTTTGGCCATCATATGCATCATAGTTTTCATTTCTTTGGCTATGCAGTTATACAGATAGACACTACTTCTCAATCATGGTCCTGGTGCACATTTCTGTGTTTTGATTTCCTTTAATTACTTCAGGCTTATTAATTAGCTGATGAGATAAATCACATGATTTGGGTACAGGGGAAAAATGTATTTTAATAACACTGGTATGCTCATTATTTATAATTTGTAATCATGGCTGCTCTCATTAAAGAAAGTTGGTCCATTGATTAACTGATCTTGAGAAATCAATTACATTACTTCAGGGTGGTGGTGGATCCGGAGTGACAAAGAGACACACCCAAAATGTGACACTAATCCACCTTAGAGCTAAATCCCATATAATTTTCATGTCCCAGCTTGTTATGAATTCAGGGTCAGTGCGTAGGGTCAGCCATGATACATGGCGACCCTGGAGAAGAGGGCTAAAGGCCTTGCTCAAGAACCTAACAGTAGTAGCTAACTAGTTTGGGGCTTAAATTTCCAACTGTCTGAGCAATAACCCAGAGTCTGAGTGATTGAGTCACTGAACAAAGACTGAGTCACTGACCCCATCCCATTACCAAATGAGAAACCATTCCTGCATAAGAAATTTTTTTAATCTCAGCAGGCTGGTATGAGACATCTATTTTTCACAATGAGCTGAATACTTCCATACTTGCTGTGGATTGTATAATCATAACAAGACTGTATAATCACAACAAGATTCCTGAGTCCTGGGCTCGGGAATTTCTGTGTGGAGTTTGTATTTTCTCCCACTGCTTATGTGGGTTTGCTCTGGTTACTCTGGTTTCCTTCCACAACCCAAGGACAAAGAAAGCCTAATTGGCTGTTCTGAATTGCCCCAGCTATGAATGTAAATAGATGTGTGTGTGTGTGTGTGTGTCTGTGTGTGTGTGTTGGCCCTGCAATGGACTAATGAGCTGTCCAGGGTGTACCCTGCCTTCACCCAGAGTCAGCTGATATAGGCACAGCCTCCCTGTTACACTATTAGGATGAGTCGACTGACATGAGCTCCATTCCTCCACACGACCCAAATAGGATTAAACGGTTTGGCAAATGAATGAGTTAGAGAGAGTGAACGAACATGGTAAATTCAGATTCTTGGTGTCTAACAATTACAACTTAAACAATTATGGTGGTTTGCTAAAGATTTTCATTTTCAGCTACACTGACGGTTTTAAAACAAAGACAGATACAGCACCACAAATGAAGCCTAACACCATCCCTATTAGCCATATTGATTCTGTCTGACTGTCTCTTAGACAAATGCTTCTATAAAAGTCAGTGTGTTGAACCTGAACTCTGGACAGCTTTGTAGTTGTTTGAGGTGTCTCGATTTCCATCTGTGAACCAGAACCCTATTATTATTAAGAAAGATGATTCGAGCAAGAACATTCTAGCATCCTCAGTGCTATATCAGTGAGCTGATGCTATCAGCACCTATTCTTATTCTGTAATAGAAGATAAAAAGAAACTAAAAGCAGGGGAACTGTTCTCTAGCTGCTAAATCACAAGTAAATCACTAAAAGCCCAATTTATGCCAACCCTTTATAGTCATCTAACATTTTAACTAATGTTTCCGTTCATATCTCTCTTAGGCGTGTGCCTCACGTCTGCACAAATCCAAGATTTAGGATTCAATATTCAAGATGCTTTTATTATCATTTCCATGTTCATTAGAATTCTTATATGGATCCCAGGCAGAAACATAGCTTTAACAGTACAGCAAAGAAGGACTTATGTATAATAGTGCACAAGAAAGATTTGCATTTGACAGACATTCTGAATGTTTATTTGAGTGCAGAAACAAAGATGACTGATGATATTGCAAATATAAATGTTATGCTATATTTAAATGTCAGTGTGATGCCAATTGGTGTACTCTGAATATTTATGCATATTGATTTGTCTTTAACAGCAGCTTTGGCAATAAGGATGGCTGCAATTTTTTCAGTAATCAGAGGTAAAGACTCTTTCAGGACAGAGTAATTATTTACATTTTCACATTTTATTCACTATAAATGCCAATCCTAATTTACAACTAATTGATAATTGTGGAGCCTGACATTGCAGAGAAAAATGTTTTTAAAGCTCTGACACTCATTACCACCAAAATATAAAACTAAAATAAACATTAATAAACTGTGGCATTGTCTCGTGTACCACTTTCAATATAACACACTCCATTACACTCCATTTCATTTCCTTCTTGACCAAAATCTTTACATATTATACTAAGCTAAAATATGTTTAAAATCATGGTCCTTTACTGGAACTGTAAAGCACTGAAGCATTAGAACATAATTGGTTTTTCATGTGTGAGATTCTGGGACTGACCGTGGCTGCTGGAATTACAAAAGCCAGGCTGAAGAGCATGAGGAACGGTACAACCTCTTTGGAGGGATCGATGTAGGGCATACTTAGGCTCCGGTCATTGCAGCTGTAGCCTGAGTGCACAGGCTTGAAAAGGTCTGTCAGCTCCAAGAGGTACAGACTGACCACTGAGGAGGCCAGGATCGGGAGCTGCACATAGAGAGAGGGGCAAGGGTTATTACAATCAACTGCAAATAAAATGAAGATATTAATGAGAATAAGAAAATAATGACTGCCAGTAAATTATACATAAAGATATTTGATATTGATATTGTTGAGTGGCATACTGGTGTAGTGGTTAGCACCACTGCCTCACAGGATGAAATTTGTAACTCATGGCCAATCGGGCCTTTCTGTGTGGATTTTGTATGTTCTCCCCATACATGCATAGGCTTCTGCCAGGTACCCTGATTTTCTTCCAGAGTCCAAAGACAAGGTCAATTGGATACTTTCAATTGAACATGGGGTGAATGGTTGTTTGTGTATATGTTAGCCATGTAATGGATTGACGACTTGTTCAGGATATACTCCGCCTCTTACCTGAAGTCAGCAGGGATTGTTCCCAGGTTCTACTATAACCGTGATGAATAATGGTTGAATGGTGGATATCGTTGTATGTGTTTGTCTGTTTGCTAGCAGAATTATGCAAAGGGTTACATGCAAATTTTTATAAAATTTCTACCATAGGTTGAGCTTTGGACAAGGAAGATTCCATTAGATTCTGGAGATTCATCAATTCTGATAAATTCTGATTTAAGATTCCGATCAATTTCTGCATTTTTTTAAAGGATCCTTTTGGTTCATATGGAGACTTGCTCGGCTGGGAAAGTCAAGACTTGCCTGAGAGTACTGTGGGTAGAAGTAGCTAATCACTTGATTGCCAATTATGGTGAACACAGTGTTTATAATGTTTACATGTAAAATACATATTTATATGCTATTTATTAAAATAAATAAATAAATAACAACACCATGCTTTAGATTAGCTTTCTTTCCTATGTTTTCTTTACAGTTAAGCCTACAAGTAGTGATGTACTGTAATAAAACAACCCCAAAATGAAACTACTATATGTCCTGTGTAGCGGTATAGCCATATCCACGTCTTATATTGTATGTACAATTGAAGCTGAAGCTCCAAATAATTGCTTTGTTAGACACTTGCAAATGCCCATAGGAGCCCTGTTGCTGTTAAATCAATTGCTGCTGTGATCTTTTTATGTCTGAGATGAAAATAAAAATCTCTTTTGAAACAAAGATATAGATCGGAAGCAGCCAACGCCCTCACAAGCAAAATATTTGAAAGGAAGTAAGCAACCAAGCAACATTGTTGGACTGACAAGCAGCATCTTATCAATATTACATCACATCTAAAAGACAGATTTTAAAGCACTAGAAAATCCTGATCTATGCTTATGCTAATGAATATATAGAGGCAGGTGACAAATCCTGTGAAAAACAACATAAAATGGGTTAGTAAGCTTTTAGAATACTACAAGTCACCAGAACAGCTTAAGTTCTCCTAGTCATCGATTTGTCTTTAAATAAGTCACAGGAATTGTACCGGAGGGAGAATTTCCATTCTTGCAACAGATATTCTTTTGATTGCCATTTTGAAGATAGTGATGGAAGGTGCTGTCTCCCAAAATGCTCTAATGTGCAGTGAGGTTGAAATATGGTCTGTGAGAAGGTCAATTTACATAATTATTCACATAATTTTCATCATCATCAAACCAATCAATGAGCTCTTGTACCATGTAAATAGGAAGGGGATCATCCTTAAGGAGACTGGTAACATTAAGAAGAAAGAAATTATTTGAGGCATCTCTTCCATTTCATGGAATAAATGGACCCAAGTCATAGCAGCAAAATACACAAATGCCTCATGCAACACACAGAATCAATTTAGCTGTAATTATTATTTAGATGTATGATTATTGTGGAAAAATGGTTCATTACACAAACTAGCCTGCCAAATTTGACTGATAACAGCTCATTACAGCTATTCATCACATCATGGTTCCTATTCAACAAAGTATATGCCTTATCCATCCCTAAATGGTTCATTTTATTTATCTTTTAGCAATTTGAATATTTTGCCAACACAACTTATCCTACTTTAATAAAAATTTTTGTACTATTTAAAAAACTTCTAAAGCTTTAGATTTTAGAACCTTTTTTCTGACATATTTAAAAAAAGCACTACATTTTAAGTCTTAAAGTTTTGGTGTTACTAGTTTGTGCCCTGAAGCTGCTTCAGTTTAAGGTCAGATGTTTGAAAAAACAACACATGGCAAGTTGAACATTAATCTGTTCTGGCTTCTCTTGGCTACTGATTTAAAAAGACTAAAGAAGTATACTTGTATTCCTGAGCAGAGGATGCTGTATATACACTTAATTTATATACAGCAGGACAATACATTTTTTTTAACACAACTTTTTCAACTTTACTTTGAAAAATATTGCCTTATAATGAATTTTTATACAAATTTAATGGATACCAAGAGCCAAACATAAACCACAAATTTATTAAAATATATTAAATATATTTAAATATATATAAATATTATAAACACAAAACCCAATTTAAAGTAGCTTCCACAGCATTTATTCCAAGTGTTTGAAGGTCAAGGCATTCTGATGCCAAAAAATCCATTATCTCATCTCATTTCCACTCACTAAACTGTCAACAAGACATCTTATTTTCCCTTTTCCTTCTTTCTTTCTTTCTTTCACATTTTTCACACTTTTCTCCATCTGATAACTTTTTGGTTAGTGACTTCTAGCATAATAGTAAAAAAGCTGCATTCTTTGATAAAAATCAGTAGATTTTATTTTTAATGTCATTTCCCATTATGGAGCTTTATAGTAAGCAGGGATCTTACCTAACTATGATACTAGTATAGTTTAACAGTGGTGACTGATAGTAATTACTGTGCAATATTAAAAATAAAGCGTACACACACCATGGGAACCCTAAAAAAAAAAAAAGAAGCAACCCCCCCAAAAAAACCAAAAAAAAACAAAAAAAAAAAAACATACTAATAAATAAAGACAGTATGATACTGTTTTTTTTTTCAGTTCTCTGTGAGGAATTTCAGTGTAAGTATTGCACATTCTTGTCCTCATTTTTGAAATCAATGACCTGTTAACTCTCAGGCCCACACACTCTGTTCTAATATGTCTTCATAACATGTGCATTGTCATAATGTCATTAAATAACAAAAATAACCAAGATAAATGAAACCATTCCACTCCCAACCTGTCTGAATATCTGTGATAATTACTTTCAATATTAAGATAAATATTATGTTTATAAATGTACCTAGTGTCATGCTTACCAATAATCATTCCTAACACTAGGGCTGTAGATCATGCATACATCCTAAAATTTCAAATGAATCCTGCATGATTACTGAGATCCATGATGGTCATGACTGATAAAAAGTAACACTTAAGAAATTTTAAAATTTTGGCCTGGTATATATAAAACAGAAGGAATGGACTTGTTCTCAAAGGCATTTCATACTTCTCCGTCTCTATTGTGACATGGTCTTATTTTCACTTACATTTTATCTGAATTTGACTGTGACCTCATCTCACATTTTAACTTACCCTTACCAACACTTTACAAATAACTTACCCTACACCATGCCCCAGGCCTTAATATTCACATACAAACTTTAATTAATTAATTAATTAATTCATTTATTTGCTGAACTGTTTTATCCTGGCAGGGTTCTGGGGAGGCTATCTCAACCAACTCTCTGGTACACCCTGAACAGCTCACCAGTCCATCACAGGGCCAACACACACAGAACAATTCACAGTCACATCCACACCTAGGGACTACCTGAAGCAGCCAATTAGTCTAATGTGCATGTCTTTGGTCTGTGGGAGGAAACCAGAGTACCCAGGAGAACCCCACGCAAGCACAGTGAGAACATGCAAACTCCAAATAGAAACGCCCTCACCAAGCCAGAAACTTATACTGACTTACAGCAACACCCCATTCCAATCTAAAACACAAGGCATATGACCAACAACTGCTTTAGCGAAGTCTACAGGCTGCCCTGTGAAATCTATTCACAGAATATTTATTTCAAGACAGTAGTATATTATTTATATAGTTGAGATTAGGAACAGCATAGACCCAGATAATAACATCACAACATTGTTGTCAGAACAAACAAACCAAGCTGTAGCCAGGTAGCAGCATACACAAATTACAATTAAACTCATAGAAGGAAAAGGCAAGATTTTGCATAGAAGAAGCTGCACAGGAAACCTAAAAGAGACTCAGTGTCAGTTTTACTAAGCCATCTTGAAAATGCAATAAGAATGTTACAGAAATAGAGGCACGTTTAGATATTAGATATTACACCGTTATAACATTTTTAAATGTAAGCAAGAGGAATAAAAATCTGTAGACTTCATCTACAGTAGTTAAGCAGACCTCTACTCCATTATACTCTGCAATCCATTTATGTACACTGAGTGAAATAAATGTTATATACTTTAGACACATTATTGCTTCCAGATGAAAAACAGTTCAAAAGCTGCTCCATTCTCTTATCTGTGTGCTTTAAGAAACATGTGCGACGAGTAATACACAGTTATGACTCAGAGGCGAAAGTGACACACAAGTGAAAACAGTGCTGCAGTGCAGGAATATCCATTCATTCATTTATTTGCCAAACCATTTAATCCTACTAGGGTCACAGGGAGGCTGGGGCCTGCCTCAGCCAACTGGATGAAGGCAGGGTACACGCCGAACAGCTCGCCAGTCCATCACAGGATTCACATTCACACCTGGGGCAATTTGGAACAGCCAATTAGCCTAATGTGAAAACATGCCAGAGTACCTGGAGGAAACCCATGTCACCATTGGGAGAACATGCAAACTCCACACAGAAATGCCCTCGCTGAACCCAGGACTTGAACCCAGGACCGTCTTGCTGTGAGGTGTATGTGCTAACCTCTACACCACCGTGCCACCCACTTATATGGATATGAAAATTACAGCTGAAAGAATCTCTCTTTAGTATATAGTTTTATGAGATGAACTGTTTCCAGCACACTGACTAAAATAAATGATTATAAGCTTTGCAAGATTTAATATGTTTACAATACTGTTCATCAAATGTGACTTACAAGTGAATCCAAAGGCAAGAAATCCCACTGTTAAGGGGCTAAAATAAATTTGGTTTATATGATGCAGCAGTACAGTGGTTAAGCCCCGTGCTTGGTGAGGGTGTTTCTGGGTAGAGTTTGTATGTTTGCGTGGGTTTCTTATGGGTGCTTTGGCTTTACCCCACAGTCCCAAGACATGCACATTAGGTCATATATATATATGTGTGTGTGTGTGCAGTGCTTGTTTTCATCCAACATGCAATATTTAAACCAGATTTAAATCTACTCAAAGATATCTGAGGCCATCCATGTTATATCCCTCCAAACCAACATAAACTGGCTTCCAATGCATAATGTACAGTCCCTTCTTCTTTTGAAGTTAAGAAAGAAAATATGATTGCAATGAACATTATTAGCAGGAACAAGCAACACAGGAAGGCAGTCAGGTGTAACAAGCTGACTTTTCCATATCAGTGCAATGTAGAATAGGAATTTCACTGCAGGTAACTGGTGACACATTTGACTACAAGTGCGGAAGTGTGCAGTTAAAATGAAATCAAGATGCAATCCATGTAAAACCTGCTAGGAACCACTACCTGTAAACAAGGCACCACAGACCTGCTTATATGGTTTCTGGCATAACGAATAAAACAGCCACAGCAGAGATAGAAATCATAGTTATTTCAAACCAACAGCCTTCTTTAGGATTAGGATTTTATTTTAATGAACATCAGACTCAGAGCAGGGTTATACTGGATATTGGAAGTTACTATATAATAATATAGAATCAAAGCCTGTATTTGATTTACATATATCCTTATGTAGAAATGGTGCAGATGACTTGAACAATGTATTTTGTCTATGGTTAAGTGGTAGCTATAATCTTCTGTTACACTGTATATTAGCAAAATTACCGTTATACAGTAACGGACATCACAGATGCAATGGTTGCGTGATTATTTTAAATATGCCCATTCACTAATGATTTTAACTTTATGTGTTTTATCTTACATTATCAGTTCATTTTGGATGAATACAAAGGTTTTATAAGAAACCGGCCCAGCTCATGGGCTTATCACTCTTATTCACCTCTCATTGTTGTTTCAGTTCTGTGTCTGCTTACAATAACAATAACAATTACAAGACCACAGAACCAGAGGAATGATCTTGCGCATTTGTGTGATAACTTGGCAGGCTAACACTGAGTCGTAGAAAGTGGAAAATTCTGAAATGAAGTGTAAAGAAACAGAAAAAGGCATTGGATATTATGAGAAATAAAAAAAAAAAAAACTGGAAATATTTACTAATATCATAGCGCCTGGTGCATGGGTCATTCACACTCACATACATGAGTAAGCAAATGGTTTCAGAAAGACGTTGTGGTCAATTCCATCTTATTTCCAATAGATAACACTGTAGTTCATGTTTATTGAATACGCCTGGTAGGTGAATGGGCACCTTTAGGGTTTAGGGAGGAAATTATAGACTTTATGTTTGGCAGAATTGTAAAAAGACATATACTTCAACATATGAATATGATTATTATTAATCCAGATAATACACTTTATTTAAGGATGTAGTAGAATATAGTACCATATTTTAAGATGTAAATACATTAGATAAAGATAAGATAAAAACAATGTCTAGTTTTACAGGTGTATGAAGACAGATAGCTTAGAAATGTGACATCAGTCAAGTCCTGTGTCTTGTGTCTACCCCCGTGCTGCAATGAAACAACCCTTAACCCCTCTCATAACCATGATGATAAATCAGACACGGAGCAGTATATTCAGTAGACATGTTTTACAGTGTATCTTCATATCATTGCTCCATAAATATCTGTATTCCTCCACTCATGGATCATATCTCAAAGCAACATTCTCATGTGGCTAGTTAAGTACGGCTCTGGTGTAGCCATGTATTGGATATGTTCCTGCTCACTCCCTGGATATTACAGCCATAAAGCAAATGATAGATACGTTCCAGTCCTTGTTACCTTCTTCTACTGAAGAAGGTTTAGTGTTGGTGTTAAAATTACTTGTGAACCCTGAGAGGATGTAAACCACATGGCTGATGACCTATGTAACAGATATGGAGAATATTTCTCATGAGCTTACTGTCCTACTTTCAGTCTTGTGTGAACAAGAGAGAAAAAGACTAATACACTGGATATGAAACAGGCGTGTGGTGTTATATAACAAGACAAGACCATGTTATTTCTCTTTAAAAGTTAAAAGAAATTGGCATCAAGACAAGTAAAGCTGCACATAGGGCAGTGTTTACTGCAGTTTAGATGCAGAATACTTTCAAGCTTAGAGCAGGTGGGAAAAAAAACACAATGATGGCAAATCAGTTTACCACAGTGAATATCGAACTGCCTGGTTTAAGAAAAATGATACTTGGGAGTGCATTTTTATAGGAAAATGTAACACTACAGCAGTATAACAATAATCAGGTCATACCATGGCTTTCTATACCAAAATGATTCCTGTAACCACAGTGTTGATTTTTTAAATTTTACTTATTTATTTATTTATTTTACAATAACTGGACATGTAATTCTGACATGTTTTATTCCTCTTAGCCCATAACATTTTTAGTGAATTACATGACACTTCTTTGTTAGCCATATCTATGTTAGCCCTGTGATTGAATGAGGACCTGTATCTCTTGCCTGAAGTTAGATGGAATTGGCTCCAGCTTCCTCTGCCGCGCTGACAGATAAGAGGTATAAGCAATGGATGGATTTTTGTCTGTTTATACCAGCAGTTATATTTATTGTTGTTGAATGGCTTCAGAATAAGATCTGCTTCCTGTTATCACTGAAGAACAACTACAGAGAAACCACAAAATCCTCTGCCCTAAAGGCATTCCCAAGACATTCCACAATTACTCGACACTTGAAAATGAAAATACCGTTGATGTTTTTGTTGCTATTTGTGGCATACTCAGCATGTTTATATATTCTATATTTATTTCCACTAATATGGCAAGATTAGCGATCTATCACATTCATATGTCTTGCTTTATTTTATTTTACTTTTTCAAATTATCACAGGGCCACCTATCATCTACATCAAATATCAGAGAACAGTATTCAGATTATAAATAACAAGTAATAATAAGATATATAAAATAACAAAATTACAATAATAATAAAGTATATAGGAGGAGTCCGCCTCACAGCAAGAAGGCCTGGGTTCGATTCCTGGCCTCGGGGTGTTTCTGTGTGGAGTCTGAATGTTCTTCTCATGCTTGCGTGGGTTTCCTCTAGGTATCCTCACACTGTCCAAAGACATGCACGTTAGGCTAATTGGCTGTTCCAAATCGCCCCTAGGTGTAAGTGTGAGTGTGAATGGTTGTGTGTGAGTTGGCCTTGCAATGGTCTGGCGAGGTGTACAAGGTGTACCTCGCCTTCGCCAAAAGTCATGTGCTTTTCTCCAAATACAATAAAAACTCCTCTCCCTCCTTTTTTGTGATGTAGTGACAATCAGTGACATATTTACCACACACTGTACACATTGCTAAAAATAAAAAGGTCAGAACAAAAGGTCAGTTAAATTCATTATATTCTGAGTCTGGTAATTTCTGCAGCCCGGTAAACTTTGTCCATTTGTACAAGGTGACTTCCTTTCACGGTAGAGTCTAAGAATGTGACTTGGACGACAGTGACATAGATGGCATGACAAAACAATAATGCTTCCCGTGAATAAATGTAGAAAGTTATTTAAGAGCACAGACGTTGCTCAGGGTGTTATAGTTCAATGCTTTTTCAACCCTTTAGATTTTTATATTTTCAGCATTTGGATTTTGAATTTCAGAATTTGGACCCGGAATAAACCTTCTCACTTGGGATGCATTTGTTTTAATCATAAAAATAGCCGAAATTTGGTAAATAATCTTCATGTCAGTACTTAAAAGTTGTGCCAAAGCTACTTTCAAGGATCACTTGGTCTACACTGATGCACACAGTCACGGCCAGGGATCGTGCGAATAGAGGGATTATGACGTAATTGACAATACCCTGGGAAAGTTTTTATTTTGGTATTTATTATAAAAATGCAAAACAAACTGTGCAAATTTCTGTAAACATTTATTACCTCCACCAAGGAGGTTATGTTTTCACTGGCGTTGGTTGGTTGGATGGTTTGTTTGCTTGTTTGTTTGTCTGTTTGTTTTTCTGTCTGTTAGCAATATTACTCAAAAACTTATGAACAGATTTTAATGAAATTTTTAGGATGTATTATTTTTCAGGATGAGAAATAATACAAGGGACAATTGATAAAATTTTGGCAGTGATCCAGATTATTGTCTGGATGCAGGGAATATTTAAAGAATTTTTAGCGCGGATGATGTAGTCATCCAAGTTATGGTGTATGGACCATACCGAAGCGTAACTTTCAGGCTTGCATTCGATGGTATAATCTCATTCGTTTACCTTTCTGTACAACTTTTAGGCCACTTATCATAAAAATTATTAGAAAATTTCTTCTGGCACACCTCTCAGAATTGGCAGTTGCTTGTAATATATCGCACTTGGAAGTGATTTCCTTTACAGTGGAATGATTTATTTAAAATAATTTATAGATCTTTTTAAATCACATGCCAGACTCATAGATGTCCACAACCTTTCCTTAAGACCTTAGAGAGCTCTTTAGATCTTGACATGACGAGACCACATACTTCAGTATCAAACAAGAACACCAAACCATAGGTGTCCGGTTGAAATAAAACAGGTTCTTTTATTTCAGTTCTTAACAAAGTCCTCTGCTGAATTTAAGCATAACAGTGTTGAGAATGAATTTGATTTCATTAGGCTCAATTAACACCTACAGTCTTCATATAACTCTGGAGTAACTCTGGATTTCTGTATTAACACATCATTCTTTCATTTGCTGAATGAGTTAACAGGGTTGTGGGGAGGCTACAGCCTATCACAGCCTATTCTAACAATAGCAAAAAACGCAAAAAACCTGGAAGAAACCCACGAGACAACAACCTGAGCTCAGGATCAAACAGAGACCGATGGAGCTGTGAGGAGGCAACCCACACAACTGCCATGCTGCCCACACATTCACACCTTCTGGTTTAGTGTAGGAACAACACTGAGCCTACAGTTAAAGTCATGTGATGAGTTACTATGGATAATATTCAGTGAATATTCAGTGGAGTGGCATGTTGATGTAGTGGTTAGCACTGTTGCCTCAGAGCTAGAAGGTTCTGGGTTTGAACCCTACCACCAACTGGGGTCTTTCTTTGTGGAGTTTGTCTGCATGAGTTTCCTCTGAGTGCTCCGGTTTTCTCCTACAGTTCAACAATATGCACATTAGGTCAACTGGTTACTCTAAATTGCCCAAAGATGTGACTGTGACTGTGAATCGTTGTTTGGGTCTGGAAGTTCTGCAGTAATCTTTGTTCAGGGTGCATCCCGCCTCTCACCAAGAGAGGTCAAATGAGTTTGGTTTGGTTGCCAGCCTTCCCATCTCAGCCAACCCTGGGTGAGGGAACAGTACACCCTGGACAGCTCGGCAGGCCATCGCAGGGCAGAAACATGCTAACGGCAATGCAGCCTACTCTTTATGAAAGTCAGCAATGGTTCTTTTACATGCCTCTCACTACAGACATTGAGAGACATGGCTGGCCTTTGAAAACCCAGTTAGCTGCACTGGGGGGACAGCAGTGACAACCCGCTGATAGTGAGGCTTGAACCCCCGACCTTGGGACCAGTAGTCCAGCACCCTACCACCGGGCCACCACTGCCCCTATTATTATTATTATTATTATTATTATTATTATTATTATTATTATTATTATTATTATTATTCCTTAATTCATTCATGGTCATCTTAAGTATGCCGGTCAGAGTCATTCTGAGTCTTGGAACCAACCTCCATACTGACTAGGGCTTGGTGGGAGGAAACCAGAGAACCCAGAAGGAATCCACACAGAAATGGGATGAGCTAAATGAAATCAACTTGAGTGCTGTATTAAGCTCAGTTCAACAGTATTGCTTAAAAACAATTCATTTGTATTCACAGTGGTAAATTGCATACAGGGTCCTCTTGACATACAATGACAGTGTTGAATTAACACCTACAGCCAGACACACGTGAATGGTGTAGGTGTAAATTCATCACCAGGCATGTCCATGCAGGGTGCACTGTTTCTCCACTGGAGCTGTCTTACCTCCACAAAGTAGAAGCACGGCAGCAGAGTGACACTCTCTTTGCTCATGCTGGCTTTAAGTCTCTCTTTGGCCGACATGATGAGGTGATGAGTGTCTTCTGTGGGTATTTTTGTTAATGAAAAGGATTGACAAAACTCCCCCCTTGTTGTGGCTTGCTGCGTGTGTAGTCCTCCTTTAGTCCCGTTTTAGTCCTGATTTATTTGTCCATGCTCAGGGTGGGAATGAGAGGAAGCAGAGCCACTGCAGCGCGGTGAACCCATGCAGCATCCTTTAATAAGCGCTATCTCCACTCCTCAGTTCAGCGCACAGGCACGGAGAGACGCAGAGACGCTTCAGACTCCTCCACAGATCAACGCCGAGTGGAGACCAGCGAAGGTGACGTGCGGGAGTGACGTCAGCGGTGTGCTAAAAACCCACTTTCATGCAGAGTACGCGCGCTCGTTCGCATGTTATTTGCGGGTGCGTACATGCATGTGCGTGCACCCGTGTCTGGAGGGAAGTGAATGTTTGCGCGTGCGTGTGTGCGTGTGTGCGGGTGCGCGTACGTTGGGGGTGCTCGTACGCGCGTGCCCGTGTGCGCACTGGGGCTGCATATGTGCCTGCGTGTTTTTTTGGGTGGCGCGTCTGTGGTTTTTACACTAAGTAGTGCACAGATGTCTCTTCTTCCAAGATGACTTAAGCATCTGTGCTACAGGTGATTTTTTTTGCGTCATAGTTAATAAATAGGTTTGAAGGATAGCATCTCATGTTCCCTGTTCCAGCCATTCTTGAACCCTTCTCACGTACTGTAGATGGATTCATCAAATTCCCTTCTAGGGTCGCGGGGAGGCTGGAGCTTATTTCAGCCGACTCTGGGTGAAAACGGGGTGCACCACGAACTGCTCGCCAATCCTTCCCAACACACACACACACACACACACACACACACGCGTGTATGTCTTTGGAGTTTGAGAGGAGACTGGAGTACCCCGAGGAAACCCATACAAGCAAAGAGAGAGCATGCAAGCAGAAAAAAGAAACTGTGATGGACTACTATCAGATTTAGGGTATATTCCTGCCTCACACACAGTATTCCTCAGTCATGCATTAGATCCACTGCCACCATAACCAGGATAACACATTTCTGAAAGCTTTTTCTGATATCCAAATGGGTTCCTTATGGAACTCTGTAGCATTGTGCATGGAGCCCAAGAGTCACATCAGGGTTCTAACAGAATGTAATAACATGTCCCATTACATCTTAAAATGCGTTATTTTCCATGGTACTTATATTGCATGTACACATATTTTCCGAACATTTCTGAATTATTTACACATATTATACAGTATATTTATCTGTTCTTATTGGTCCTACTGCATCTATAGTTTACTTTTTAATTTTTTTTTTTTGTTTTTTTTTTTTTTACTGTGCATTATTGATGACTCAGAGGTTAAAGCTGTTGCCTCACAGCTAGAAGATTCTCTGTTCAAAACTTGACTAAGGGCATTTCTGGACTTTATATACTCACTGTGCTTGTTTGGGTTTCCATTTGGGTACTCTGGTTTCCTCCCAGTTCAAAGACATGCATAATTTGTCCATAGGTGTGATTTTATGCACAGTCCTACATGTGCATTACACTTAATTGGCTGGAATGGTCCTTTGGCTATTTTAGCTATTGCATGGTTTTTCCTGCGCTGTATGTTGCACTGTTGTCCTGCAGACTTTACGTATATGGGTACTTTGTGAATGCGTGTATGGACGATGGAGGGCATGACACTGAAACTGACCTAATTTGATATTATCTTAGACTGAAATAGCCTCATCATTAAAGCCATTCTGTAATCTTTTATCAATGTGCAGTGGTGTGTGAATGACTGCAATGAACTGTTCAGAATGGAAGACAAGTCACAAACTATAAAATCTACTAGAGTAAATTTGGATGTTTGGCTAAAATGGACCCCCGCTCGTCCTGAAAGAGTTATTATTTTTTTTTTTTTTTTTTTTTTTTTTTATGAACAATTGCGCCATCTTGTGTTTTCTTGGCACATTACTGCAGAATTTTATTATTGAGTCAAGTACACAAACGATATTTTGATCAACAGATGTCAAACACCTATAAAAAGCAATTCACTTTGATTAAAAAGAATAAGCAACATACTTCAAACGTAAATATTTTGGTGTTATCATCTACTCCAGAATAACAGTTGTAGTACAACTACAATGACTATCAAAGTTATTTTTCACCATCAATTACACCATATTGTAGTGGTTAGCACGTACACCTCACAGCAAGAAGGTCCTGGGTTCGAGTTCCAGGCTTGGCGACGGCGTTTGGGACTCTGTGTGGAGTTTGCATGTTATCTCAGTGCTTGCAAGGGTTTCCTCCAGGTACTATGGTTTCCCCCCACAGTCCAAAATCATGCACATTAGGCTCACTGGCTGTTGATAACCGCCATTTTCTAAATTGGCAATAAAAAAAGTTTTTTTAAGAAAAGAAAATCAAGTGGACTTATAGGATTTGATTTAATGCTTGTTTATTACTTGTCATTATTTATTCACTAGTAGGGAATAAACTGTATCCTTTAAAAAAACAGAAAAAAAGAAAAAAGAAGCCACAATCAATTTTTACACAGCACCTAACAAATGTACCTTTAATGAAGAGTGTTGATTATTTGTTTAGACAGCAAGACAAAAGAATTTGTGCCAGCACCTTCTTGGTGACAGGAACCAACTTCTCATGCCAGCTCCTTTTCCACAGCAGACAGATGTGTTGACATTCAGCCGGAACCTAGACCACGACCCGTGACTGTGACTTAACTGGAGTGACATGCATTAAAATCTTACTGTTTAAGACTGGGGCTGTGTCTCAAATCACAAACTCTGTCTGTAGTGCCATTTTCCCTATACTTCATTTTTTTGTTAATATTGTACACTATATTTTTTAGTGAGAACAACAAACCTAATGAGTGGCAGTCTTGAATATTAGCCACATTGCTAAGTTACCATTACCAGTATTGTCCAACCTTACTTTAAGTTGAATACTTTATTGTGCTTTCCTAAAAGTTATGCTATTATTATTATTATTATTATTATTATTATTATTATTATTATTATTATTATTAAAACTTAAGATGATAACATGATGGAAGAAATGGAAAATGATAAATGAATATTAGTCAGACAAGGTTCCTTTTCTGAATCTGGTAAATGCAATTTATGCAAACTTTACAGTTAAAGTATATTATTTAAATGGAAATGTAGTGTTTTTGAATCAAAGACCACTGGACCATCAGCCACTGTCAGTCACAACCAGATCATTAATCACTACCTGTCACCGTCAGATTATCAGTCAATATCTGTTATCCTCAGGCCATCAGTAACTGAAGTCATTATTACAACCTGTCATTATCGAACCATTAGTCATGATCAGTCACCATCAAATAACTCACCATAAGACCATCAAAGACTATCAGACCCTCACTCATCATCAGTCACCCTTCCACCATCATTCACAACCAGTCAACACCATTTCATCAAATCACCAGTCATCATTAGATCCTCGGACACTTTCAGCCCGTCAATCAGTCACCATCAGTCACCATTATTCACTATTAGACCATCAGTCATCATCAGTTCGTCAATCACTATATGTAACAATCAGATTATTAGCCATCATCAGACCATCAGTCACCATCAGTCACCATCAGACCATCAGTCACTATCAGTCACCATCAGACCATCGATAACCACAGCCACCATCAGTCACTATGAAATAAAGTCAGACTATCAGTCACCATCAAACCATGAATTATCAGGGGTTACGATCAAACCATCAGTCATTATCAGTCACCATCAGACCATCAGTTACCATCAGACCATCAATCATCATCAGTAACTATCAGAGCACCAGTCACTTCTGTCACCATTGCTGCCTCTTAAGGGGCCACTACTGCTCCTTCTCTTACAGACTTAAAGTGGTAGAACCTTTTCCTTTACTCTCTAGTTCTCTGAAACTTTTGAGTCATCCCTATTTCCTTTTGGTCCAGGTCGAATATCTGTAAAGGCTTGCTAATTTTTACTACTTTACTACTTTTCCCACTTCTGTTTGATTTGGAAACCAAGTTCAACAACTAAAGCATTTGCATTTACACAGTTTTAATTAAATTGAATTAAAAAAAAAAAGATACTAGATAAATTGTGCATTTGCAGAATGTTTTCACAGTACACTAGATGGCAGAATATGTTAGTGTGTTCATGTCCTGTGTATGACTTCATCAGATAAGGATTTGACCTTAAGAAGAAAAATACTTGGTGATTATTCTAATGTCATATGAAAGGTGAATCCAAAATCTCTTCATGCTACACACTTCCTTTATACACTGTCAGGAATAAGGGTAAAGCAGGAATTTGATGCTAAATATTTTACATTATTATTAATTTATTAGTCTGTGCTGACCTACTTTGTCTAATATCACCTCAATACCCTACTCACAACTTCTTTCCCTATGTTTTACTCTTATAGTGTTTGACCTAAACATTTTGGGATTGTATTAAAGTATTTTTATTAAAGTATTACTTTAAATTATTAAAGAATAATTAAAATGTTTTTTTATCAAAATTTATCAACAGGTATAGAAGGGGCAGCCCAGTGGCATGGTGGTGAGCACACCTGCCTCACAGTAAGAAGGTCCTCGGCTCGGGTGTTTCTGTGTGGAGTTTGCATGTTCTCCCCATGCTTGCACGGATTTCCTCTGGGTACTCTAGTCTCCTCCCACAGTCCAAAGATATGCACGTGAGGATAATTGCCTATTCCAACTTGCCCCTAGGTGTGAGTGTGAATGGGTGTGTGTGTGTTGGCCCTGCAATTGTCTGGCTACAGGGTGTATCCCATTTCACCCCAGTGTCGGCTGAGATAGGCTTAAGCTTCTTTCGACCCTAGCAGGATTAATTGGTTTGTCAAAAAAGTGAGTAATTGTATAGAGGGGCCCGCAACCCTAATTAGGAATAAGCGGTTCAGAAAATAGATGGATGGATGGATGTATAGAGGGGACTGTCCACAATTTACCCTTTTTTTCATTGCAACAACGTCAGGGATAAACTAGCTGCTGGAACTGTCCATGGTGCTGAACAAGGCTAGAATTTGTACTAATTATCAACAGGTCTTGTACTGAGATTTAGGACTAAAGTGCATCAGCTCTAAAAAGTTGTAATCCATACTGAATAAATTAATTCAATTTTAGAAGAGTATTAAATGAACCATTGCTGTCGTTCATAAAGAGTAGGCCACTGGGTTGCCGTCGGCATGTTTCTGCCCTGCGATGGCCTGCGAGAGGTCCAGGGTGTACTCTGCCCACTATGCCCAGAGTCCCACTGCCTCTAAAACGACCCTAATTAGGATTAGGCGGTTAAGAAAATGAATGTATGAATGAATAGTATTAACTGTTACTTCATCAGAATACCAAGTAATCCTGCCGCTTCATGGGAAAAACCTAATTGCACTAGGTGGGTTAGACTTAAACCACCCATAATTATAATATTCATTTATTTATTCATCTGCCGAACTGCTTAAAACTATTAGGGAGGCTTTGCCATCTGGGCGAAGGCGGGGTACACCCTGAACAGCTCTCCAGAGGACCGCAGGGCCATGATAATATTTATGGGGTTTCTGTTTAAGGACCCCAAAAGTTTAGCAGAGACTGAAGTTGGAGACCTTGGACTAAAATCACCACTATGTTTCTTTAAATCTCAGCCGATCAACCAAGGGTTGGACAACATCACTGTTGGAAAAAAAAAAAGAAAAATGTGTAAACTTGTGTTTTGTGAACGAGAGCTCTGAGACACGCCTCCCAGCAGCACGCGCGCTCGCGCTCATTCCGCTGCGGTGTTCAAGCGGATCTGCACACTGTCTTCATTAACCTACAGCCCGATACCGAGACAATATGGGATTTATGAACGGATCATCATAAGGAAGATCATCCGGGGAGATTGGACTGATCTGACCTCCACGTCCTTTCTGCTGTACGATGCTTTACTTTCAGTTGGTCATCATGGCAGGGACGATCATGCTGGCGTATTACTTTGAGTACACGGACACGTTCAACGTACACGTTCAGGGCTTTTTCTGTCACGACAGCGCGTACACGAAGCCGTACCTCGGACCGGAGGAGTCGAGCGCGATTCCGCCGGTGCTCTTGTACGCGGTGGTGTCCGGTGTGCCCGCGCTAGTGGTGAGTGACCTGCATTCGCTTCTCCAACACTTTAATGAAGCCGCACATAGTTTCACACCAAGTGTTCATCAATATATCCAGGTTATAGGATTATCTTTAGGATTATATGACAATGGTGAACCACAACGTCGGGTACGCGTCACTGATATCTATCTATCTATCTATCTATCTATCTATCTATCTATCTATCTATCTTCATTAATTTGCTGAGCCACTCAGTACTACTAGGGTCACAGGGAGGCTGGAGCCTATCTCAGCCAACGCAGGGCGAAGGCCAGGAACATCCTGAACAGCTTGCCAGTCTATTCCAGGGCCAGCATAAGCAACCATTCATACTCACACCATAGGGGCAATTTGGAACAACTAATAAGTCTAATGTGCATGTCTTTGGACTGTGGGAGGAAACCGGAGTGCCTGGAGGAAACCCACACAAGCACAGGAAGAACATAGAAATGCCCTCACTAAGCCCAGGACTCGAACCCAGGATCTTCTTGCTGTGAGATGGATATTCATTCATTCATTCAAGCACTAAATGTACTTAGGTTAATTCCATACATGTGTGAAGTTAAGGGGGAAATGTAGATCCGGACATAAATAGTTCTTTATTTAACATTCCCAGTGAAGTTGCACTATTTTGCGTTTCAATCTGTGCTTGCACCCCTTTAACAAAAAACATCATCATTCATTCATTCATTCATTCATTTTCTGAACCGCTTAATCCTAATTAGGGTCGTGGGGAGGCTGGCGCCCATCTC
>JAQMYF010000013.1:8970640-8986475 GCA_030014195.1 Neosilurus mollespiculum | reverse complement strand
CTCTCTCTCTCTCTCTCTCTCTCTCTCTCTCTCTCTCTCTCTCTCTCTCTCTCTCTCTCTCTCTCTCTCTCTCTTGTCTTTTTTCTAACCATTATGAATTGTAAATTTGTGATTACATCCAGTCTCCTATTGAATCAGAGCTCACTGTGAAACCTACCTAGCCTGGCCATTTTTCTCATAATTTACTCACCCCTTCATTCTTATAATCTCGCAATGGTTTTCTATCTTTCTCACACACACACATCGAATGCCCCTTAACCAGCTTTTTTTAAATGAACTATTATAATCCTCTCTGGAAAGTATTTATGGTGCAGTCTTTATTAAATAACTGCTACAGAAAACAAATAACTGATGAAAAACTATACATGGTTCTTTGGAGGGAGAATTTTCTCGGGGCCTTTTAAACAGTCTTTACTAAAGGAATCAACTGATGGACACCTTTCTCTGAATTTGCTGGAGTGTTACTGAGTATAAATATGAAACAATGGCAACAGTAACAAGGCTTTTATTCAGCAAGGTGAATACAGGTGAATATATGAAATATAGGATAAATTTAGCTGTTCAGAGTGTACCCAAACCTTCACTCAGAGTCAGCTGGGATTGGCTCCGGTTTTCCTATGACCCTAAATGAATGAATGAATGAATGAATCAATGAGTGTTAAGTGTATCACTGCATTTTTCTGAAAAAAATGTTATTTCCAGTGTTTTTGTTTATTAGCCATACTTTTACCTCAATATACTTGTTGGAATCATTGTTTTGGTTCTCATTGCCTACAATAGCATTGTTCAATACATTTTCACCAAAAAAATTATAGAGAAGTAATTTTTTACTTCTTTTTATTAGGAGCCCTTTTAGACAAAAGTGGTGGTGTATAATCTTCACTGCACACTACTGTAGATCCCTAATATGAACTTCTATAAAGTCCTGGCATAGTCGCTCAGCCTTGTTGAAAATGTCTGTGCGCTAATGTGAAGGCCATAGAAATCAACGCTTCAGTGATCGTCACTGCCATCGTCACTTTTCATATAGTCCCATGTGTAAAAAGCCAGGAGATATAAAGAGTTTGATGAGGTGTTTTTGCATGCACTCTGGTGGACAGTAAATGTCAGTTATCACTAGCTGTCTCTCTGCTTATTTATACTGCTTGATGGATACAGCACTGATTATTTGGTGTTGATTTGGAGTTGGACCAGTTATGCAGCAAGATTGCTGACCACTTGGGAATTTGCAATGCCACCTAAATTAATGTCGCACACTCTCCAATGAGAATGAATGAGTCTCCAAAATTTCACAATTAACATTTTTTTAAGAGCAAGAGATATTTGGACTCATTTGCCTGCCAGGACACAGTTTGATGCCATATTGTCCACTGTTGATAACTACAGAAAAGCAGCATGTCCACCACAGAGGCAGTCAGAATTGCTGGCACCCATAGTAATTGAAAATACGAGAGAAACTAACTTTTAATTATTATTTTTTTCTTTTTATAGATATTCTTATAGCCAAAATGTAACCGAAACTTTTTTTTATTAAGTTCAACTGAATGTTTAGAAAGTAGTCATGCCTAATTTCCTGTTTCATTTGGATATAATAATAAAATAATAAATTTGCACACATCTGTAGAAGGTGACCTCTGCTGGTGGGTAGGTGTACTAACCAATCAGCTGTTGTAAAAAGTGAAGTAACTAAAATTTGCGCAATAGCTGTGAGTTGCGCTTATTTTACAACTGCATGTGGTTTGATTTAATTGTCAAATTCACACATGATTATATAACAGACCAATATGCAATGTCTCTGCTACTGGCCTCATGGTGAGAAGATGGTGTGATCATTTTTCATTACATTAAAATGTTTGATTTTGTTATTTATCTTTAATTTTTACAGGCTTGGCTTTGAGTCAGTGCAATTTTTTATTAAAAAAACAGGGTCTTCTCTAAATCCTTTCTAAATTTTCTGAGCATTGTCCCAGATAAACAGTAAATTCTACATTCATATTTTACATTAACAATTCTTAGAACACAGGGCAGTGGTAGCTCAGTGGTAGGGTGCTGGCTTACTGATCTGAAGGTTGGGGGTTGAAGCCCCACTATCACCATGTTGTGGGGAGCACTGCTGTTCCCCCAGTGCAGCTAACTGGGTTATCAAAGGCCAGCCATGTCTCTCACTGTCTGTGGTGAGAGGCATGTAAAAGAACCTTTGATGTCGTTTGAAAAGAGTAGGCCACTGGGTTGCCATCAGCATGTTTCTGCTCTGTGATGGCCTGGCGAGCTGTCCACAGTATACTCTCTCTCGCCCAGAGTTGGCTGAGCTGGGCGCCAGCCTCTCTGCGACCATAATTAGGATTAATCGATTCAGAAAATGAACGAATGAGTTCTTAGAACACATCAGAAGGATGTCGGATGAATTGTACTATGCAGAAATAAAAATAAAAAAGCATTTTTATACTTTATTATTAAAATCTACGTAACTGACATTTACTCATCGCTCACTCTCTCACTCATTTGCCAAAGTGATTGGTCCTACCAGGGTAATGGAGAGGCTGGACCCTATCTCAGCCGATACTGGGCGGCCATCCTTAACTGACATTTAGAAACATGTCAATATTTTGTATTTATATACGTTTCCATGTCTTTAATAGGAGAATAATCAAATCTAAGCATTACATATCTAAATATGTTTTCCTGCAAGTTAGAGCATGTTAGTGTGCTGCTTTATAGCTGGCTTTCCAGGGTCCTGAGTTCATGGTCATTAAAAAGAAAAAAGAAAAGAAACTTCATGCTACCACTGAAAGAGAATATACCATAAGTGGACCTGACACTGGGGTGTAGATAGATTTGTCCTTTGACTCATACAGACTGACCTTTTTCCACAACGCAGGAGTGCTGGTAGCTTAACCTGAACACATCTCCCACAGATATTACATTAGTCACTTCTGATGTACGTTTCTGAGCCTGTGTACCTAATCATTATCTGTGAAACATCAGCACTGTGATGATTAAAAGCACAACTCTGTCATTGTGGAGGCCTCCATATCACGCACCTGCATTCTGTCTGTCTAGGTAAACATTTTGACCTTTATGAAAAAGCTTGTTCTATTCAGTTTGTGTTGCGTAGCGGTTTTAACAACAGACATTGCTGCAACTAGAGGTGTTAATATCTGAGATTTTCACAGCAGTGCTGTTTTAAAAAATATCTGAGATGCGCAGTATTAAGTGACCATTTGATAATCAACAAGATAGGAGTAAGATGTTAAGATTTAATACAGTACTGTGCAAACGTCTCGGGCATATGGAAATAAGTGCTGTAGAGCAAAGATCCCTTAATAATGAGATTAAATGTGTAAAAAGAAATATTATAAAGAGCAGTTATAAATGAAAAAACATCAGTATTTGGTGTGACCACCTTTGCTTTCCTTGCATTAATTTGATTCTATAAGGAAATCAGCGGTAAGTGTTACTAAGCATCGGGCAGAATTAGCCAGAGTTCTTCTGGAGATTTTGACTGTCGCACATGCTTTTTATTTTGTAGCAAATCCCAGCAGCCATCAGTAGGTTTTATATCTGAAAAGTGGTCTGTTGTGTTATATGCTGCTTTCTTGTACCAACTCAATAACACAAAAGTCCTAAAAAAATCTAAAGCACAGTTTATACAAAAATAATAATAAATAAATAAATAAAAGGGCACTCAAGATTTTCACACAGAACTGTATATTTGAAAAATGCTTTTGTATATCTTTGTACACTGCCCAGCTTATGAAAAGAATGAATTTCCCACATTTCAGTATTTTCTTGGGGCGCCTTTAGTGTTGATTACAGCACATAGTCGCCATGGCATTGTTGCTCCTGTTGGTCAGGTCAAGTCAGCTGACGACCTTAATGCACTGAATGACCAGGTTATTACATTAATGTTCTTTTTCCTCCCTGATGGAACAGATATATTTCTCCTCTTTAATATCTGAAGGATTCTCCCCTTTCTTTCCACTGAGGCCACTCAGATACAGTCCCTTGTCATCTCAAGACTAGACTACTGCAACTCACCCCTGGCAGGTCTACCTTTGAGTGCAATTCGACCTCTGCAACTGATCCAGAATGCAGCTGCACGGCTTGTTTTCAACCTTCCGAAATTTTCCCTCACCACTCCACTGCTGTGATCTCTCCATTGGCTTCCTGTAGCTGCTCGCATTAGCATTAACACTAATGCTTGCCTACAAAGCCAAAAATGGACCTGCACCCTCCTACCTTAACTTATCACACCCTGCACTGCACCGCATTCTCTCAGATCCTCTAGCACTGCTAGACTGATCCCTCCTTCTACCAAGGGTTAAGGGAAAAATGCATCTAAACTCTTCTCTGTTCTGGCTCCAAGGTGGTGGAATGAACTTCCTCTGGATGTCTGGACAGCTGAGTTACTGGGTGTCTTCATACGACGGCTGAAAACCTACCTTTTTCGGCATTACTTAGATTAGCACTATGTTTTACACACACACACAAACACACACACACACACACACACACACACACACACACACACACCAAAAAACAAAAAAGAGCATCTGCTAAATGCTGTAAATGTAAATGTAAATATACAATTAGGGCTCAAATAGGAAAAAGAGTGGTTCAAGGAGCATGAGGAATCATTTTCACACATGAACTGGCACCACGGAGTATTGCCCTTAAACTTATTGAAACTCTTTGGACTGTGGGAGGAAAGCGGAGTATCTGGGGGCAACCAAGGGAGCATAGGAAGAATATGCAAACTCCACACGGAAAGACCAGAGAGAGAGAGAGAGAGAGAGAGAGAGAGAGAGAGAGAGAGAGAGAGAGAAATCTGACACTAAAAGAAAAGTTTAATTTAAAGGCGAGAACAAATTAGGCTCTTGCTCATCATATTTATTAAAATAATATTTTGAACAAAATTCTATTTTCACAGTTTCTCTCATTTACTGTAAGGGTAGCTGATCATCCAAGACCTGCTTGCATCTTTAGTTTTGCACTGGAGCTACAGCGTTAATGTAGCTACCAATTAGGTGATGCGTATAGCCTCCAGTCCCCAGTTTAGTATAAAAGTCGTTTAAAAACAATGTGAGCACATAGCTCACTTTAGGCTTTATTCTGGGTAAGAGTGTGCTTTGACTTTTACCATTTAAGAGTTTTGAATCTGTGAGTAGAACAAAGAGACAAAAAAGGAATATTAAAAGTAGTAGTAGTGACCAATACAGAGTAACAAGGTAACAAAATGCATGCTATAGTATGGGATCATTTTGCTGTCTAATTCAGCAACTGTAACATTTTTATCCTACTAGGGGAGGCTGGAATCTATTTAAGCTGATTCTAGGCTAGGTGGGGTACACCCTGAACGGCTCACCAGTCTATTACATGGCCAACACACACACAACCATTCATCTAATTAGCCTTTCTTTGGACTGTGGGGAAAAAAAAAAAACAGAAGTACCCATAGGAAACCCTTACACGCAATGAAAAAACAAGCAATCTCCACACAGAAACACTCTCACCAAGCGCAGGACGTGAACCCAGGTCCTTCTTGCTGTGGGGTGGACGTGCTAATGACTACGCCCCCATGCTGCATAGTTGCAAATCATTAATTTGTAAAGAAGCGGCTTTGAATTTAACCCCAAAAACCTTTTTCTGATTTATCATTTTAAAACATTCTGATTTTGAAGCACATTTAAAATAACTCCCAGGCTGAATTTTTCATATTACTGCTTCAAACCACAGTGTGTGAATCATACTAAGGTTACATTTAGAGGTCCAATGCTGAAATAAAATGACTACAGTCATTGTATATATGCATAAATTACCAGGTGTACAGAGTATCCTAATAAAGTGTATAGTGAATGTATACATTTGTCAGTGCATTTACATACAAATAACTGTACATATAATAAATTTTTGCTTTTTGTTACAGTGACTGTGATAAACAAAGCCCTGATAAGGATATGAGTTTAAAATCATGCTCTGCATGGTGATGAAATGAAACAGGCTCGCTCATGAGCCTTATGCAGTTTGACATTTATGGGGCAGGATGGCACAAGTGTTATTATTAGTGAGCAATGAGTAATATGTGTCTGTGCTCACAGATCGGACTCTGTTCATACACGCATCGGGGGGTACAAAATTCTTTCCTTTAATTTTTCATTTTCATCCATCTGCTCAACTTAAAACAACATTTTAAGGAATTAAAGCGATGAAAAAAAAAGTAACATTATTGTAAGAGTTTTATATTTATTAATTTGTATGACACAATTTTAAAATAAGTACTCATGTCCATGCTCATACACAGTATCAATGGTAAATACTTTTCTCTGTACCAAGGTTATTGTATATAACTACGGCAAACTTGTAGTTCAGACAACGGTAGTGATGCACACCCAGCCTGTTTGCAAAAAGACCAAAGAATCTGCGAATAATTTTTAATCTAACTAAAGAATTTATGAATAATTTTATTTAGGAATTAGACTGATAAATATCCATCCATTTTCTGAACCTCTTAATCCTAATTAGGATCGCGGGGAGGCTAGCGCCCATCTCAGCTGGCTCTGGGGTCTCAGCTGGCTCTGGGATCTCAGCGAGGGCAGAGTACACCCTGGACAGCTCACCAGGCCATCACAGGGCATAAACATGCTGACGGCAATGCAGCCTAATCTTGACGAAAGTCAGCAATGGTTCTTTTAGTGGGCCTTGACACCCCAACCTTGGGATCAGTAATACAGCGCCCTACCACCGGGACACCACTGCCCTGACTGATAAACATTATAGATAATAGATAGATGGTTAGGTGGATGGATGAATGGATAGATGGATAGCCAAAATATTAGAATGGGTTAGGACAGAGAGTGCTACTCAGCTAAACTAAAACTTTCAAATTATGTACATCACTCTAGAACATCTCAAGGGCTTGGCATTGATACGGTAAAAGATCCCAAAATGTGTTCGAGCCTGCAATGACCACCACATCATTGAGCCATAACATTACCATCACCTGACTAGTCTGCAGTCCTAACTAGTCAGTCAACCCCACATGCAACTACAATGCTCTGTGTGTTCTAATATCTTTCTATCATAGTCAGCATTAACAGTTTCAGAAGTTTGTGCTGCAATAGCTCTTCTATGGGATCAGACCAAACATGCTAGTCTTCACTCCTCACACACATCAATGAGCCTTGGGCACCCATGACACTCTTGTTAGTTCATTGGTTGTTTTTTTCTTGTTAGGTACTAACACTGCATACCAGGAACACCCCACCACACTTGCTGTTCTTCACTCAGATCCTTATGCCTGCTCATTTTTCCTGCTTTCAACACGTCGACTTCAAGAACTGACTGTTCAGTTTCTGCCTAATGCATCCCACTCCCTAGCAGGTGCCACTGAAGACATACAAGTCTATTGATGATTACAATTTCTTTGTCTGTGGGAATGTTGGGTACATAAAGTTTTACAGTTAAAACATTAATCATTATTACATATTATACATTATTAAGTCATTATAGTATTGAAAGAGAGGTTTTCTTTGCCCAGCCAGATGTCATCTACACATGTCATTTGGAAAAAAAAAATCCTGAGGCAAATCTCCAGTAAGGACATAACCTAAATTTCCAGTGGTAGCTGGATACTTTCTTGACATAGATTTAGGTAAGCTATGTTCATAGGCGTGTTAAAGCTAACTAGCACGCTAAGTCTGAATTCTTATTTAGCGATCCAAGTTTAGTGATATGATAGGTAGCTACTTAGCTGAAATAAAAAGGGCACTGTAAAAATGGAAGCCCTCAGATCAGTTGTCCCTCCCAATTGCCTTTAATTTCAACTGCTTTTTGTGAAAGAGATGTCTTTTGTAAAAAAATGAAAGTTTATGAACGCTTTTTTGATCCTGATGCCCAACAGTACAATGTACCATTTTGTAAAACAAATTCTGGTTTGCTATTAAATTTCTCCCGCTATATTTCTGCAAACAGGTTTGCAACTGACACTGAGTCAGAGTAACGTGTATCATGTAGATGTGTAACGTGTATCATGTAGATCATGTAGTTCCTTGTAAGAGTTAATCTGAAAGACACAAGTAGTTAAATCTGTATTTTGGAAATCAGGAAGACTAGGTTTAGGAAGACCAGGCTAGGATCAAACGCATGCGACACGTGCGCACGTGATACTTTCTTGTGCTCACCAGATACTTTCTCGAGTGCACGAGAAACCAATATATGATTTTTTTTCCTTCTGTGTCCCAGTGACTGATCAAGACTGGTGTATCCCCTGTGCCGAAACTGACCCCAAGACTTCAAAACCCGCTTTAAGTGTTGTTCAGAGATAACATAACGGTCACGCCGGACAAGCAAAGCTGCAGTGTCTTTATAGGCGAGTCCAAGGTTGAAATACAGCTCAATTAAGTCATTTTCCATTTATATATTCCCATTTATATACATAGCTGACTGAAATGCACTGGATGGTCTGTCTCATGCGCACACAATACTTTCTCATGTGCGCCAGATAGTTTCTTGTGTGCACAAGAAACCATTATTTTATTTTATTTTTTCTTCTGTGTCCCTTTATGGGCTCCATAGAAACAGGATATGAACGGCTGGTTCATTTTTTTCTGGCAAACTTTTTTCTCTGCAAAGGAAATCTAATTCTGTTTAAAATATTGTACAGAGCTGACATTTCGGAAGATAGTTAGCAAATATTTACCCTTTTCCTCTCTATCCTTATTCATTCATTTGCTGAACTGCTTATTCCTATCAGGGTTGTGGGGAGGCTGGTGCCTATCTCAGCCGACTCTGAAAATCCATTGCAGGACAACACACACAACAATTCACGTTCACACTCACACCTAGAGGCAATTTGGAAGAGCCAGTTAACCTAATGTTCATGTCTTTAGACTGTGGGAGGAAACCAGATTACCCAGAGGAAGCCCATTAAAGCATGAGGAGAAGGTACAATCTTTAGACAGAAATACCCTTGGCGAGCCCAGGGTCTTCTTGCTTTGAGGTGAACATGCTAACTACTATGCCACCACCCCACCCTCTATCCAGATTAACACAATTTTTACTGGGTTCACAAAAAGCTAGTTAAAAAAAATCCAACCTTGGAATATTATCATAATGGCATTAAAAGTCTAAAACACACAAATAGCATTAGCTTCATTATGCAGGGCAGCATGTGAAAGCCTCATTAGCCTTTTTGAATTAGGAAAGCTAAGGCTAAGACCTTAATAGGAACTGGCTTCATTAGAGCCCTAATCCTCTCCATTGTGGTCATTGAATGCTCATTGCCATGTTCTCATGCCCGGAATGCACATTTCTTACATATTCTCAGATTTACCCCTAGCATCTTCTCACAACATATACATAATGAAGAGCAAATGCAGATCGCGAGTGAATGTCTCAAACTGCATCACATGTTCAAATGCCTTAGCTTAAGTTGTCTTTGTTCTTTGTTGATGTCAGATCACAGGAACCGAGTCTGTGCTCTTCCTGCTGCAGTACATCTCTGAAGATCTGGACAACAGGGAGAAGATCATAGTGATGGGTGACTGCTGTTACCTTAACCCCCTTGTACGCAGGACATTCCGCTTTCTTGGTATGTTGTCTTGTTAACTGACAGCCCCCTTGATTTCTCACAGCTGAAATGGTGACTGGAGACAATTAGCAAAACTATACTGTCACACTTTTGGTAAATAGCATATGAGTGGTGGTAGACCTGTATGTGTGTCACAAAGACATATTCCTTTTTATTTATTAGGTCTTGGTGTATGATGTTCAGTGTCACAGAGCCCTTAAATAGTAAAGTGTTAGCCTGAAATCATTCATTCATTTACCAAATTTATTTATATTACTAGGTTGTATCCTATTATGTCAGCTGACTCGTGAAAGCAGGTTAAACCCTAAACAGCTCCTCAGCCAATCTCATGGCCAACCATTCACACTCACACTCAAACCTAGGGGCAGTTTGGAACAGGCAATTAGCCTAATTTGTAAGTCGTTGGACACTGGGAGGAAGCCGGAGTACCTGGAGAAAACTCACACAAACACAGGAAGAGCATGCAAACTCCACACAGAAACACCCTTGCCAAAGCTGGGATTTGGACACAGGACAGTGTGAGGCAGACGTGCTAACCACTATGCTACCATGCCTTGAAATCATCCCTTTAAAAATGTAGAATCAGATTCAACCCCAAATTCAATCTTTTTGGGAATAGAGGTGTGCATTTTTTCCCCCCATGCAAACATGGCTGAAACATTGATGGTGACAGATAAAGTGAACATACTTTGAAGTAAGCCTGCCAAATGCACCAAGCATACACTCTTAATATAAATCAATGAAGGCCCCTTTACGTAGTTGTCTTTCTGTGGCAAATATAGAATGTGGGTGAAAGATTCAGGGAGACGGAAGGTTGTAGAGGATCCATATGCTGGGGGTTTTACTAACACACTAGAAAAAGTCTCCAGAAATGTAATATGTTAAGAATATCAGTGGATGCAGAATAGAAAGGCATGATCTCTCCAACCGAGTATGCATGGCTCGGAACTTACACAGATGATAAACTTGGCAAGAATTCACATGATTTAATATATATCATATACTTTATAGTTTTCCCTCTGCTAGTCTGGGTTTCCTCCGGGGACTCCGGTTTCCTCCCACAGTCTAAAAACATGCACAGTAGGCTAATTAGCTGTTCCAAATTGCCCCTAGGTGTGAGTGTGAGTGTGAATGGTTATATGTGTGTTGGCTCTGCGATGGCCTGGCGAGCTGTCCAGGGTGTACCCCGCCCTCGCCCAGAGTCGGCTAAGATGGGCGCCAGCCTTCCCGCGAACCTAAACCCGATTAAGTGGCTTGGATAATGAATAAGTGAATAAATGAATGAATGGATATACTTTATAGATAATAATCAACCTGAAAAGTTTAATTTCGAACAGGCATGGAGATGTAAACTCCTGGTTTGGACTGTAGGAGTTGTGTGGATCACTGTGCAGTACACAGTAAGGATGGAAATCTATATGATATTATCATGATACCCAGGTGCCAATTCGATTTGTATTGTGGCTCTATAAATATTCTTTAAAGTATTCTATAAAGTTTCGCTCTTACAATTTTTTCAGCTTTTTTGTTACAATTTTAAAGCAAAACTCATGAAAGGAAGTTGAGTCATACCACCAAAGCTTTAAATCTTAAAGGCTTTAATCAAGAACTGCACTTCTGGAATCAAACGTGAGTAATACACTAAATAATAAAGTAATAATAAAATTAATTAATTAATTATTTGCAAATACAGTGAATAAAAAAAAATAGATTTTTGGAGCCAGTGTGGTGAAACATACATTGCCACAGGAGTCACGCCAAAGGAATCACGATACATAACTGAATTGATTTTTTCCACATCTCTAGTACACATAGAAAAGAAATAGCATTTCTTTTAGTCCCAGACCATGCATTGCATGCACGCAGTGCTGACAGGACATAAATAAAGTGCAACAGGAATAGGAAGCATGCCGGGAGGAGGTATGGAAGGCAGTTAGGTGTTCATACAAAGACAGACAGCAGACCATAAATTATCCAATCACAGAAACTAATCTTTAACATGATAATAAGACATTATAGTAAGCACAGCAGGGTCTAAAGCTGCAGCTAGAATGAATGTAGGAAAAAGTGTCAGTGCACTAATGCTTAAAAACCTGAGATGATTTATGTGTAAGGTCAGAGGGTAGTACTGTAATGAATAAGTACAAGCAAAGGGTCAGTATGCTGTAAACAGCACAACAGTGTTGTAATGACTAAAGTAACATGTATCATAATTGATTTAAAGTCTCTGTAGAGTTGGGTGGAGAAGATGTGGGTTTAACTCTATACTTGATCTCTTGCCAGCTGCTGGATTTTTAATCAGTCTGGTCTGGTCCAAGCTCCTTAATCCTTTTTTGTTCTTTCAGTGAATGCCTTGTGAAAGGGTTTTTTGGTAAGAAATGAGAGAATTTTTGACAGACTAACAGCCAGGTACATTATATGAGTGAATTTTAATTTCATTTTTATTTACTCACTCACTCATTTGCCGAAATGCTTACTCCTACTACTAGAGTCACCAGGAAAACTTGGAGGAGTACACCCTGATCAGCTCACAGCAACACACACGCACACACACACACACACACATACACACACACACACACACACACACGCACAACCATTTACACTCACACCTAGGGTCGATTTGGAAAAAGCAGTCAGCTTAATGTACATGTCTTTGGATTGCGGGAAGAAAACCGGAGTTCCCGGAGAAAACACACACATACACAGGGAGACCATGCAAACTCCACACAGAAACACCTGAGCCCGGGACTCGAACCCAGGACCTTCATGCTGTGAAGTGGACATACTAACCACTGTTCCACTGTGCCTCCCATAATTATTTAGTATTATTTCATATATGGTTAACATGTTTATGTACACTTTTTTTTTTGCACTTTTGATGTGGCAGCACCCTATTGCTGGGTAGAGGGTGTTACTTAGATGATTAGAACACTCCCAGCTAACACATAATGTTGTGCAACATTATTGCTATGTTGCATAAAACTTTTAATTTGGTTGGTTGTACAAAACATTATCTCAACATTGTGACAATGTTAAACCATAATATTTGTCACTGAGACTTTTATGCACAATGTTGTTTTGTGTTGACAAAATGTTACATGCATCCAGGCCCCCAGTACAGAACCATCTAGAATGGGACAGGAAGTGTGCACATATGCACTGAGGTGACCTTTTCAGTGAATCATGCAGGTACTGAAATGAAAACCACAGTACACATGCGCACAGTCCTTGCAAATTAATGTAACTGCAACATCTTCTGATAATGTTTTGAGACATTTATTGAAAATGTTACCTGTAACATTCTGAATACATATTTGAGTCTACAAATAGCGTTATTGCAACTTTTGTGAAACGTTGTTAAAACGTAAATTGTTAGCTGGGCTACAATAGTTTCCTTGTTGGAAACGGATTCAAGTGAAACCCTTCAATAATGGCATTTTTTCATAAAGTGTAGTAGTAGTAGTAGTGTGTGCCAGCACTGTGCTGTTCTGTTTTTTAGTATCATTTTCCAGCCTCTGTCAGGTCAGAATATTACTTGCTTTGACATACGTCCTTATAAAGAAATACTTTTATCAGGATTAATGCCGAGAGCTCAAATAATCAATCATCATTTTCCTTTGACAGCATTCCCTTTTGTGATTCATTCCTCCTCCACCACCTCCGCCTCTCCTTATTTATTCACTTTTATGAAGTTAAGAAGATAAAAAGTAGCATGTCATGTTATAGAAGAACTGCAACTCCTGAAGTCTTTCCACTGTTCATCACTCTAAAAAATATACACAGTGAGATTTTTGGTGTGTCTTCTGCTTTTAAAAAAAAAATCAATGTCAGGAATTTTTGACCAGCTGAATTATTATTTATTTATTTTTGTTGTTGTTAAAGGTTTTTTTTTTTTTTTTTGTTAAATACCACATTGTTTCAAATAGTCTTTTTCAGAGCAGAATAAATGGAGGCACCCTCCAGTTTCCCCAGGAAAACCTGTTTGATCCGTTACTTGCTAACGTTCAATTTAATTGAGTCTCTGATGGGCTGCATTTTATATGACTTTACTATCAGTGTCAAAGGATTAGGGATTATTTTTTGCTGGCAGGGTTGGGAAGTATTTATGTTATATGTATTGCACAAACCTATTTCAAATACAAACAATTACAATTTGGTTATTTGGTAACTTATTTTGGACCTATGCTGGTCTAGCGAGCTGCTCAGGGTGTACCTTGCCTTCGCCTGAAGTTGGCTGGGATGGACTTCAGCCTCCCCATGACCCTAAAAAAGTGGTTTCAGATAATGAAATGGGGGAAAAAAGAAATGGTATCTTATGTTTAAATAATGTGACGAACTAAACCCATTTACAGTAAAGTCCACGTTGCGGGCATACCTGATATAAATAACAAACAATCATGTGCTAAATTTGATATCTGACTTTTTACACATAGTCTTTTAATCAGTCTAACATTATTCATGATTTTTCTCTTCCTGTTAACAGGTGTTTATGCATTTGGCCTCTTCGCCACAGATATCTTTGTGAATGCGGGTCAGGTGGTAACAGGAAATCTGTCCCCTTACTTCCTGACTGTGTGTAAACCCAACTACACGGCCCTGGGCTGCCAGCAGGGTTCCCGCTTTATCAGCCAACAGGAAGTGTGCACGGGGAACGGTGACGACATCCTGCGTGCTCGCAAATCTTTTCCTTCCAAGGAAGCTGCACTTAGTATCTACGCTGCACTTTACATTGCTGTGAGTACAACTCAGTCATCTTTTTAACAAAACACATTTTCAGTTTTTTGACCCCTAATAAAGAAGCCGGGCGTTTCTGTGAGGAGTGTGCATGTTTTCCCTGTGCTTGCGTGGGTTTCCTCTGGGTACTCTGGTTTCCTCTCACAGTCAAAAACATGCACAGTAGGCTAATTGGCTGTTCCAAAATTGGTCCTAGGTGTGAGTGTGAATGATTGTGTGTGTTGGCCCTGCGATGGCCTGGCAAATGATTTAGCGTGTACTCCGCCCTCGCCCGGGTTACACGTTGGCTCCCCATGACCCTAATTAGGATAAAGTGGCTTACATGAGATATGGATAAGATATTTCTAATGAAATAAACCAGTAAACAAATGCTATATAATAAACCAGTAAACAATATTTCAAAAGTCCACATTGCAGTCCATTTCCATCTGGTCTATTTTCATTTGAAAAAGATAAAAACCCTTTTGATTTGCACGTTGAAAGGCTATTAATTGAAAATAGACTATTATTTTGGACATTCTTGCCCATTTATGGGAATTTTTAGCAACTGAATTTGGGTGAAAATCATGACACAACTCCTTTAACTACTTATTCGCTGCTGTAGTCTGTTGCAGTAAAAAAAAACAGCTGTCTGTAAACCCAGAGCGCTGAACAGAACAAGCACACAACTAACGGAAAATATAATTTATATGATGTTACTGATGAAAAAAGCTGAGAAACCTGCAAATGAATTGAACTTGTGGGAACCTGCAGAAGGAGCACACAATAATAAAAAGCTTTATTAAATGCTTTGGGAGTTCGTTGCTTTTCCTCATGGATGCTATAGCTGTGTGCTTGAGGGACTTGTGTGAGTAGAATTGTATTTTGCGGTTTCTACAAGAGAGTGAAATATTGAATGCTGGTCTTGTAACAGGATGGATTTCATTGGCTTGCAGCACATCATCACATCAGTAGTAGACAGGCAGCCATTTGGGACTAAAGCCTTTTCATTTTGATCCAAGAAGAATTATATCACTAAGGCTATAGAAAAAAAAAAAAAAAAAAAAAAGGGCACTTATTCAACTCTTTCACTTATAATACCCTTTGTGTAACATGCAGCTCTTGAATGTGAAGAAAAAACATAGTTTGGGGAAATTGGGCTTATATCCTATATGGAGTCACTAGATTCTTCTACAGCCTAAAATGTATTGTATGAAAATTTAAAAGTACTATATATTCACAGAGATTTTGTCCTGATAAAACAAAAACATCAACAATTTTCTTCAGTTTGTTGAGTTATTGATTTATTTATTTTTTTTCAAAACACTACCTGATTGAGTTACTAGATTTTCGCTTAACACCCAACGGCTAAGGTGAAACTCTAGTTCTTAGTGATTTGGTGTTTATGGTATAACACTGTACACCACACATGTATCTGTAAGCCATAAATGCATTTGTTCTTTTGTTACTGATCGATGTCAGTGGACATCTGGAAACCATTTCATTCTATACGAAATTGATGATCCTCCT
>JAQMYF010000013.1:8951867-8970094 GCA_030014195.1 Neosilurus mollespiculum | reverse complement strand
TTCATAAACTGTCTTTTTTATATTTCCCCATCTATTTCTGCAATGTATATCATAACAAAAGCTGACTCAGTATTGCACTACTTTTGAAAATCAATTTCCCTTCTTAGTCAGCACACTAAAGCCTAAAAACGTGATGTAGAAACATTGGTTTTACCAACTGATCATTAACACCCTGTTTATATGCAGTATGTGAGAAAAGAAATAAGAAAATGTGCTAAAACACATCTAAAGAGCATCTAAAGAGCAGTGACATGATTTCCCTTTTGCTAAAAAGGATTATGCAGATATATTTCTTCCCTTTTTTCTAATAGCTTTGAGGTGTAGCTAGAGACTGACTAGAAGATCACACTGCATTGAATACAAATGTGGACTGAATGTGGTTTATACTGTTATATGGGTGTAAAATTTACCAAAATTTAGTACAACTGGTTACTGACTCTACTTGCTTAGGCCTGTTATCCTCTGTGGAGCAAAGGCCACCAACGACAATCTGGTTCATTAATGGTAACTGTAGGAATCTATGACATGCTTTTGGTTGAGGTTGGACACAAGTGCATAAACTCAGTGCTTTCTTTATCAGGGCAAATCCAGTACTCATTGTCAAAATCCATAGCAGGGTTATTAACATATTATCCATAAACATGGAGCAAAACCAGATACTTCAATTCAGCATAAAAAAACCCAGAACAAAATTGAGATCAATTAAAAAAACTTGAAATATACAAGGGTGGCGTTATAGGTTTAGGTTATATGGGTTAGTATACCCATCTCACAACAAGCTTCATAAAGAATGTTTGGTGAATTTTGAAACTAAGATGTGACCCTGTATTGTTCCATTAGGAATGGGATAAAAGGACGCCCAAAACTATTCACCACTTGATGTCTATAGAATCATGTCAATGTTCCCTGTTTTTGCGTGGAAAGGGAGTGGTTTGATGATGGGCAAGAAAGACATGATTCAATGGCTCCAGTGGGCAACGTGTCTCTGAACAGACGCATGGTCTGTATATGTTCTGTGGTACTTCTCTTCAGCAAATATTATTTAGTACATAATAATAAAAGGTATCTACAATATGTCTGAAAAGCACATTTTGACTAAATTTAAACATGAATCATAATACTGATCATATTGTACGACTCTGTAATAAATATTCCTGTGTAATAAATATTGCACTGACCATGCTTATGAACGGAACCAAGATTAAATAAATGTCAAATGAATCAAGAGGGGAATGATTCTGAAAAACTATAGAAGGTGGTCAGGCATACGTTACACTTTTAGGAGATTAAATCAATGTCTCCTCTGACAGTAATCATGTTACTAATGTCGAAGATACCAAACTACAGACAGCTGTTGGGTTGAACTACAGAAATGACAGAGGGCTGAAAAGATTGATGAACCAATTTAGCGTTAAAGCCTCTCATCATTGCTGAATTACCTGCTCTCTGCTATTAGAGAGATGAAATGAGGAAAGGCACTTATATAAAAGTGTGAGTGCAGTGGTTCAGTGTATTCCTGCTACTGCTTGCTCCAGGCTTCTCTCTCTCTCTCTCTCTCTCTCTCTCTCTCTCTCTGTCATCCCCCTCCCTCTCTCTTTCTGTGTCTCTTACTTTCTCTCTCACTCTACCCCCCCCGTGTCTCTCTGTCTATTTCTCTCTCCGTCTCTGTGTCTCTCTGTCTCTCTCACTTTGTCTCTCTCTCTCTCTCTCTCTCTCTCTCTCTCTCTCTCTCTCTCTCTCTCCCTCCCCCCCTCCCTCTGTCTCTTGCTCTGTTTGTGTGTGTGTGTGTGTGTGTAAATGTGGTGCACTCTATTGCCCTTTTCTTTCTCCTTCTTTCCTTCAAGGCTGAGATGAAACAGCAGGATGCAACTAATGACGTAGCCTGTTCCCTCCAAGTAACGTGCTGTCTGTCGGTGTACCAGGTCTCATGAGAGCTTCTGCAGCTGCAGGCAGCCTGATGAATAAATATTAATGAAAGTGTAAAATATGCAGATATTAATATTTACATGGTCATTTCTGTGACGTTGTCAAAAGTGTTTCATAGTAACCGTCAATCGGATGCACAATGTAGAAATGTTGAACAAAATACAGAAACATCAGAAGATCTGACACCCCAGAAGCACACTAAACAGAACAATGGATGTTAATACAGAGGTCACACTGTTACTTGCGTTTATTAGCGCATAGGAACGTGGGTCAAATTGGAATGAAAATTTAAATAATTCAATAATTCATAATTTGAAACATATATTTGCTTCTTTCAATTCCTCATGAAGATGACAGATCTGTGTTCTGGGGATGGGGATGCAGTATGAATGTCCAACTTAAGTGCTTCTTAAGTGCCATTTTATTAAAAGCAGCCTTACTACACATTCCAGGACTGAAACATAAGAAAATGTATTGACAGAGGACTGTAGCTTTTAACTGAGCAAAAATCTTGAAATATACTTTCGTCTGTATGTGACCCAACTTATACAAAAGCTGAAAACGTGTTTATAATAACAACAATAACAACAACAACAACAACAACAACAATAATAATAATAATAGCGATAGTAATAATAAATAGTGGTTAGCACGTCTGCCTCACAGCAAGAAGCCATGGGTTTGATTCCGGGGCTCGGGCGTTTCTGTGTGGAGTTTGCATGTTCTGCTTGAGTGGGTTTCCTCCAGGTACTCCGGTTTCCGCCTACAGTCCAAAAACATACACAGTTGCCTAACTGGCAGTTCCAAATTGCCCCTAGGTGTGATAGCGAGTGTGAAAGGTTGTATGTTTGTTGGGTGTACCTCGCCCTCGCACAGAGTTGGCTGAGACGGGTGCCAGCCTCCCCATGACCTTAATTAGGATTAAGCAGATTAGAAAATGAATAAATTAATGAATGATAATAATAATAAAATTGCGTTTGTGTGGGTTTCCTCCCACAGACAAAAACATGCACATCAGGCTTAGGTGTGAATGTGAGTGTGAATAGTTATTTATGTCTCTGTTGGCTGTGCAACATACTGGCAAGCTGTCCAGGGTGTACCCCGCCTTCACCCAGAGATGGATGAGATAAGTTCCAGCCTCCCCTGACCCTTAACAGGATCAGCGGTACCGGATAATGAATGAATGAAAGTGGCTCAGTCGTTAGCACTGTCACCTAACAGTGAGAAGGCTCAGGATTTGAATCTCAGCCAAGAGCCTTTTTGTGTGGAGTTTGCATGAGTTTCTTCTGGGTGCTCTTGTTTCCTCCCACATGTTACGCCAGTATCAAGAACAGATAGACCCAAATGCAGGACAGAGATGAGAAGATCAGGATAAAGTGCAAACAAGGATCCTTTATTAGAACACGGATAACGTGGAACATGAACACTATGGATATACGGCTGGATCGCGGTGCGTATACTGAGATACGTCTTCTCTCTAAGACGGCACAGGCTCTCTCCGTGAATACGCAAATGCTCATTCAATGACAGCCCAAGTTCTCTCTGTGAATACGCAGCGCTCAATCAATGATGGCCCAAGTTCTCTCTGTGAATACGCAAACGCTCAATCAATGACGGCCCAAGCTCTCTCTGTGAATACGCGAACGCTCATTCAATGACGGCCCAAGATGATCTGGCGATCGGAACAAGGTAAGCTGCCCCCTTTTATCCTCCGGTGGGGATGAGGAACAGGTGAGCTAATCAGGGCGGAGCCTGTAATCAATGACACACACACGGGAGAGGAGAGAGTAGATCAAACAGAACAGACATGACTGAGTCCTACGGCGGGACCTCACACCACATTCCAGTGAAATACACATTAAGTCAGTTGGCTACTCTAAATCATCCCTAGGTGTAAATGTAAGTGTGAATTGTTGTTTGTGCCTGTGTTAGCTCTGCAATAGACTGGCAACCTTTTCAGGGTGTACCCCACCACTATCTCAAGGTCAGCTGGGGTTGTTTCCAGCTTCCCCCGTGACCCTGATACACAAGTGGTACAGATCATGGGTAGTTAATAAATAAAGCTATTTAGTGATTATAATTCCTGTGGCTTTACTCTAGCATTTGCACTGTGTGCTACTATATTAACCCTGTATATAATTGAGTTTTCTTTTTTGGAGCAGTGTGTATGAAGACTGAATACAGCAGATTGTCTGTTCGCACAGATGTACATCACATGCTCAGTGAAGTCCAAAGGCACACGTCTGGCCAAGCCTGCTGTCTCTTTGGGCCTCATGTGCCTGGCTTTCCTGACCGGAATAAACCGTGTGGTGGAGTATCGGAATCATTGGAGCGATGTCATCGCCGGCTTCATCATTGGAGCGGCCATCGCTATCTTCATGGTGAGATGGATATTGTCTGGATATTCCACTTAATATGTACTTTTTGCCTTTACTTTATTGTGATTTCTAGTCATTGTAAGCTTCATCTTGCTGCATAATGATATAAAAAAAAATAATTCACTTCCAGAAAAAGAAAATTAATCAGTTAGATAAAAAAGGCTGAATATTTCTATCAAGATCATTCGTAACTATTAGCATTAGTGGGATAACCTGACACAGAGAGGAGTGTACAAATGAAAATTTGAGTGATTTTAGGGCTTGAATTAAGTTAACTTAAAACAAGTGAGGATATTTTTTTTTGATAAATGAGAAAATTAACACATTTCTTTTGAATCCTCCTGATATTATGTCACATACAATTTTTTATTTAGTTTTTAGTCTCAATTACAGTAATGGCATGTTGGATGGAAGCTGAAAGTTAAAGGTTTTTTAGATAAATCAATAAAGTTACTGCATTTGTTTGTGAATGCAGAAAAATACAGTGCAGCAAAAAATTCCTCTCCTTCAGGATTCAGTTATTGGGTGGAAGAGAAATTGTGCCCAGCAATAACCTCTATTTCAATGGGTCTCTGTGTTTTTTATTGCTGTATCATTGTGGAGCAAATGGAAATACATTTGTTTGAATCAGAAAATCTTTATTTGCAAAAAGCTAGAGATAAAGTAAAGAGCTATAGAAGCTATAGAAAGATGAGAAATTAAAGAAAACATTGTCTTAGTCTCAACCTCAGACATTCTATGTACAGGCTACAGAATGTCTGGTACATTTTATAGGGTTTTCTGACTAAGACCTTCAGAATGTTGATGGTTGTTTTATAGTCTGATTGAATGTCCACTTCTGTATATGCTTACTTCTGTGCACAACTTTATGGAAGGAAAACAAACTTTTGATCAGCACATCATGATAAGCTTTTCAGAAAAAAAAAAAACCTAGTCGAGTTCACGGGATCCCCGTCTTTAAATGAATTCAGGAGCCTTCACTGTGTCCTGAACATGAGTACATGGTCAAAATGTCCTTGATGTGTCAATGCCAGGTTCTCACTGTTTCCAACATGTTCCCACTAATTACCACACCCATGATCATACTACGACCAGTTTGCACCACACACTTACCACATTCTCACTGCATCCGTCTTGTCCTTATAAATACTGCTCCAAGTGCTGTTCCATGCTTGTTCGAGTTCAAGTGCTTGTACAATATCACTGAAGTCCCTACTAGACTTCACATAATTTAATTATTACTATGTCAATGCCACTGCCACTATATCCTTATTAATTTCTTACTGCATCCTGATTCAACCAATTCCACATTACAATTTTGTTTTTATTGTGTTCAAAATTTGACTATGTCCTTGGCATCCTTGGAGTCAGGTTAGATGCTATGTTGTACAAATTTGACAGTCAATTTTTTAAGGATGTCATGTGACATGGGTTTTAGTGGTGAGAAAACAAAATACTTTCTCATGTCTTCTGACAGCTTGTGGGAAAGTGTCTGTCGTTTATCCTAAAAAGCTTGAGTCAAGGCAACTGGACTTCTTTTTGTGGTTTTTGAAGACATTTCGCTTTTAATCCAAAAAGCTTCGTCAGTTAGAAATTCTGGTGGAAAGTTCCAGCCTTATATATTCAAACCCAACACCACCGTCCGACAAAGACTGGTTCACCCCAAGGACAAAACTTCCAAAGAGAAACTGAGCGGCGTTGTGTACGTAGTCCAGTGCAGCGAGGAGTGCTCAGACCTGTACACAGGAGAAACTAAACAACAACAACTGCACAAACGGATGGCGCAACACAGGAGAGCCACCTCTTCAGGTCAAGACTCAGCGGTCCACCTACCTCTCAAGGACAAGGGACACTCATTTGAGGACAGCAATGTACAGATTCTGGACAGACAAGAGAGATAGTTTGAAAGAGGAGTAAGAGAAGCCATCTATGTGAAAAAGGAAAAACCAACATTAAACCGAGGGGGCGGTTTGAGGTTTCACCTTTCAAGCACTTGCAAGGCAGCTCTGGATCTCCTTCCCAAGAGGTGTCACTCCACTTCACACCTTGATTCAGGTGACCTAACGACCCCATATGCAGACCAGGTAAACAACCCTAGTGGACAAAAGGACCCTAACGAGCGATGGAATGGAGGGGAGGGACAGTGATTTGCATTTGACTTGAGAGTTTTTCCTCAGCCTATATAAGGCTGGAACTTTCCACCAGAACTTCTAACTGACAAAGCTTTTTAGATTAAAAGCGAAAGGTCTTCAAAAACCACAAAAAGAAGTTGCCTCGACTCAAGCTTTTTAGGATTACCATGACCTGGATGATTGAGAATCTACGCCAACATGTCTGTAGTTTTTTTTTCTTGTCCCATAAATTGCTTCTTTCTGTCAAAGTAGTTAGTTCTTGGGCACATCTAGTGATACCTGACTCTTTATTGCAGCTAGAGGTCTGGCATGCAGTTAGATCAGTTGGTAAGCAACCAGAAGGCATTTTCTCCTCACATGCTATCTCTGATATATCCTACTGATCAATGTGGGGAGAAATTAGACAAAAATAAATCCTTTTAAGGCACCCATAACCCTGACCTGAAACTATGGTGTTGCTTACAAACAAGCACATGATGATTGAGCCACCCTTGTAACTCAGTTAGATTCAGCCCCAAATCCTGACATGGAACCATCTTTTGGACACTTATCTGCAAGTTTATATGTCAGGTAAAATGCCAGACAGGCAACAGACATGAGATTGGCAGTCTTAAATGTACTAGACATTTTAATGCATATACAAATGATGCACAAATATGCTGCTTGTGCTTTACAGTGTCCATGACAATAATATATTCAATGTTTTGGTATGCTTTACAACAAAATCTCTGAACAACCTACTAGACACAGACCGTTCTACTTGCAAAGCTAGATAATTTACTGTGACTGTCTGCATCACACTATACTGTGAATCCCCCAACCCTTATCACCTCCTTTGCTGTTTCCATTAGGAAATGCTGACCTATTTTTTTAATCATATCTGAAAAATTGATCTTGCTATATGGCCTGGAGAGGTTCAGTTTCAATACCACAGAGCCACATCACAGGAGTTCCCCAGGGCTCAGTTCTTGGGCTACTTTTGTTCTTATATACTAAATTACTAGCCTCAGGAATTGTTTTACTACTGCTCTGCTGATGAAACAAAACTTTACATGTCTGTGCTAGCTCACATTCTGAGCTTGTTATTGGAAGATTATGAGTTCATATCCCAGGTCTGCCAGATAACCACTGCTGAGCCCTGGGGCAAGACACAAAACTATGTGCTTGGATTTAATTCTGTCTGAAGTTGCTTTAGATACAAGTATCTGCCAAATTATACTTATAAATTATACATATACTACTCTTTCATTCAGCTACTGTACCTTCTGGAGTGTACCAGAAACACCACATAGATATTTTGAACATCTCTTTGTACCTTTTATTATTATTATTTCTAACATTTTATTTGTAAGTCAGTCTGGCTAGTGAGTCAGTATAAATGTAAATGTTCAGCACAGGCGTGATGGCTGCTCCTCCTCTCCCACACAGACCAAGTAGTTAAGAAAGAGAAGCCCCTTTTATTGTAGGTAGATAATTAGCTCAATTATTGTATCTAGAGGTGCATGATTGCCACTCCTATCGAACACAAAAATTAAAGTAAAATGATGTAATTAGTTTCTGATATCAAAAAGTCATCTTCCTTCAATATAGTAAAGCTTTGAAAAGGGAAAGGGAGTGTCATGGTTTTGACTAAGCATTCCTTTCAACACTGACAAAGCACCATGGTGCCAACACAACCAAAAGTCAATGTGTGTAGAGCGTTGTGAAGCATGTGTACAGTATGGGAGCTGTTGCTTGGTTGATTCATGCTAAGAGAAAGTAACATTGCAGCACCACTAATCAAGAGGCACCACCAAGCAACAACATGATGAAGACCAATGAGCTCTCCAGACAGGTCAGGGACAAAGTTGTTGAGAAGTACAAATCAGGGTTAGGTTATGAAAAAACCCCAAAAACAAAAAAAAGCTTGATAGTACCATGGAGCAGCATTAAATCCATCATCACAAAATGGAATGAATTCAGCATCACAACAAACCTGCCTAGGGAGGGCCATCCTCCAAAGCGTGCAGACTGGACAAGGAGGGCATTATTCAGAGACCAAATGTAACTCTGAAGGAGGTGGAAACATTAACAACAGAGACTGGTGTGGGCTGAATGGTTATGCACACTCAAGTTTTCTGATTTATTTTGTACTATTTCTTATTTGATTTGCAAAAAAAAAAAGAAAGAAAAATCTCAAGCAGTCCCCTTTAAGAGAGTTCATAGAGAACTACTGCACTAAACTACTGCAAGGATTTCATATGTTTGTTCATGTTTTTGGTTACATCTGCTGATCTTTGCTGGATTTGTATCTGGACTGTCAATTGTTGGTTGATAACCCTGATCTACGGGTTCAGGTTCAAATCAGTCTAATAGTTAACATAATCCAAGTTTTTCCTATTCTTAAAATGAAAGACTATTTTTGATTTAAATGTTTTTATTCATGCTGCACTGAATCACATTACATCATACTGGATTGTATAGTGGATTTGTGAATTGTAAAATAAGTCTATTTAAAAAATTTGGTTCTTTTGATCATGTGATCAATAAAAAAAAGTAGATGAGAATGCTGAACAGTGATCCTCTGCAGAAATAGCCATCTATTAACTATAGATGGTAAAGAATGCATTAAAGAGGATGATAAATTGCTATATCTGTATGAAGTTGACCATAGGGCTTTGTGCTGTGCTCTATTTAAAATCATTTTCTACTATATATTGCAATGTTGCCCATATCGCCCCTGCCTCAGTAAAAAAAATCTTTTTGTCTGTATAATGGATAATTATGCTGTGGGACACAGTGCGTCATTTAGGGCAACTCTCCATGCAAGGACTCCCTGCCAAGTTATATAAACCATCATTTATGGCTTTTTGCCAAAAAGGAGCCAACGGGTTTACTCCCAGACTGCCACTGGCTTTCTCTGGAGGTTGAAAATACTTGATTCCTTTTAATTTGTGTGTTTGTGTGTGTGTGTGTGTGTGTGTGTGTGTGTGTGTTAAAGGTGGTTTGTGTAGTGAAGAACTTCAAAGGGAAATCTCTGCTGAAAGAGATACCACCTGAGGAGAATATTTCCAGCACTCCCATGCTTGGAGAGCCCAGGATGGAGAAATACATTGTCTCACAGGTAAGTCAGGAGTTATATATGAGGAATAATAATAATAATAATAATAATAATAATAATAAAAACATTCTCTTTTTTGAACCATTTTAAATTGAAATGAACTGTAAAGATGCCTTAATTATTAGTTTTCAGATTTTCAGATCAATGATGATACAACATACAATATGTTATATCCAGTCTAATATACATATATAAAAAAAGAATATAATTAAAGAAGTAAGAACTCAATACACTTATAGTCACTACTGAACAAATATGATTCAACTCTAACCAATATTATTCACTTCAGTTGAATTTAATATCACAACAATACATTTGAAATATGTCTTTGCTGTCTTTATTAGTTTTCTATGAATTATCTACAGTGCATTAATTCACCACAGAAAATAAATCTCAATTCTTTTAATATAGTATGTGAATGCACATTTGCCAACTCAGTATTATGTATCTCAGTTCCAGCACAGTTATAATATGTCTTAAATTATATTCATATTTGCTCTAACGTGATAGAATTTAATAATATAAAAATACAAAATAAAGTAACCCAACCTGCTAAAACTAGCATTATTCGTTCTGTTGTACAGTAGATGCAGGCTCTCCTGTGGTTAATGTTACCCCATGCTAACATAGTAGGTGTGTAGCAAGTTTATGGTGCTGTCAGAATATTTTATGGTGGCATTTTTATATATAGCAGCGATTTTTTCGAAACTCCTTGAGCCTTTATTGAACATGAAGTAGCTCCAAAGTTTTGATTTAATGCCTAATGCTCTCTCTCTCTCTCTCTCTCTCTCTCTCTCTCTCTCTCTCTCTCGTTATTTTTTGCACACACATGCATGAAGCAGTGAGTTGTTTTAATTTTTTTTCTTTTTGATTTGAATCAGATCTGTGCATATACAGCACTGTAGCCATATCAGACTCTTGGACTGACCTTTTCAAATTCTTTTTCCTCTGCATTTGTACTACATTGAGCTTTTCTTAAAATATTCAAAGACCCTAGAACAGCTAAGAAGGTGCAAAAAAACAAAAAACAAACAAAAAAAAAAAACCCAACCTAAAAAAAAAAAACAAAAAAAATCTATTTATTTACTTGAATCTATTTATTTGCTTGAGGCAGGAGTGTGTTTGCCTGTGTTGTAGCAGCAATTTTACTTCCCCATTGGCAAAATCATAAATATTACAATAAAAATGTAAATTTAAGTTGTACTTATGGAAGAGAGGTAATTAATACCTGCTATGAAGTTCAAATCTTTATTTTACAATTTGAAAAGAAAACAACATAAGATGTTTCTATAGAATCACATTAATTAGATTTATGTAAATCTTTTGTAAATCTTAGTCATTCTGATCATGATACAAACAGATTAATTTTATCCAGAACAAGTATCATTATCCATAAAATGGAAAAAATAAAAGATAAAACAAAATCTGTATTCTGTGACAGCATAGTTATAAAATGAAAGGGAGAATCAACACCCTGAAGAATTTTTTTTTAATAACAGCACATCCTGAAGTTGTTTACATTGTACCAAATTAGCTGTAACAATTAGTTATTTATTAAAGAATGGCACATAATATTTCTATTCATTTATAGTTTTGTTTAATGTTGTAGAACAGCCATGTAAAAAAATATATATATTTCCTATTAGTATATACTACACAGGAATGGCACAATCTGATTGGTCCACTATCTTGGTATAAAAAAAAACCTAAAACAAAACAACAAAAACATTATTCTGAGTAGATATTGCTTAAATCATAACAACGGACATTTGTCACGGTCACTAGGAACAGGAAATGTCATCATTATCATTCTTTAAAATAAAAAAAGAATGAACCCTAAACATCTCATTTTTGTTTGTTTATCTTGTGTTTCCATGTAGTATATAATAAAACACTTTTACAGAGAGTGGTTTACTTATATTTTGGTGCAAAATGTACTAAACTCTACATGAATGGGTTAAATTCTAAAATATAAACCATGAGAGAATGGCCTCCCTCATGGTTTAGATATGTAAATAAAAAAAAAAAAAAAAAAAAAAAAAAAACCCTGCACACAACACCTATCCACTGAGTTTTTGACTGACGGTATACTTAGTCTGTGTCCTGAAAAACCAGTATAAGAATATATTCACTGATAGTGACTTTAAATCACTTCTGTAAGTCGCTCTGGATAAGAGCGTCTGCTAAATGCTGTAAATGTAAATGTAAATATGAGCTATAAAAATCTCATTATAGTTTGCTTTTCTTTATGTTTCCATGTAGTGTATACTATTATACGGGCATCGTTTCACCTGCATTGCTCTTCACCTGTGCTTGTTATCATTTAAAATGTGAGAAATATACCATAAAAATCTCACCTCAGGCTTGGTGGATGCTGCTTAATTAAACAGTCCCTTTGACATTCCATCTCTGGAAATATTAAACAATATCCACCTCCCCTTTGTTGCGTAATTGTTAATTATCATGCAGCAACAAACAGTTACTCCCTCACTGGCACCTCTTTTCTTTCATTTTTGTAGATAATAAGCTAGAAATAAAATCACAGTTTTTCATGTTAGAAGCCCTCAAATTAGAAGCCATTAAAGAACGCTTAATGATACAGTTTTACATTTTCATGCATGGACACTGTAGTCTCCAAATGTACTAAATAAACATCTCACAACAAACTAAAACATATGCTTATGTCAGCCTGAAGTACTCTCCAAGCTTCCATCAAAGAAACTTAATCATTTTATTTTTACTCTTTTTCCCGTATGAATCATAAAACAGCAGGAAACGGTCTATTCATCTATTATTTCTACCACTTATCCATTAGGGTGTTGGGAACCTGGAGCCAACCCCAGCTGACTTTGGGAGAGAAGTGGGGTACACCCTGAATAGGTTTCCACTCTATTGCAGAGCTAACACAGAAAGAAAAAAACATTCACACCCATTTGCAATTTAGAGTAGCCAGTTGACCTAATCTGCATGCCTTTGGACTGAAGAAGGAAACCAGAACATGCAGAGGAAGCCCACAAAGGCAGGGAGAACATGAGGACTCCACACAAAACTAGAATCCAGATCCTTTTGGCTGTGAGGCAACAGCACTGACCAGTAAACCTCTGTGCAGTAATGCAGTAAACCCCATTACCAGTATAAGATTCCAAAGAATTTGCAGTCGTGTTAATTTATGCTTAGTATTTATTAAAATTGCTTTCAGGTAAATTGTATTGGGACATAGCTGTCTCCTCTAGATGAGTATTGAGTGTTATCATTTACAAGGCAAGTTTCCAATTTCGTACAGCATCATGTATTCAGCGTACAGAGAAAGCAGTGCTTGTTCAGTAGTCATATGATGAATAGATCAATGTGACTTCCCCAGACTCATTCTGGATTCATATTAGGGTGAGTGAAAGGGCGTTTAGAGGAACCAGCAGGCAGTCCATCAAGATTATCCTACTGCCAAAGACAAACTGTGTGCGCCTGCAGTGCATGGCTAGCATTCACTCTGTAATGGGTTACGTCAAGGCTAAGTCGTTTATCTTGAAAATTGTTAAGGCATTTTTCGGGTGTGGGGTGACTCACAACACACTATTTCACTTAGAAACTGTGATAATACTTCATGAAATTAATTCATTAGACTAATTATTTTCCATTCTGTTATTTTAGAATGATAAAGAACTGTGCATAATCATAAAGCAGCTTTAATATTAATATACTGTCTGTTGATTCAATGTTAAGTGAGTAGAATTCAATTTGTGAAAATGCATTTAGTTCTTCATTTCATGTGGATAATTTATATCAGGACACAAAATGCACAGGTTGGGTTCTGGTTCACTGAGGGATGAATTACAGTACTTTATTAAAGCTTATAAAAACTGTTTATCAAAGTGGGATGAAGTGGGAAATACTCAAGCATTCTCATACAGCAGCAAAACTCGACAGGGTGTACCACGCCTTCACCTGGAGTTGGCTGGGATTGACTCCAGCCTCCTCACAACTGTAATAAAGGATAAAACAGTTCAGAAAATGTAATGAATTATTGTTAAATATTAATAACAACAACAATAACAATAACAACAACAATAATAATGATAATAATGATGATGTGAATAATATTGTTTTTTGTTAATCATGTTTTCAGAGTCCTATTACCTATGCCGAGGTCACATGACGTCGATGTCATGAGAACGTCCAGAAATTCGAGGAAAACGCTGCAGCTTTTCTTGCTGATGAACAAATTCAATGTTATTTTTGAGGGATTTTTTAACAACCATAAAGTACTGCAGCACTTAGTATAAACCCAGATTTTCCCTGTCTTGTTCTTTTATTAAAAGGTATGCATATTCCTATTTTTATAAAGATGACCAGTTTATATCAGTGTCCTTAAATACACAGTGTCAGGAACCAATGTTGCAAAGCAACAGTATGCGTAGTGCATTTTTACTGTCTTAATGAAACCATTTTGACGTTTGTCTACGTGTTAATAGGTTATATGTTATATAGCAACTGTTAATCAGTGTATGATTGTATGATCTATGGATTCATTTTACTGTTCTTAAATAGATTAACCAGTGTTGTACATAATTCACTATCTGAGCAATACTTTGATTATTTTCAATCGGTCCATTGTGGGTTGTTGTTATTTGTAAAGTTCTGAGTGTTTGTGCAGACTGCTATAAATTATTATTATTTCATTTGTCTTTGAATAAATGTGACATAAGAAATAAAACATGATGGGGTGTGCTGTTATAGGAAAATAATCCACAAAAGGGGTGTGGTTTGGCTCATTGGGAAACAGAGTTACTTAAAGTTGCCACTTTAATTTAGACATTTTCCAAATAAAGCGAGTCTCAAGGTGTTTTATTCTACTTATACTCAGATTGCCAACAATTACAGTTCAAAAAAATTATAATTGTACAGCACACCATACTTTTTAACTTTAAGATACATTTAATGGTATTTACAGAAACCCCAATGTACCACACTTAAAACCTTGGAAAACGCCTCAGACAACGTACAAACGACATAGAAACCGATTTCTTGTTAGATGCTGTGATTGTAATTCTGAGATTGGTTTGGATCGGTTTGAAATAGTTCTATTTTCTAAAGGTTTTTGAAACTGCAAGGCTGCTGTTCTAGACAATTGTTCAGAATTTAATACATGTTAATACATGTAAAAGACTGGTCATCTAAGGCGCATTGTATAGCTTCAGTCACTTTACCTACCTTTAACAGCTTTTGGACTTTGACAGTCACCTCGTTTCTCTATTTTAAAATATTTTTAAAAATGTACCGCATTTAGGTTTTCAGAAAGTTCTGATGCAGAAACGGGATTTTTTTTAAATAACCGGCCTAATAGGAAATTAATCAACACTTTCACTGTGGTATAAGACAACCATGTTCTAATTTATAAGTGTTATGGGTTTCTGCCATCTGTTTAGCAATGTGTTAAAAGATGTGCACATAGCTGGGTAACACTTCATACAATGTCAACATGTCATACAAATCTTTTTCCATTTTTGGCCTGAAGTGGGAGAGAAGTGATAAGCAGCAGCTATGATTGATTTCAGTGTCAACTTTAAAGACAGCAGCTCAGCCAGGACCGAGATATTTAATTGACTGGAGATTAAATAACTTATAACAGATTAGATATGCTCAGATTTTGTACGTACCGTCCAGTCAATGTGAACTGCATTTGTGAGTGTGTGTGTGTGTGTGTGTGTGTGTGTTGATGTCCTTCATGTACTCCCCATAAACACAGGAGGACAAAGTTTTATCAGTTGAGCCTTGTCAGACAATCTGCAGTTTACCTCTAAATGATGTCTTTACCTTAGAGAGAGATCTTATTGCTACATAGCCATTTATTATTATTCTTTATCTCAGACATGTCATGCTCACATACTGCAAGGCCAGCACATGGTTTATTGTTCATCTCAATTTAACATGCCTATGTTTCATGCTGGAGTTAAAGAAAAGGTTTGTGTATAAAAAAATAAAAATAAATAAATAAACAGTTTCAGAGAAAATAGCATTTAACAAAATGAAAACATGAAAACAGGCACACCTATAATCAATATCATAAAATGGGATTATATATGTCCATGCCCATCAAAAATGCTATTATTATTACAACCTGTTAAAAGAAAAAAAAAATAATAAAGTAGTAACTTTTTTGTGCAGGGCTCCGCCACTGTTCTGGTGTAGCAAAAGTGACGTCACACCCACAGTATTGTGATGTGTTGTGACTGATGTTACGTCCTTGTCAATGATGTAATGCAGTAATCAGTGTAAAAATAAAGTTTGAGTTTTGAATGAAGCTATGCACACTCACCAGTGGTACCAAGGGGTTCTGCTACTTCCTTCCAAGCTTTATACATTCGCTGGGCAAAAAGGTCGCAAATCTAATATTTTCTCAGACTACCTTTAGCCTTGATTACAGCATGTAATCACCATGCCATTGTTCCTTCAGTTGGTCAGGTCGAGGCTCAGCAACATTATGTGGCAATAAAATAAAGTCAGCTGATGACATGAATGTACTGGTTATCCCATCAATAGACTTTTCTTCCCTGATGGCACGGATATAAAATGGGGACTCAAACAATGAAGGAGTGGTTCAGGGAACATGAGGAATCATTTTCATGTACTAATATTAACCCTGTTAAAAGTCTGAAGAAGACTTTATAAAGTGGGTTAGTTTTCCGATCATCAGTTTAATTTGGGGAAAAATAAAGGCAATGATTTGAAATATATGTTGCGATGTTGCTTAAGTTTGTCTAAATCATGGCATGAAGATTATGTGCAGGAATGAAGGCTAAATATGGTCCAACAAAATATTAGAGTGTACAACATTGGTCATAATTACACTATATGGCCAAAAGTTTGTGGATACCTAACTAAACCCATATATGCTTGCTGAACAACTCATAGGTTATTACTCTTTTTGCTATTATACCCATCTTCTCTCTTCTGGATTGCTTTTCCACTGGTGTGGCTGGAGGAATTTGTGTTCATTTTGCCAGAAGAGCATAAGTAAAGACAGGCATAGACATTGGGTAAAAAGGCATGGGGTGCAATATGCATTCCAGTTCATTCCAAAGGTGCTCAGTGGAATTCAGGGGTTCAGGTGCAAAGGGGTTGGAGTTGGATTTCTCTTGTTTGTTTGTTTTTTCAGTGTGATATGACGCTACTTTACCAAAAGGCGGATTTTCTCTAACCATTTTTACTAATCTTTACAATGGCTGCCAATAATACAGTGGAGGGCACTGTGTATTCTGAGGCAATAGTTGACCTCTTTAATTACTGTAACTGCACAAGCCACCAACAGTAATACCATAAAATTATCCATAAAACCACTTATTTTTCCTTTGCTTCTCCTCCTGCTGTTTTTGACCCCAATCCGAGTTACAGTTGTCCATCTTATTCTTAATTATTACATATTATTAATAGTGTACTTAAATAAATTTTTTGTTGTTGTTGTTGGAAAAACACAATCATTTTCTTGTTTTCCTGTTATTTCCCCCCCAGAAATGATTGAAATGATTGGAGTTTTGGTATTACAGTCATCCTGCTCGGTCACGCTTTGTAAGAGTTACTGTGTGGTTTTTTTTTTTCCTTTTTGCAGAAATGCATTCTGCATGCTGGTTTCCCCTATACTTCCTCTTTATGATCCATAGCAAAGTCTAACTGGCAAATACAAATGATTACAGATAACTGTGGTGTTGAATATGTGACATGTCAAAGTGTTATGTACATAGAGAAATAATGTATATTCCTCTAGCTTACTGAATTAGAAATTAGGAAAACTGCTTATTTTTTAACACTTGACTTAGATTTAGTTTTTTAATTAAAGAGCATCATTTGAGGCATGTGTAATGCAAACTATGAAATAAAATGCCAAATAAAATGTGGAATTTTTAAGTGTGCCAAACATTTTTTGAGACGCTTTAAGCTAAAAATAAAGAAAAAATCTTGAATGAATGAGTGTTCTCCTTTCTAAAGGAAAAACTGGTTAACCCTTTATTTGATACCAAGTTGTTATGATATCAAAGCTAGTACTTTATTTATTTATTTATTTATTTATTTATGTATTTCATATGTTGCTTTGGTGGTATTAAATTACTCAATCTCTTTCATAGTATGTTGATTCCCTGTGGGTTGCAATATTTTCAAGCAACTTCAAAACTCCCTGTGAGCTCGCCATGTGCATGACCTTGATCTGAAAATGAAGCTACTGAGAAACCAATGCTGATAATGATCCTTGCCTGAAAAAATATCTAATAAATAAATTAAAAAAAGAAAAGAACCTGTTTGCATTTGTATGGAGTTAATAGCATGAAGTAATAATATAAAATTGCCGCACAGATAAACAGGAAGTCAATTTGTATGGCGCTCTGTGCATGGAAGTTTTTAACACAATGAGAGAAGTACTCTACTTGTGACTCTAGTCTTATTTACTTACTGTTATGATTCTGAATGAGCAATATTCTCGTGTGTGTGTGTGTGTGTGTGTGTGTGTGTGACTCTGTGTGTGTTCATGTATTCATATCTTGACAGGGATTAATGACCCCACAAGGCTAGAAATATTTGACATTTTTCACCTTATTAGGGTGTTCAACTGGTCCCCACAAGGAAAATTGCTATCTATCTATCTATCTATCTATCTATCTATCTATCTATCTATCTATCTATCTATCTATCTATCTATCTATC
>JAQMYF010000013.1:8929460-8943528 GCA_030014195.1 Neosilurus mollespiculum | reverse complement strand
CCCCACACACACACACACACACACACACACACACACCCACCATTGTTAAGTGTAAGGGATGACACAAAGTGCTACACAACTTTGTGCAAAACTTCCCTCAATGCATTTGCGTTCATGTTACTTGTGTAGGCTATGAATTAGTCCTGACAGTCCACCTGCTATTGAGCAGGTCATTACAAGAATCAGTTAAATAATTTCAAATCATTCATTCATTCATTTTTAGAACCACTTCATAATATTAGGGTCGCTGGGAGGTTAAAGCCTCAACTCTCTGCTGATTCTGGGCAAAATCGGGGCACACCCAGAACAGCTCACCAGTCTATTGCAGGGCAAGCAAACACAACCATTCACTCACACCTAGCGGCAAATTACAACAGGCAATTAGCCGAAAGTGCATGTTTTGGACTGTAGAAGAAAACAAATGCACCCAGTGAAAACCCATGCAAGTACTGGCAGAACATACAGACTCCGCATAGAAACAAGCACAGGACTCAAACCCAGGACCTTCTTGCTGTAAGTGCTAACCACTATGGCAAGTGCCACCCATTTTCAAATCAATACAATAATTTTAAAATCAATATTTTGTGTGAATTTATTGTTTTCTTTAATAAATAGCTGGGTAATAAATGCGATAATGTACAGTGAGTCAGTCATTATCATGAAGTAACCCCCTTCAGAGTGATTCAAGACCTGTTTCAATCAGTCTATTGGAGTTCATTTTGCAATAATGACTGCCTCGCCGTAAATTATGTGCATGGCTCTGCTAACGGAACCACAAATTGGGACACCTAGTCTACATTTTCAAGATGAATTAAACAAGATCTAAATCATGTCAAACCCATTACTTAAAATAATACACAGGTTTTATGGCCTAACTTTGTGTACATTAAAATCGGCAGGCTTCGTAAGTTAGTCTGCTCGAAATCTTTTGTTCGTTTTACGATGTCCAACAAAGGTTTTTGGAAAGCACATAATTTTGGAACAGATGCTAGAAGTATTCTGTAGCATGTGCAAAATCCTAAATCTTATGTCCAAAGAGATAGATATAGAGGGTGTTTTTTGTACGAATACCGAAACTCACCAAAACAGAATATAATCAGAATTGAAAAAGTTGTCTAACATTTGAGATACTCTATTAAACACTGCTTGTATTGCCTGAATATTAATGTTATATTGTAATAAATATATGGGAGTGACACTGCTATGGTTTTATGCTTTACGCCACAAAAATATTTGCGAGTTTCACAGACACCAACTTCGTCTACACAGTATTTATATTTAAAACTTTCCACAAATTTTTATGGTCCTTATGTAAGTAATGTTTAAAACGAGAGACTATTTTCATGTTTACGAAACTAAACAACAACAGTTTTGAAAATCTGCGGAGAATCCCCAAGGCATGTCTTTAATGACTTTAATGTCTCAATGGGCGGACACAAAAATAAAACGCACAATTCACTTCCTGTTTTGTTTTATTGTAAATCTTTCATGCATTGATGATTTTAATAACACTTGTAGATACAGAGTGGTTTATTTAATTAAATTGGACCACAACAGTAGTTTGTGAGACTAGAAAAATGTAAGTTTAACACTAGCCTATAAAATATAATACCCAGGTTTGTCCCGTTTGGGAGCCATTTTTTGTTCCATTAGTGAATCCGTACATGTATACCTTCCATAAACCATTCTGGTATATTCATCTAAATTTCAAACAAAGGAATGTATAATCTTAATGTAATATCACAGAGTGGTTAATAACTCACCGATTGTATTCATCTCTTGTTTGGTGTTCACAGCATCAACCACACTACATCAATCATTTTAAAGGCACAGGACAGCTTCTGTATACAAATAACATGCATGAGTGATACAAGCAAGCAATCAGCAAGACCAATCTATTCCAACAGCAAGACAAGCTTTACCATCAAGGTTTTACTAATGAAAAGCAATCTTCTTTCTCGTTAGTGTGGGGAGTTCGCTATTTTTCCCCACGGTGAGGGAAGACAAACAGATTTTGTATGTGCCAGGATTCACGAGGCGGAAATGGATGCAAGTGCAAAGCTTTTCATTTAAAAACTCCAAAAATTTAAATTAATTTAAATTTAAAATTTAATTAAAATATTGGCAACCTCAGTGAATATGAGCAAAACAGGCTATGAAGTAATGTCCATATTGTTTATCCTCATGATCTTTCATTCAAAATATTCACAAAAATGGAACCTTTAATTGAAGTAACATAATTGAAAGAAACATTAAATTGTTATCATGAAACAAATATTTTTCTCAAAAATATCTGTGCCACAATTATTGGAACCCATCATTTAATATTTTGTGCAGCCTCCCTTTGCCAAGCTAACAGCTCTGAGTCTTCTCCTATAATGCGTGATGAGGTTGATGAACACATGGCATGGGATTGGAGACCATTCCTCCATACAGAATCTCTCCAGATCCTTCAGATTCCAAGGTCGACGCTTGTGGACCCTCCTCTTCACCTCATCCCACAGATTTTCTATGGGGTTTAGGTCAGGGACTGTGATGGCCATGGCAAAATCTTTATCCTGTGGTTGTGAACCATTTTATGTAGATTTTAAGGTTTGCCTTGGACCATTCTTCTGCTGGAAAGTCCAACAATGGCCCATTTTACGCTTTCTGGCATGTTTTCTTTTAATATCTGCTGGTATTTTATGGAGCCCATGATATCCATGTATCCTAACAAGATGTCCAGGGCCTTTGGAAGAAAAACAGCCACACAACTTCAAAGATCTGCCACCATACTTCACATTGGGTATGAGGTGCATTTCTAAATGGCTTTCATCTTTCTGTATGGCTATCTTTCTTTGTATGCCAAACCCACCTTTGATGTTTGTTGCCAAAAAGCTCTATTTTGGTCTCATCTGACCATATAACCCTGTCCCATTGAAAGCTCCAGTAACGTTTGGCAAACTGGAGGCGCTTTAGTTTGTTGTTGATTGACAGCAGAGGCTTTTTTTCTGGCAACCCTTCCAAACAACTTGTGGTGATGTAGGTGGTGTCTGATGGTAGTTTTGGAGACTTTCTGGCCCCAAGACTCAACTAACTTCTACAATTTTCCAGCTGTAATCCTTGGAGATTCTTTTGCCAGTCGAAGCATCCTCCTCACGGTGCGTGGGGTCAATGTACACACACGTCCTCTTCCAGGCTGATTCTTTACATCTCCTGTTGCTTTAAAGGTCTTAATTATTGCCCTGATAGTGGAAATGGATACTGTTTAGAAATGGTATTATAGCCATTCCCTGATTTGTGCAGCTCAACAACTTTTTGTCTCACATCGTCACTGTGTTCTCGGGTCTTTCCCATAGTGATGAATGAAAAAAGGAAACTGGGTCTGTGTCACCTCATATTAATACCTCACATTATAATGAAAAGGTAAGATTTTTGTGAATTTTTTGGGTGAAAGACCAAGAGAATAAACTGCAAAGGCATTTTTTTTTTCATAGCCTGTTTTGCTATTGCTACTGGCTGTTTTGCATATTCACTGAGGGTGCCAATAATTCTAGAGGGCACTGTAGATCGAATTCAGAACATGGACAAAGGAGAATCACAGAAAAACAGAAAAACAGCAAATGCATGTCAAAATATCGATGAGAAACCATCCTCTAAATAGACAGATTAATCAAACTGAAACTGGAACCCAATATGTGAGATAGTACGAAGGTGAGCTGAAAAGTTCATAGGCTTCCCATGATGCAGTGGTTGAATTTGACAAAATGTGGTTTATTTTTTTAACATAGTCTCCCCTGCAGTCTACATACCTCTTTCATCGGTGTTGCAGCACTTGGATGTCTTTGGTATTCATTTCATTGCTCTGGCATTATTTCCTATTATTCAGCCTATGAACATTTCAGCCCACGCCCCTAAATAGGAAACATAGCCCCTGGTGTGTTCTAGCAAGCACAACCTGGAAGTCCCGCTAGGATTTTGTTGTGCTCTGGGAAGTGTAATCTGGGAGTCCCTCTAGGCAAAATCTCTTGGGGCCAGCATGACAGAATGAAACCAAAATGAAACCAAGTATGACATTCTATTTGCATTCTGTTGAACTATTCTCTTAAATTTTACTTCAAACGTGTGCAAAAATAGTTTCTTATTAATATTAAAAAAAAAAAAAAAAAACTCTTAATCTGAATGGATTTAAACATCTGTGTGTGAAAGGTGTGTGAAATTGATTTTGTTAATTTATTTCCGTACTACAAAAGGGCAGTAGGTAGCTTTGTCAGCCGAACAGCTCCAGGGATCTTTAGATGTATCCTGAGCTCAGGTTAAGATTTGGCATGCTGCCGCCATATCTGTGTGAGTGTCGTCAGATTCCTTGGCTTCCTCCCACCATGACCAGTCCAAGGATAAAGCTGGCTGAAAGTGAGCGAGTGAATTTCTGCCCAGACTCTTGAACAGTGCAGGTAAATTTAGTGTTGACTGTATTTGGTGTCTTTTAACTGTGTGCTAAAAGTTTCCCCTCAGTTTTTAATAAAGCATATTCAAAATCATTACTATGTGAGCGATCTGTCATGCCGAGGCGTTTTTCATGCAGCCTCATACGTGTAGCTCTGCTTGGGCTTTAGTGAGGAGCAGGAAAGCAGAGGAACAGCTGATGGATCCATCAGGGGGGCAAAATCCAGATGGCAGATAAGAAGAAAGATCCTTACTTTCCTCCAGCTTTTAATGATCCACCAGGACTTGATAGCCAGACCAAAATAACATACTCAAAAGATTTAAACATGTAGATCTGCACAAAATGCTTCCAGTACAGAAGAAGAATTAAAACACACCGTGGACCAAAGAGTTCTTTTGCAAATAAATTGTATTGACGGGAAGAAAATGACAAAATGCCTCTGCAATCCAAAAGTGCTCCAAGTCTCCAATTCTTTTTATACAACCGGAAAAAGAACTGTATAAGCAGAACCATATTAATGTGGAATTCTCTACTACCACAACAACAACACCTACTACCACATCTAACTTTCAGTTAATTTGACTTTCTGAACCCCATTGTGTTTTATTAGGGTCACACGGAGGCTGGAGCCCATCCCAGCCAACTCTGGGTGAAGGCAGAGTACCCTGAACAGCTCGTTGGACCACGACAGGGCCGGCACTCACACACACACACACACACACACACACACACACACATTCACACCTAGATGCAATAGAATATCCAGAAAGCAATGTGCATGTTTTTGTCTTTCATGACTTTGGGAGGAAACCAGAGCACCCATGCAAGCATGGTGAGAACATGCAAACTCCACAAAGAGATGTGCTTGCCAAGCCCAGGACTGGAACCAAGGACCTAGTACCTAGTAATGATATAAAAATTTTTACTACTCAACCATTTCTCTTAAGAAAATAATCTTGAAGCTGGAGTAATACACACAGCAGTCGACCCAGAGAAAAAGTGTGATTTAATTAATGGGGGCCTAGAGCTTTATGTCTAGCAATGCGAAACGATTTTTGTTTGGGGAAAGAGAGTGAAGGAGAGGCACCTGAATATTCCTCCATCCCCCTATTTCCTACACCCCTGTCTGTAATCCTGACTGATAAGTGGTGGATGGATAGAGTATTGCTTTCTTTAAAAATATAGTCCATCAACTTATACAGTCTTCATGATTGTACACATCCAAGAAGAACTTTTAACAAAAGAAATGTTCCTCTGTGGTGTGCTGGAATCTTGAAGATGCAGTATTGCTCTGAGAAACCTGTACACCTGCTGGAACTGAATAGCAAAACAATACTCTCCATAAGCGGTGAAGTGTTTCCAGAATCCTGCACGAATACATTAAAAAACACTCACTGGCTTTTAAGATGGTAATATTTTAGTACTGGTATAAGGAGTGGATTTATTAGCTGTACTAGCTAGCTAAGTTCCCAGAACAGACCCAAAACTTTTGTCACGATAGCATCTGATCAGACATCTTCCTGATCCGATCTGAAGCTTATCAAGCTGGGAGTGTGACACGGGAAAGATCATGGCACATTTAACACCCACAGTTAGACCACTCAGGATAATGGACTGAGCCAATGATGAACTCTGTCCCTCTCTCTCTCTCTCTCTCTTTCTTTCTCTCTCACACACACACACACACACACACACACACACACACACACACACACACACACTGATACAGATGTGCACACTACTGTGTGCAGGACCCTGGAATCAGTGCTAATTACCACACATTAGCAGGACTTCACACAGCTGTTAGGAGGGCTGTTGGAGCACACACACACACACACACACACACACACACACACGATAAATACACACTGCTCTTGCAGTAATGGCATGTATTGTCGGTAATCCTAAAATACTACATCACTATCAGTTTTACACCAGCTGTCTGGTTGGTTCAGAGCAGAAATTCAAAACCCAATAATGATGCACCATACACTGTTAGGCTGTTGTCAAAATTAGTTTATCCCATTAAAATATAATGAATGGCATGATATTTTTATACTGAATTGAACTGCACCACACAGGCAGTGATTTGTGGCGATGTGACATGTGAAAAAGCAACCAGTGAATGGGGTGGGGGGGTATTGGGGGGTGTAACATAGACAAAATCATTCACACTTACATTCACAACTAGGGGCTATTTGAAAGCAGCCAATTAGTCTAACCATATTAATGTAAAATTCTCTACTACTACCAACTTTCATTTAATTAGATTTTCTGAAAACCTTTATGCTTTATTAGGGTCACAGGGAGACTGGAGCCCTTCTCATCCAACTCTGGGTGAAGGCAGGGTACTCTGATCAGTTTGCCAGACCACAGCAGGGCCGGCACACACACACACACACACACACACACACACACACACACACACACACACCTAGATTGCAATTGCAATTGCCTAATGTACATGTCCTTTGACTGTGGCAGAAAACCAGAGTGGGAACCCATGCAAGTATGGTGAGAACATGCAAACTACACACAGAGCACAGGACTCGAACCCAGGACTTGCTTGGTGTGAGGCAGACGTGCGTCTAAAATGTGTACTCTTTGTCTCACAACTTAGAGGGTGTGTTGTGTGAAACTTACCTGTTGTGCAATAGAAAATGCCAACAGGCCATTGCAGAGCCTTGTGGTGGGGTTTTACACAAATTCAAAATTTTTTTCAGGTCCATCTCCTAGGTCTGTTATGTGATACCCTATGATGTCCTACAGTTTTGTTATGATATGCATATAAATTTCATACACTTATCGAATCATCTGATTCACTCAAGATCATAAGATTTCTTGCAGCAGTCCTATGATTGCCCTATGTTAAACCCACAGGCCTTTTTTATTTAGCCACGTATAACATACATTTTTATGACAGTGCTCTCTTGAGCATACGTACAATTTTGTAGAATGAATGAATGAATGAATGAATGAATAAATGAATGAATGAATGAACGAACAAACAAACAAACAAACAAACAAACAAACAAACAAACAAATAAATAAAAAACCTGTTTGTAAAAGGTGTTTTAGTTAACTTGGTTATATTAGTCAGGGACTTGCTAAATTTGTTTGATATTTGATTTAAATTTTCACAAATAATTTCTTCAAGTCCAATTTTGTTCTGGCTGTGAGTGTGCATTCATTACTTATAGTGCAGCTTGCTCAACGAAAGAGCTAATTATGCTGTCTAGTCTTTCCTGAGGCCACCCACACAGTGTATTTTTCTATTGTGCAGTGCTCATTTGTGCACTGTTTCCTTGGTCGTGTGTACAGAAGCTCTGTAATTTCTGATACCTTGCAGAGCGATGATGAAAAACAGTGTGTCTTGAATATTTTTGTTTAATGAATGCAATAGCATTAAAATTAATTTTGGCAATTTTGTTTATCCTCATTAACTTTCAGTAGCACTAAGATATGTGTTACACAGTAGTGTAATGGTAATACATGCATTTTTATTTATTACAAAATCCATGCGAGAAATTTGACATTGCCTGTAGAGATAATGCAATCTCTACTGATCTCCACACTGAAGCTCTATCATCCTTTAGGTCTACTTAATTGCTCAATACTTCTTAAAGGCTTGTTTTAACCATACAAAGAATCGACAGAGAGGGGCAATACCACTTTGTTTCACTTTGTAGACAGTTCAGACACCTCTGATTCATTTACTACAAGCCTATGAGGGTAATGCAACAGTTCTATATAAATATAAAATAAGGTTTGTAGGTAAGACAGACTTGGACAGTTTTTCAGGAAGAAACACTGGAGAAATGCAAGTGCACATGGACTGTTATGGGCATTAAATCTGGCAAACAGGTAATGTTGGGTAGTAGATAGCCTTAAGTAGCAATTCCATCTACTTGTCTACAGTGTAGCAGTCAGGAGCTGGGCTAGATTCAAAACTGTTTTTTCCAGTAACAAGTGGTGTAATGCAGTAATCTTTTTCTTCTTTTTTTTTACATAACTGCTTCAATATCAAGTTTCTGAGTGCTGTGGAATATAGTATATACATGTGCACCTCAGTTTTTTCATGGACCTGTGTGGAAGGTATAAACAAAAGGACAATCTACAACTAGCCATTCTTTTATTGATGAGATCAAATTGATTAATAAAATAATTACCTAATTAATACTAATTAATTATCCATACTGCTTATTGTTAGTTTTTTTTTTTTTATATCTTTAACTATTTTAGGTTTAAAGTGGCCTATAATTTTGATCCAAGTCAATGAAATATCAGCATATGTAACTGCTTTAACAAAGAGTTACTTCAAGAATTATGTGTCATGATATTAAGGTGAAGGCAGATCGAAGTGCGGATTTTATTCTAATCAAAGTAAAAACAAAACAAAACAAAAAGCTGTTAACAGGGAAACGGACTTAGCCTTATTATTCATATTGCAGCGCAATATACACACAAATGTAGTAATTTAATAAATATACAATACATTTTTATACTTCCATTAACATTATCTAATTAGCTAGATATTTACAGAAATGAATTATCCAAAGACCAATGATTTTTGTTCATAAGTGATTGCTTTACAATTATGCAATGCTAACTAATTATTTCTAAAAATTCTAAATGTATTCAATAGAATTTTATATTCATCTTATGTTAGTGCAGGAAAATGAAAATGGCAGTGATTTTCCTCAGTCTCACAAAGTCTCTTTAGTGTAATGTTTTCCAATCATGAGTAGCTTGTAACCTGACAAGTTACAACTGCAAGGGACCTTCTGCAACACTGTAAACAGGAAGATCACAGAAAGAGCTGTAGGTCTGTCTTGTTTTTTTGGATGTCCGCCATTTTGTTTGTCTGTATGTCCTGAGTAGCTGTAGTCGGATATAAAGCAGATCAACTCATTTGTGATGTCTTACTGTTTCTCTTTTCCTGAGTGCATTCACTTCTATTTCACTTTTAATGTACATCCTTCACAATGTTTGCTGGAAAGAGCCTCAAAAGGAGAATCCTCAAAGGTTGCACCCTTATGATCTCAGGTAATGAAGTGACCCTCTTGATGAATTTACTTCTGCATCATGGTTTAGGGACTGGCTAATAATGTAGTTTCTTATAAAAACTATATTTCAAACAAGGACATATAAATTATTTTACGTGCATAAATGTATACATGTGTAAAAGAGAATGTGTTACAAATTATGAACAGTACTTATTGAGGGCACCAACTAAAACAAATTTTAAATTAAGGGTGGCACGGTGGTGTAGTGCTTATCACATCCACCTCAAAGCAAGAATGGGTTCGAGTTCTGGGTTCAGGCGCTTATGTGTGCAGTTTGCACTTTCTCCTGTGCTTGCGTTGGTTGCCTCTGGGTACTCCGGTTTCCTCCCCAAGTACAAAAACATGCACATTAGGCTAATTGGCTGTTCCAAATGAGTGTAAACAGTTGTATGTGTTGGCCCTGTGATGGTTTGGTGAGCTGTCCAGGGTGTACCCCACCTTCGCCCAGTGTCAGCTGAGATAGGCTGCAGTAGACCTGGGAACCAGCCAGCTGAAATCATCTGGCTGCTTCGTGGAGTGGCTGGCTAGCTGATTAGCCGCCATAGTAGAAGAGATAATTGGCTATAACAAAACATGGCTGGCTGTTAGCCGCTGAAGTTAAAAACATGCAAAGGATATATGGCTGCATACACAAAGTTGTACATACTCTAAATAATGTAAAAAAACCCAAATCCTGTTATGAATTTATGTAATCAGGGCATTTATTAAGACATTACTTGTGATTTGTCTGTAATAACATTCTTACATCAAAAAGCCACTCGCACACACAAACATGATGTAGGAATGTATACACATATTTAAAACGAATGTGAGATTTGTTCAAGATTTGTTAACAAGCCTTAGAGCAGAGACAGAGAAGGTGCCTGAAGCTTTGCGATATAAATGACATTCATTCATTCATTTTCTGAACTGCTTAGTCGTAATTAAGTCTGGTGCCCATCTCAGCCGACTCTGGGCGAGAGCAGAGTACATCCTGGACAGCTCGCCAGGCCACTGCAGGGCAGAAGAACGCTGACAGCAGTGCAGTCTACTCTTGACGAAAATCAGCAATGGTTCATAGATAGTGAGAGACATGGCCTGCATTTGATAACCCAGTTAGCTGCACTGGGGGGATATAAATGACAGATCTAATATGTTTTTGTTATCTGTACTGTAGCTGAAATGCTCTCAGTAGAATAACCATATATAGTTTTGGTAGGCAGCATATTATAAAAGTTACCGCTAGATATAGCATCAATAGTGCTAATACAGGATAACTAAGTTAGGCTGTAGTAAATAAATAGCTTCGTAATGGTTATGACTGTTAGAGGGGCAATTTAAGAATTACTATGTGTAATGTACATACTTGACCAGATTCTTGATAGTTTTAAATACATTTGGAACTTGGAGAAGATACTTACATGCTTCAGAGTTATTGAAATGATAACGCACCTGTCACGAAGTTGTTGTTGTTGTTGAAACTCCCGAGGCTCTTTTGTTAGTGAGAATATCTGCTTGCTTTTATGCAAAAAGCTATTTAAAGGATCAGCGGCATAAATATGAACACAAGACCGGCACTACTCAGTATATCGCGTGTATTCGGAACGTGCTGAAGTTGCTGACATCTTACCCGAGACTATTTCGCTTGTTGGAGCAAGTTGAGACAAACCATTTAACACCCATCTTATTGGAATGGAGGATTTTAGTCCTTGTTAATATGATGACCACCAAAGGCACGTCATGCGAGGGTCTTGTCCGGTCCTGTTTTTATTTATGATCAACGGCTACATCAGCCCGTTTAAATCAGATAATACAGCAATAATATACCAAAATATTTTAATAAGCAGCAGCTGGCTTTTCCAAGAGATATCGGCGACTATAAGAGACGGCACACAGGTCTTCAGTTCCCCCACGACCCCAATAGAATTAAACAATTCTGCAAATGAGTGAGTGAATTTCAAATTGCAAAGAGAATTGTGTTAATATATTACTCAGACTTAAATTTTATACACTGATTTCTTTGATAGCAATAGATATTTATCTCAGCTTTAAATATTAAATAATATCCCACTGGAAAAAGCTTAAATGTAAATGGCTGGAAGTGGACTTGGCTTTATAGAATATAATCTACGTTAAGTATTAACCATGTATTAAACCTAAACATACAGTATTCTGTAGGTCAATTTAACATTTGCACCAATGAGCACTCAATGTTTTTGCACCAATCAGAGCACACTGTAAGATGTCAGCTCAAAGCTCTAAAATGTATTAGCCTTTTCGAACACTGGATAACGCCTATGGGCAATTCCAGCATGACGGACGTTACACTCGTAAGGTGTCTGAGAAATTTCAACCAGTCTCACGCTAAACGTTAAAGCCGTAAGTCCCTAATCTTGTGTATGGGCATAGTTAAGGTCTTGAGGTATTTAGGCAGGAGGAAAAGATGATGTCTTTTTTTTTTTAATGAAAACATAAATATGAGTGTGATGGATGTTACTAGAAAAAAATGCATTTAAATTTCATCAAATTTTATTTCAAAATGTTTTGAAAACTAACAACGATACATGACTGTGAACTCGAGGTATATAGGGGGAGGAGGCTTGGGGGGAGTGATGCATTTAGCAGCACTGGCTTCAGGGTTATGAAAAGTTCTGTGTGACGGATGTTACGTGACGGATGTTACATCTGAATCATTAACGTGACTTACAGTCAAAAAAGATATTTTGTATAAAATACTTTACTGATTTGTTTTGGAAAAGATTCAATTATCCAATTATTGATGATTTTATATCAAGGTCCACCTTTTCATGCATTTCTGGGTTTAAAATGTTTTAGAAAATCTGAGAAAACTTTTCCCACTGTTCCTAAACACTGTACTTATTACCCGACCTTTTTAGAGCCTTTTTAGAGTATTAAGAACGTATGTCAAACCCGAAAATCAATCCTAAAAATCTCACAAATTAGAAAAAAATATCACTGAAGTCCACAGACAAGTCAAAGACAAGAAACCTTATACCCCATTGTCTCAGAATTCATCCACCATGGTACATGTAGGTGGCTAGAGCAGTTCACGTATAATTGAAAATAATTTTTGCCTGGTGATGTCCCATTTTTCATGAAGTTTCCCCTATTCATGAGCTGTATTCGTCAATGTCAAATATATATATATATATATTTTAAAATATGCCTATGTGTATAATACGTGTAGAAACTGAGCTGAATTCTTAAAACTGACGAGGAGTTTCTGAAAATAATTGTGCCACAAAAATAACGTATTTTCAGTTAATAAACATGAAAGGATGGACCCAGAATTTATTATGCTACATGAACTCAATGGAGAGAAACCCAGGTCAGACAGAAACCTCTGGAGGGGTGATTTATTATGCATGCTGTAATTAATTGTTGTTAATCGCAAATTCCCTAGCCATCTGACTTCCTTAGCGCTTCACAGCTTGGCTTTTCTCTCTATCAAAAAATATTTGATGACAACTTCATGTGACCAGCCATTTCATTAGGATCACCTGTTCCGTTCATTTACCTGTACCTGATCATTCTTGCAAGTATCTAATCAGCCAATCATGCTGCAGCACCTCATTGAATAAAACCATGTTGACAGAGATCAAGAGCTTCAAGAAATGTTATAATCAAACAGCAGAATGAGATCTTAGAGACATTGATTATATTATAACACACACACACACACTCACACACACACACACACACACACACACGCACGCACCTATCTGAGAGGCAGTTCTGTATTTTCTGAAGCATCTTGTTTATCAGTAAAGTCAGCGGAGAATGGACGGACTGACACAAATGCTAAAGTAACTTTAAAACCCCTCTTTACAACCGTGATGATCTGAGAAGCATCTCAGAACACAGAATGTGTTAAATCCTCTGGAGGATGGCATACAACAGTACATGATCACATGACGTTCCACTCCTATAAGCCAAAAATGTGAATCTGAGGCTATAGACGACTACAGCAGATTACTGTTGTTTTGTTATGAGGCCATGTCACTGGAAGGGTTAATAAAAACATAAAGATAAATGTGTGTGTGTGTGTGTGTGTGTGTGTGTGTGTGTGTGTGTGGTATACCATGCTTCCTCTGGCTGAATTTCACTCCTTCATTGAGCACAGCTGAGGCATTGCTACTAATTGGTCTCCTTTCTAATTTCACATGCCTTTTCATGTTTCACATTTTTTTTCTATCACCAATTATCATATCACTTTAAACTAATATTTGGACAAGAGTTAAAAGGATGATAACGTAGGTCCACTCAATGTATTTATCCATTCATCCTCAGTAAGTGATTTATCCTTGTCAAGGTCACAGTTATTCTGGGGCCAAGTACAGGACGCAGGGGTTGAGTGACTGTCCACAGCAAATGAAAAATGACCCTGGAGATGTGAGGCAGCAAAATTACCATGATGCTACATACACTGGAGATCCTGAGCATCAGCTCAGTCATGACTTAATGCAGTGGAATTATGATGAGTGTGAGCATGAAGGGCTCTCTCTGCTTCTCACATCTCTTCTACAAATATCACTCATGATTTCTGCTTTAACTCTTACAACACTATATATATATA
>JAQMYF010000013.1:8845286-8860049 GCA_030014195.1 Neosilurus mollespiculum | reverse complement strand
AGAGAGAGAGAGAGAGAGAGAGAGAGAGAGAGAGAGAATTTTTAGAGATTTTTACACACACATAAATGATAGGGGGGAAAGGAAAAAAGCGAAACATGTTGGTAAGGAAGCATGTCAATAATGGGAATGATGTATTTTCATTTCACCATTATCCTAAAAAAAACAACAGCAAAACATTTTTTAAATATTTCTTATGTTTCATGGCTAAATTATATCCGTAAATCATCATAAATTTCAGCTGAGCTTTTTATACTGAGTTTTTCCAAACCTAATCCAACATGTGTACATATAAGGAGTTACTGATTTCCACTTCATTAAAATCATCATATTTATACAGATCCAATAAATCATATTCCTTCTGAAAAAACTCCAACTGACCAACAGGGGGCAGTACGTCTTCACAAAAAAAAAAAAAGAAAAAAAAAAAAAAAGAGGACCGAGCTTTAATCCCTGCAGCCTTAAATGGCACCAGAGATGTTTTATATGCTTTAATATTTTCTATTTATCCTAGAGATTGTAATGTTTAAATTGTTCTCCCTACTCAGTGATGTGTCTCCTTAATGCAAAATTCATAAAACCTAATAGTAGTGAATAAAGCATTGGGGAAGAGTAAAATCGTTTTCTGTGGTGTTAAAGTCACAGCTTGACTTATCCTTCTGTGTAAAAAAGCACTGAATTATGGGACGACAAGGTTTTTGTCAAATATTACAGAGCTTCATTTCAATTCGGCCCGGTAAAGCTGTCACTCCTGAGATATTACTTATTTCAGAAACAAACACGGGCTGCAATAAGGGAGACACAATAAACGCACAATCTGATTTGTAACCAAGCCAAGACATGAGGCTTGTGAAAATGGACGTGCATTTCTCAAGCACTTCAGCGTTGTTTATCAATCGCTTTATCAATTCATCATCATTTCTCCGTCATCACATCGTCCATCAGCCGAGACAGAAGTGCTGCTGGATTTATGTCTCTATAAAGCGAATTGTTTAAGAATTCGAACGTTGTGTACAAGGAGCTCGTGAGAGTGATTGAAGCACAGCCTGAAGCTTGAATAGGAAGAAATGAATAAAGCAAGGACATGCTTTAACATGGATGAAACTGTGAGAAGAATTTACAGTCAGAGTGAGTAGTGTTAATGTCAGGGAGGTGATGGACCAAACACACAGTTGATTTCAATATAGTTTGTGTAGATATTAGATGGTCCTCTTGAAGAAAAAGAGGTGGTTTTTATGGGACTTTTTAATAATTTATTTATGAATCATTTCTTTCGGCCGTGAATTAATGGCTTTGTGTGAAACGGCTCAGGAATTCAGAGAGTCCCTGGAGACGGATAGTCCCTCCAATAGGATGTCACGAGGGACGAGACTGTGGAGCCCACGTCAGATCTACCACAAATGGAGCCAGCATTCTGGAAGTCTCTCTCTCTCTCTCTCTCTCTCTCTCCTCCCTCTCTCTCCACATGCTTGCTTTCTTTATCTCTCTCTCCATCAGTCTTTAGAGTCAGTTCCCTTCTTGCAGCTATGTAGTTAGGTGCATTAGGTGTTTTCTCTCTCTCTCTCTCTCTCTCTCTCTCTCTCACACACACACACACACACACACACACACACACACACACGCACATATCTACCCACAGACGTCTACTCCCTTTCAGTCCATCTCTTGTTTTCTCATTTCTCTTCTAACCTCCCTCATTGCTGTCTTTCTCCTGAGAGTTTCCTCTTCATGCGCAACAACTGGTAGCTCTTCCCCCTTTCTCCTCCTCCTCCTCCTCCTCTCTTCTCGTGTGCGGAAGGTCCGCTTCTCTTCTAGCACCTGTGCTTCGAAGGGTGTTGGAGAGCAAATTGGGGAGGGTGGAAGTGGTGGTGGTGGTGGTGGTGGTAGGGGGTGTTCCTGTGGTTTTTGGGCACAAGCCAAGAAGGAAAGAGGAAGCCACAAGGTTCAGAGCTTCTTTCCAGCATCATCATCAACAGCAGCAGTAGCAGAGGTGGCAGAGACGACAGAAGAGGCAGCGCATCCCTCAGTCTCTTGCTCACACCGCTGCTCAAGAAGAGGAAGAGGAGCTTGCGGCTTTGTGCTCGCTCTGAGAGCTGCAGAGAAAGGAGAAACAGAGTAACAAGGAGAGACTGACAGGGTAAGATGCTTCTGTGGATTGGGGATCTGAGCCGGTTTTTCTTTTCTCCACTTTGCCTTTTGTTCCTTTGTGAAGAGTCCGACTATGCTGGGGTGGTGGTAGGGGGGTCTCGTGCCGGTGGGTATTGTGCGAGCCAACTGCTGCAGATTTGTGTAATCAAGGCAGTGGATTTTCTTTTCTGGATTTGTCAGCTGTGTTTACAGTATTAACATATTCATGGGATTGTTGCCCTTCTGACTGAACAATGATCTTTAGCATCCTGGAGGAACCAGGAGAGGATCTTTTTTTCGATTTTCACGTTCACCTGCCATGCATGTCAGTTTGTATGTTATTTTCCTACAGGTTGTTGTTGTTGTTGCTGCTGTTTCGTAGCCCAGAATAGAAGGAGTCAGTGCAGGAATGGAATTAAGGATGGCAAGTTTAGTATTTTATGTTAATACTGAGAAAAACCGCTACAGGACAGCTTGAGCACTTGAGTTGATCCTCAGAATCCTCAGCATCTGTTCCTGGCCTGATGAGTCTTGTAGTGTGAAGAACCGTCAGTGCAGCTGAATTTAGATTTCAGATTAGACAGTACCATTTGAATAAGGGCTTTATTGATTAGCACTGTGCGTCTCCAATAGTCTCAGACCTGTTAGTACTAAATAAATATATAAATAAATAAAAAAGATTGTAAGACAAATTGGAAGAAAAAAAGAAAAATAAAATCAATGTGATGATGAACGAATTATGTTCCTGATGTTTGTACAGCTTGTTTGCTGTGACAAGTTTACTTGAAATGATTAGCAGTACTGCTAGGTGTGACTGCTGGGTGAGCAAGAGCTTGAAAGCCACTTGTATAAATCTTCACGGTGAATATTTGTAAATATGGGGCAAAATATCCATTTAAGTTTATTATTATTATTGTACATGATTAATGTAACTAATTTTTTGTGACTATAGAGAGAAGTATATGAGCAGATTCCACCAGACTAAGGGGAAAAAAGCCCAGTGTGGCTGTCCATCTTTTTCCACTTCCATTTGGGAGCTGGTGCACCCCTCAGAAAATGAGTCGTAATAACAGTCATTGTTCCTTTTTTCTGACAGCCGTCATTCCATTCCGCTTTTCCCCCCAAACGATCTGTAATTTGCCTCCTGCTGCTAATGGATTTTTCTGTATGACTCTCTCTCTCTCTCTCTCTCTCTCTCTCTCTCTCTCTCTCTCTCCTTGTGTGTGTGTGTGTGTGTGTGTGTGTGTGTGTGTATGTGTGTGATGAGCATGTTTGACTCAGAGGGCTGACGGTGGTTGACTGTTAATGTGGCTGGCAGGAGTTAAGGGCTCGAGGGTGAATGGCAGAATCAGAGAATTTTGAAGTCATTGAGTGAATTCGTGTGAATCCTGAACATTTCTCCATCGTCTCTCCACTCGCCATCTTTCACTACTTTCATCCATTTGTTTGACCGCCCATCCATTCTTCTGTATCACATTCAATAAAAGTGTTGAAATCGACTAACTCATAATTTGCTCTGCCATTTTCAGTGTCCTTGATTCCTGGCATGTGTAACTCCATGTGGAGCGTCTGCAACCATCTGGATAAACCCACAACTGCTATGATGACTCTCCAGTTCACCATTGAGGTAAGACTTTCATCTGGCTTTACCTTGCGAGAAGAGCATAAATCACTCCTAGCTCGCTCGCCAAAAAAAAAAAAAAAAAAAAAAAAAAAAAAAAAAAGGAAAAAGAGAAAAGAAAATCCAAAGTGTGTTCATTTCTGTCTACAGATGCAACCTTTGGCTGGCTTGCCTTGTGCAAAAAAGCCCTATCTTCAATCAATCCCCCTAGAGAGAGGGTCTCTGGTGTTGGCCTGTGTGCCACGGTGGCTGTATGAGTGTCAGGCACTTCCCTCCTCCCTCTTCTTTCTGAGGCTCTCTTCGGTGACGGGTATTCTTGGGTGGATAATACGGATCACGTTGTTATTGCTTAAGAATACGCGTAGTTGAGGAGAGTCATTTTCGACCATGCCTTCAGGGAGCTGACCTCGGCTTAACCGCTCTCCAGATGTCCTAGCTGAGTGCTGTTGTTAGCGGAGGGGGGGAAAAAAGAGGGGAAAAGAGTGAATGTTTCTATCGGGGTTCATTTATCAGTGCAGCAGATAATCATTTCCCAAGCGTTTGCATTGATTTCTCTATGGCAAGCCTTCATGTTGTTATTACTCCAGCATTCTAGCAAATTGTATCAGGAGGCTGGTGTTTCCTGCTCACTGAGACATCATCCATATCTGCTGTGCATTTATATTTCTCCCACCATCTTGCTATCATCCATCCTGCCAAAGTGATGTTTTATGTAGCGCTATTCAACCACTCTGCATTCTGCATTTCACACAATTTGCTTGGTTTACTGGGGGTGGTGTGTGTGTGTGTGTGTGTGTGTGTGTGTGTGTGTGTGTAAGGTGGGGTGGAGTGTGGGTGTGGGGGTGTGGGGCAGGCTGTTTATTCTTTACTCTCTTCAGGGAGCGTTTCAGTGTGCACACGCCTGCTCGCCTCTCTGATGGGAATGCATTTACTGCCTTTTATTCGTGGGCCTATAAAGGCTGCGAGATCCCTGGACTGCGCCAAGTGCACACTCGAACTGATTATGACAAGGCCTTGAAAATGCATAAGAAGGCCATTTAAACAGCAAAAGATACTATATCCTTATAGCACAGCATGAGAAACAGCAACACCATCTTCGACGCAAGAAATCCAGATGTATAGCGTAGTCTATCTAGCATTCTTCACACAGTCCCTTGTGACTACCACTACACAGCTGAAACGTCTTGAACAGCTTTCCTCCTACTGATAAAGAGCCTTTACGCAAAATGATGTGCTCTGTAAAAACACTAATTACATTTTAATGATGCTCGCCAAACGTCTGCCGTGTGTTTCTGAAGCCCAGTGAAGCCTGTGCCACACGATAATGACCATCACTTTCCATATAGTCGGCCCATTTAAATGCCATCGCATTCATCTTCAAAAGCATAATGTATGAAGCAAAGTGCAGCGATTCATTACGCTCAATCAAATAATGTGAAGTGTTGCATCTTACTTATATCAATAGTTCTTATTCATTATGGATTCTAGCATACCAAACCACAGCCTTCATTAAAAAGAAAAGTTTTTTTTCCCCCTCCCATTCAGATTAATTATAGTTCACCTGTTCCAGATAAAAATGAAACCCAGGTATTCTGCGTAAGACCGGAGGTATAATTCATGAAGCTGTGAAAGACAGTGGAACGCTGCTGTAGCTTCATTACTCAAAATGGCAAATACAGTGGGTAAAAATACAATGTTTAATTCACAGTCTATAGAACCTCCTTAAAACCAGACACATATAGTCTGCTAGTCTAGACAGGATGTTACAGATTGTCTCTTCTTGCTGTCTTTGTGCAGCTAAAGTATTACAAACGACTTACTTAACTTGGTGTAGAAGTACAACTGCACAGAAAAACAGATTTCTAGCTTTGTACAATAAAATAAGATTAAAAATTTGCATCTTAAATGAGATCTCATTCATTAACGGCATTCCCGCTTTTTTCTGCGAGTGCAAAACTGCAAATAAACCAAAAGTATAAATAATAGAAAATAAATAAATAAATAGAAATACATTCAATAAGTTGTTTTTCAAATCCGTTTACTAAGGAAAGGCATCCTGGAGACTTAAAGAGCTCCTTTATTAGAGCACGGTGAAATGTAGATTGAAGGTAGAGTTCTCTAGTGAATACATACCTCAGTAAAAATGAAAAAAAAAAAAAAATCATTTAATTTATTCCTTTTTGGGGCTAAAAGCACCACTCTGGTTATTTCCAGTGATGAAATTAAAAGCATTGTTAGAATGTTATTATGCATTTTGAAAGGGGAAGCAGTGAAGTAGAATCAATTGCTCAAAAAGCGTTCAAGCTCAGCGATTGGAGTAAGTTGATGAATACTTTATACAAACATCGATTTTTATTTTTATTTGGAGTTAATTTCAGTAAAATTGATTTAAATGGCAAGTTCTCTATCAGAATACTGTTTGTGTACACTGTTCAAGTGAAAGCGTCAGTGTGTACTTACCATATAACACTTACATTAAACCAAATAATCTAGATTGGTATTTTAAGGTGTAAAGGACTTCCCCCCACCCCCATGCACGTGCGCACACACACACACACACACACACACACACACCCCATAGAGAAATCCTTCCACTCACTTTATTAATGCTCATCACATACACCATTTGCAATTTGGACCACGACAGAGGGGGTTGGAATGAAGATGGAGTCCAAAAATTTACATCCAAACGCAACATGAGTAGGTCCCATCAGAATATCCACCAGACACCCAGATGAGGGTCAAGAGGTTCAAAATTGTACTCATTTTTTAGATTTCATGTTTTAAACAAAGGTCAAGTTTTCATTGGGGTTTCCTTTTTCAACTCTATAACATCACCACATTTATATGCTTCAGTAATATAATTACTTTTTGTGTAAGGATACATACTTATCAAATATATTGAGTAATAACTTAACCGTCAATTCATCTATACTGTATTCCATTCATAACCATACGTCATGCTCAGCCAGACATCATGCAGAGTTTTATTAAAGTGAATGACCTTTCTGATCAGTATTTATGATTAAAATGACACTCAGTGGTACAGATAATCACATGCTGTAGTATGCATGCTGTTGCATATCACATGTTTTGATAACAGGTTATTGTGATCTGGGGGGGGGGGGGTCGAGTGACAGAAACATAAAGACAGCATTTTACGTCGAGTGTTTCAGAGTGTTAGCAAAATTCTAATGATATATTTTCTGCTGCTTTTGAAGAAAATCCATGTTTACTTTCTCTTCAATAAATGCACTATTTTAAGACTCATTCTCTTTCTAGTCCATCTTCTTTTGTCCATCTTTGCCATTTATTAAGTTTTATACTAACCATGGTTTTTGGTTTTAATGCTAATTCTGCTGAATGGGTTTCATGTATTATTTGCAACTTCATGATAAAGTCTCCTAATTCATTATTTTAACTGCACACTTTGCACATTGCATCTTACAATGCAGTTATGACAGCACTTAGTAAATGGTTTACAAAACTCTCATTTTGCTGATTGCTTAATCCTACTATTAGCGTTGCAGGGAGGCTGGTGTCTATCTCAGCCGACACTGGGCGAGGACAGGGTACAACCTGAACAGCTGGCCAGATCATCACAGGTCCAACACAAACACAAAACCATTTACACATACATCCACACCTGTGGGCAATTTGGAACTGCCAGTTAGTCTAAAGTGCATGTCTTTGGACTGTGGGAGGAAACCGGAGTATCCGGCGGAAACCCACACAATCACTGGGAGAATATGTAAACTCCACACATAAACGGCTGAGCTTGAACTCGAACCTAGGACCTAGTTGCTGTGAGGCAGATGTGCTAACCACTACACCGCCATGCATAAAGCTTTAACTTACATGAACTTGTGCTCGGTGCTCAGGTTTTTAATTCCTGTCATGCACAAGTATCGACAACGGCCATGTAACCTCAGTCTCGACTTAATGACACTCACAGCATAATCTCTTTTTGGGAAGCGAGAGCAGTGGACCCTTTTACTGGGAAAACACGGATCAAGCTCCCCATTCGAAAGCGGTTCATTTTAGTCAAGAGGTAGACAGGCATTGAAAATGTGATGAGATGCATAAAAAAGGAATCATTTAAAAGCATTTTCCATCTCTCTCGAACACATTTTCCATGGTACAGTTCAGCACACCTGGCATACAATGACGTTAAATGCTGACATGGCTTAAACAGGGCATTAAAAAGGCAAATGGAATAAATCCATCCCAAAAGCAAACTTGTGTGGCCAAACATGATCTTGCACCTGTTATCAGTACCACAATCAACATATGCTTATTACAGGGAAGTGTGTGAAGCTACAGAGAGAGAGAGAGAGAGAGAGAGAGAGAGAGAGAGAGAGAGAGAGATTGCTCACAGATATGTGTGCATTGGTGAGGTATATGTGAGTTTTAGCTCCCAGTAACACCACCCCCACCCCCACACCTCTATCCCCAGGAGACTTGCTTTACCATGCGCCACTTTTAACCCAACCACACGCTCTCTGGAGAAAAAAAAAGCTTGGGCTGTCAAAAAGAAATAAATAAGAAAGGAATAAAGAAAAACACAGTATATCATTTTACGAAAATAATCGACAACTGCATGGTTTGATGCAGCAAGCACAAAGTTACTGTTGCCACCTATTTTCTTATAACAGCGTATACATTTCTTTTCATTAGTATTATTAATGGAGCAAAGCACAGCGCAAGCGGAGCCCCATTAATAAGGAAAAAGCGTCTAACCATTGAGTTGCTTTCAGAACGTCAAGAAGTGTCTGTCCATCCGTCCCTCTGGCGTATGTGTACACCTGGGAATCCTGTAGTGATATTTCGCATGCTGGTATACAGCCGTCATAATGGCAATGAATGTCTTAGTGATGGCTTAAAATAAAACACATTTTTTAAATAGAATAAAATACACATTTTTAACAGTGTAAATAGAATTCTATGAGCCATATGCAGTAGGTATCTTCGTCTAGTTAACTGACAAAATAAACCATTTCTGCCAAGCAATGCATTACTCATTTAAATAGAAAGTCTTTTAACCCAATCTCATTGAGGAATTGCATGATGATTCTGTTGCGTATAATGTGCTTATAGAAGTGAACCTATTCAGCAGACTGGCATCTCGCTACCCTGTGGTGATAGTGGAGCTCACACTGGGTTTTTTTTCATCCTATGGATACTCGCTTACACTCTTACTAGAATAAAATCTTAGATATTCGGTAGCTAATTGCCATTGATTCTGTCAACAAATCCTACATTTTACAGAGTTAACAATTCACACATAAACAACTAATGCCATTTTTGTGTTATTGAAATGTTCTCTAAACCTACAGTTTCTAAATGGTGTAGTTTTCATGTCGAGACTAAGATTGCATGTTTGGTTTCCTAATTTTTATTCCCTTCTATAAACCTGCTATTAAAATTAATTAATCTTGATATACATAGGATAGGTGGATGGGGATTGAGAGTTCCCACCAAAAACTTGTCAAGTAAGGGAAATCATATGGGAGCTCTGCTTTTAGGCAGTGCATAAATCTCTGTATTATCATTATTATTATTATTATTATTATTATTATTATTATTATTATTATTATTATTATTATCGTTGTCATCATCATCATCTTTATTATTATTATTATTATTATTATTATTATTATTATTATTATTAGCCAATTTGCCAGCAATAAGTTTCCCTGGGATGGTCTGGTGAGCTGTTCAGGGTGTACCTCACCTTCGCCCAGTGTTGGCCATGATAGGCTCCAGCCTCCCCGTGACCCTAATAGTAGGAGTAAACGGTTCGGCAGATGAGCAAGTAATTATATGAATTTAGATTTAATGTTGGTAATCTATCTAACATCCTCTTTTTTTTCTCAAACAATAAGACAACAACAACAACCACCACCATCTAGCAAAAAGTCATATTACAGAGAAACTAGAAGGCACAATCATTTCCACATAGTTAAAAACTGGATACAAAGTGGAGACAAATTCTATAAATGTTAAATAAACATCCCTGGACAGAAAATATGTTTAATATTTATCAATTTATTATTGGGCTTGGACTTTGTGCAGCATCCATCATACAAGTCCTTGTGTATGAGCTGTTACTATAGAAACGTTAATGCATTCAAATAAATACAGTAATATATACTTGATCTTTACCTCGCAGCCAAAATTACTTTTATAGGAAATTCATCAAGACCTTCTCACAAATTAGATACGAAAATTTAACAGCACGGTGGTATAAATAATAAAAACAAAAAATAACTTGGTGAAATACAATGTGGAAGCTGCACAAGAGTCATTTCTCCACTTTTCGTCTGTATAAATATGACTCCATTTGAAAAAAATTTACTATATTATTTTGATCTCAGTTTGTCCATGAATTGTAGAGTGCTGTAACTTCTCACACTTCCTGTACTCAAACTGCCTGAAAATCAAGCTTAAAACTCATTACTGCTTTAAGTGGCTGGAGTATGGTCTTCATAGAGGATGTGGCATCAAAGACGACTGCAATCTGAGACTTTGCAAATGGCTAATGGACCAGTCGAGAATGTTGTGTGACTGCAAAGCAAACAGTACTATGCATGCACCATGCAGGCCAGACGATGAATATAATGCAGGACAGTCGCACTTTTTAATACATTATAATCTCAAAAAACAAACAAACAAACAAACAAATAAATGAATAAATAAAATAATGATGTCATGTATATCACATGCACCTGCTTTCATGATTTTTAAGACGTATTCACAGACATGCAAAGCATTGGTGCCTGTGGTCAAGTGGCTGTTCTTCGATTATTTGAATATTCAGAGCCTGCAGGAAATTTGACTCTCTCTCTCTCTCTCTCTCTCTCTCTCTCTCTCTCTCTCTCTCTGTCTCTCTCTTTCTCTGTTCTCTGTAAATAAGCTCTGACCTTTTGCTACATAATCATTTCCTGGAGGCTGCACACACACTGCTTGTTTACTCCATCATAAGGATCACCTCCAGACAAGACCTCTTCCTGCTCTCACATCACTCTGTGCTCCAACATCCCTTTCTCCACCTCGCCTTTTCTCACTTCCCGTACTTGTTTTTTAATCCCCCCCATGTCTATCTCTTCCTGCTTTTCCTCTCCATTACACTCTCTATCCTTTCCTTTTATTATCCATCCATCTCATTCTCTACTATTATCCATTGTTGTTCTTCACTCTCTTTACCTTTCACTTCCTTACTGCCGCATCTTCTTTTTCTTATTTATCTTTCTTTCATTCTACTTCTTTTTTTATCTCTTTCCTTTTTTTTTGGTTTCTTCTTTCTTATGTTTTGTTGAAATTTTTTTTATGATGTTTTGAGGGTGAAGCTGCTGAATCGTTACTTGTTTAGAAGTTTGTAGCAGTATAACAGACTAATTGGAGGAGGGGCAAATAAACAGCTTTCTTACCCTGAGGAAAAGGGAGAAAAACCATGAAGATCTTTAAATAAAATTTTATTTAATCATTTTATTTGTGCAAGTGTGTGTGTGTGTGTGTGTGTGTGTGTGTGTGTGTGTGTGTGTGTGTGTGTAGGCATGTGTTTAAAATAGATGTTTGCATGAATGCAGGCATCTTGTGGGTACACTGGTGGACACACAGTAAAATAAATGAGAATCATTTGCACCTAAATTGCTAGTTAGCTAGTCTAGAGTTTTCTTTTACTGGCCTGCTTTAAATATCAGACATTATATGCATTTTCAAATCTAGATTTTTCATTTCGGACACCAGAGAAGCACCAAAGTACGATTTCTAATCCAAAAAACTCCACAGTTCTTTAGGAAGATGTGTCCTCACCCCACCCTAAAATGCTGATTTTGGCTTCCTCCTCCAATTTATGGTCTTTCAGAAGGCCCAGAATGCTGTGACACACCAGTGTGCTAAAAAACAAACAAACAATCAAAAATAAATAAATAAAATAAAAATGATAATAATAATAAAAATTTGCAAAACCCTTGTGCTTACAGCCAGCCCAAACAGGCCAGAGGGAAATCCTAATACTGTGCTTCTCATTCTTTGACACTCTGACATCATCTAACACAGCTATTTAACACTGTAACAATATTTATGGATTACATAACTGGAAAAAAAAGCAGCACAATATCTCGCCCATAATTACAAATTACAAGCACATCTGCCTCACAACAAGAAGGTCTGGGTTTGAGAGTGGAACAAACTGTGGAGTTTGTATATTTTCCCCAGCTTAGGTGGGTTTCCTAGAGGTACTCCAGAGTCCCCCCACAGTCCAAAGACATGAACAGGCTAAGTGGCACTTCCAAATTGCCCCTAGGTGTGACTGTAAGTATAAATTGTTGTTGTGTGTGTTGGCCCTGCAATGGACTGGTGAACTGTTCAGGGTGTTCTCTGTCTTCACAGCTGTCAGCTCCAGCCTCCCTGCAACCCTAGTAGGAATAAGTGGTTTGAAGAATGAATGAACGAAAAATGGTGGTCATTTGCAAACCATCATCAAAGTATTCAGATAATTCCATAGACCTGTTTCTTTAAAAAAGTGGGAAATGAAACTGAAAAGTCACAAGACAAACAACAGCCTGAAACTGTGGCATGTTTCCATTCCAGTCTTGCCACAGTGGAGAATCAGGCTCCCAGCTATTGAGATGTGTTTGAAGGACATTTATCAAGCTTCTTGCGCAATATACTTTTCACTTTTCAACATATGTTTCACACACTCTTGGTCACTAGCTCCAAAGTCAAAAGGATTGTTGGATGATAATTTTAAAGGACACAAAATGACTGGGAAGCAAAGGGCTCGAAATAGAAGGTCCTCAATCAAAGTGGATTTGTACCTCTGGGTTCCCGAAATCCTCTCAGTTTTACTGGGGCATCCTTCACCAGAGTCACAGACAACCACTGGTGGGCAACTGCCGAGTGAATGGAGACTGCTGTAATGCTGGAGCATAAGGAAAATCCCATTCTATCTACCTGACAACTGCCCCACACCAATTGAGATGATAGAGACACTGGCCTACACAGCTATATCTAGTGATACGAGCCTTCATGCCACATGACACCATTTGGTACCAAGAATGTACCACATCCACTGATAGCTGCAGACTTTGAAGACACCAGTGAATTGCCTGTGTCACACTGCCTCTCACATTAAGTAGCTACAACCCAGAAGAGTTGGTTCAACTTGTACACCAAACCATATAGATTCTTTAGACTTAGATAAGCTAATCACACGTAAGTGATCTTGTCCGAAAATACAAGCAAATTTTATTTTAAAGGGAATTGAATAAATTCGAAATAGAATTCACATATTTTTGGAAATAGTCAGTTGAATTCGAGGTAAATGATTAGTATTCATGGTCTTAGTGAAAAATTTTGGACCTGCGCAAAATTTGGTGTGAAATCAGAATTTTTCACACCAACCAATATGATGGTCAGAGATATTCGAAGGTTTTCGAAGAGACCGCTAATTTCAAGCATGATGGCGGTATTTTTGGCTGAAACCAACCGTAAATGACGTCGCACTGTTTTGTGGTTATATCGCTTATGTGTGAGTCAGCTTTTAAGGTTTACACTCTCACCTCTCCCTTTAGAGCCCTGCCACCATATTTTGGTTTGTGTTTGACCTTGGTAGCTGTAATATAATGTGGTAATTCAATGTGGAGCTTCTGTCATCATGCGCCTAAGGATGCCTCTCCTCATTATTATGGAAGGGACACTTAAGGTTCTTCTCAATCATTGCTCCCCGATCTTCATTTGAACAGGAAGTTCTTCTGTTCCTCCATCCTTTCCAAATTCTCTAATTTGTGCATCAAGGAGCAAAAATTGAGAACGAATGCAGCCTTCCGTGCATGACAGTGCATAAATAACCCACTCCTTATATGGCATCGAACAATTTTCTGAAGCAGTTTAACTGTGCTGCTGTCATCAGAAGCGGACGTTGCTCCGCGTTACATTTCAGAGGAATCTCATTTCTCTTAAAACACATTTCCTCAACACCGTGCTCCTCACATCATTTCCTGGTGTCTCACCATGTTTGCTTAGTGGGATGGCCTAAGATGCAAGGATGAGACGCAATTGAGGGAACGAGAATGCAATTAAAAAGACCATGTTTTCTCCCAAGTACACTGTGGGTACATCCTTGTAAGATCCTCATATTAGGACCATTTGAAAATATAAAGATTTAAGCACTGCCTAAAAGTGGAGCTCTGAATAAATGAACTTCTCCTGATAAAAGGTTTCAATGGGAATTCGTTTTGATGATGCCATTGATGACATAATGCCATGTAAACATCATGTTATTACCGCCCCCTCACCAAAGATTTGATATTGTGTAAAAGTGTTACGCTATTGAGATAAGATTTGTTTAATGGAAACCCAATATCACCACAGGGTATCGAGATGCCATTCCACTGGATAGATTTACTTCTGTAAACACAGTATACGCACCAGAAACATCATGTTCCTCCTCAATGTGATTGGGTTCAAAGCCTTTCTATTTAAATGAGTAATGCATTATTTGCATGGCAGTAATAGTTTATTCTGCTAGCCAAAAAGATACATACTGCATATGGCATATATAATTCTGTTTACATTAATAAAAAAGTGTATTTTACTTTATTAAAAAAGTGTATTTTATTTTATGGCTTGAAACAAGTAACACTTTGGAGAGGAAGAAAGAGTACAAGAAATTACTAAGACATTCATTCCCATTACGATGGTAATATACCGGCATGAGAAATATCACCACGGGGTTCCCATGTATACACATACGCCGGAGAGACATACGGACGGATGCTATGGGTTCTTCTAGATGTTCCAAAACTTACTGATTTCCTTATCAATGTGGCTCTGCACATGCCGTACAATTACTCTGTTGCCAAACTTACTTCTGGTTGAATACATCGTATATATACACACACACACACACACACACACACATGTATACTTACACAAATATATATATATATATATATATATATATATATTGTATGTGGGAAAAAATAACAGTACTACAATTTCATCCCGACAAG
>JAQMYF010000013.1:8803010-8835455 GCA_030014195.1 Neosilurus mollespiculum | reverse complement strand
TATTATTCTCTCCATTGACTGACTGACCTGATGTCCATGTATGAACATATTGTCATCTTGTTTAACCTTATCAGTAGAGAAGTAGAGTGGATCATGGGAAAATGTGAGGTCCTCATTGTGCAGGGAAGTTGCCAGGTAAAGGAGACGCTGAAGTGTTTCTGTGAGAAATGTGGGCAATTTTTCCTCATACTGCAATGTGTGCGAGCTAAATTGGCTGGAGTAGGATTTTATTTTTTATGTTATACCAAACCTGCAGTAAATAATAAACAAAAACAATAAAAATTTGGTACATTTTCTTTCTTGCTTTTTTTTCTCCTTGTACTTTTTTTTTTTTTTTTTTGCTGAGTTAACATTGTCTACCGAAATACAGATGACTATTAGCCATCTGCTTACTGAACTTTTCCCCAGCACAGAAACCAAACTTCTTTCCTGCCACCTGTGCATAATAGAAGCTTCAGAATATTTAACATTTTCGAACTACTGTTCTTATGTAACTAGTTTCAGTATATCTCAAAAACCCATTTTCTGACAATGGTTTCTATGGTATTTAGAAGTTGCAGTGTAAGCTGGAGCCACCCCAGAAGGACTCTGGGTATACCCCAAACAGGTAGCCAATCCATTGCAGGGCTAACACAGAGACAAACAACCATTCCCAATCTCACCAATAGGCAATGTAAAGTAGCCAGTTGACCTAACCCATGTGTTCGGCCCGTGAGAGGAAACTGAATCACCTGGAGGAAACGCAGCTAAGCACAAGGCCCCATTCAGCTGTAAGGTTCGAACCCAGAACCTTTTTACTGTAGGGAGACAGAGCTACCCATTGCCCAGCTGTGCTGCCACTATTTTGAAGATTAGTCTATGAAAAATTATTGCATATAAATGTTGGAAATTGTTAAATTAATAAAATTAATAATAACAAAGCTCAGTTTATACGATTTTTTAACAAGACACACTTTTCACACTGCTTCTAAACATCACAATGCAATGTCCTAGTGATCAGTGATGGATAACACATAAACAATCTATATAAGCGCATAATGAACAACCTAGGGAAGGACATATGTGACACAATCCAGCATAATACGGATTAGGTAGGAAATGTAACATAGTGAGATATTCATATATTTGGAAAGAGAATTTAAAATGCTTTAAAATGAAATATAATACAGGATTATAGCATGAAAATTGACTGAGGTTCACCACTTTGTATGTCGCTAATCAGCAAACGTTATTTTTGAGAAAATGGCAATTACATTTACAGAACCAGTTTCTGAATGTCCGCATTTAAAACTCGGATCCAATCAGCACCATCGTACTAGCGTCGTCTAGAAACAGTTGAGTTCTATTTACACCGAGTCATGTCTGTTTTGAGGCTTCTCACTGGTTTACCTTTATACAATGCAGGGAATCCTTCTGAGATTCTGTAAGTGGGTCGTTTATTCTGGTACCGAATATTCTGATACCGAATCCAAAAGTGGATGGAAATGAAGGATGTATTTTTGGTGATATCGCGTTTTCGTCCATGTATGCCATTTTTAACATACATAACATTTGGCTTTTACTCAAAACACCATCTTGTGACTTAATCCATATTATGAGGGAACAAGTCATGAATAAAGCCATTATTAGAGACTTGACAAGTTAGCATCAACTACTTAAACATGGCTATAATGACTTGACTCAGTCCTACTCAGAAGAAATCAAGTCTAAATACTTTGATCATGTTGATAATTTTGAAGTCAGAGTCTGCGCACTAGGAGCTCTCTCCAGCTCGAAACATGTGCGGTAGATCTGCTCCTTGTGAAGGCCCACCCCTTCTTCGGTACAAATTACCAGAGGAACAGTCACTTTTTCAAATTCTTTTCATCTATCCAGAGAGCTTAATTAGTTTCAGCTGGAAATATTTAATTAATACGGATGCGTCTAGGAAAGACATTTATCATTTGGACATGAACTGGAAATTTGCCAATAAATTAGCTGAGGTTTTAGGAACAGCTTCTTGTTTAACAGGGCAGCATGGTGGTGTAGTGATTAGCACATCCTCCTCACAGCAGGAATGTCCTGGGTTCGAGACCCGGGCTCAGGCGTCTCTGTGTGGAGTATGCATGTTCTCCTCATACTTGTTTGGATTTCCTCCGGGTACTCTGGTTTCCTTCCACAGTCCAAAGACATGCACATTAGGCTAAGTGGCTGTTACAAATTGCCCCTACCGAATTGCCACCCGAATGAGTGTGAATGGCTGTGTGTTTGCGAGTTGGTCCTGTGATGGTCTGGCGAGCTGTTGAGGGTGAAACCTTCACAAGCCGGTCAAGAATAATCTGATATTTTATGATCTTTATGTGTGCCAACAGAATGTAGTTTACATTATAACTTGCTTAGCTGAGTTTTAGCCACACACCCCCAGGGCATGACAGTGCATTACACTACAGCTTGCAACACAGCAAACATAAAGCTTGACGGATGCAGATTGCATCCAAATTCACTTCCCTTCAACTTGGTTCGATTACAAAATGTTCATTTCAGCAAGGTACCAGTGGCTTGATGTCTGACTAGAATTAACAAATTCCTGCGCATATGGTTGATACTTTTAATGCATTTTATGTCAGATCACTTGTGGGAATATTTCATACAGCTGACAAGACCTGTTCAACACTGGATATATCTAGATTTATGGTTTAAAAGGTACTTCGTTCCAATACAATAAACTACTGGAGAAGACTGCATGAATACCCCACAGGGATGTATCGCTGGAAATGCGTAGCACCGGTGGACACTGAGCAGGGGTTAGCCCAGAGAAGAAAAAATCACTATCAAGCATCTTCATGGGGAATGATCAGTCTTTGACAAACAAAATGAATGGAATCTTCCCCACAGACCAAAGACTATAAAGTCATGTTTTTTTTTCTTTCCTTTTTTTTTTTAAACAAAACTGACCATAAGAAAATAGTTAAAATATTTACCTAATAAGACCCAAAATTGGTCACATAGGGTTGGAATACACCCAGATCAGGAATATGATTCAAAAGAAAAGGGTATAAAAGTTACATTAATCATGCCCAGACACGATGAAACATAACTCATAACTGCAGGTCCTAGATGCTCAATCTACCATGAGCCTTATATGTCGAGGAACAGGCTAATAGTTCCACTAAGTAAACCAAGAACAGGCTAATGGTTATACAGTAAAGGCTGAGGCTTAGCGCAGCAGCACAGTCAGCCAAGGGGAAAACCAACAAAAGATAAAAAGGAAAATCCTTATCCCACACATAGCCAGTGAACACACTCCCAAGTGGCAACCAAGCTGAAGTAGAGCAAAAGGCCAGTGAAGGAGGGGTGGTGGGGTGTGTTCAACCTCCAGGGAGACCAGCCTGCTGCCTGCTGTAGCCAAATACCTCCTGCCCTGTAAAGAAAAGAGACAAAAAGTCACCATCAGCAAAATGATGCAGCGAGAGGGAACCAGCGACCATGCTGCTCATTAGCCAGTTATTAGTCTGATATCAAAAAACCTACGTACAATTATAGCCCAAGTTACTTATCTCTCCAGACCTATAGGAAAAAGGTGCCACCTTATGACCTCCCACACAGCAGGGAAAAAAAGAGAACACACAATGGTTACTTGCAGCTGAGGAAACTACATTAAATGTATATGCATTTACAGTGGTGCAACCGGAAACTGTTCTCCTATCATGTGGAGATCGCTGGTTCAAATCCCTGATGATGCCACAGCCATCCATGGCCAGAAGCCCGAGAGAGAATAATTGGCTGGGCTCTCTGGGAGGAAAGAATGACATATGCTCTCTTCCCTGTCAATCGCTCTCTTGCTCTCTTCCCTGTCAATCATGGTCATTTACATACGATGCCCAAGCTCATGCATACGGAGGTGGGCGGATATCGCTTTCTTACGAGTGTGTTATGCTGCCCCTGATGATGCGTGAAGAGCAGTTGCTGTCAGCTGGGACCATGTGCCTTGGTGATAGCATGCAGTGACCTTCGCCCTCCCTGGTTGTTAGTTGTCGTGCGGTAGGGACAGGATGTGGGAACTGGGAATAGGGGAATTACTAATTTTGGGGGGAAATGCATTCACATAAGAACTTTCAAAAGATGGAAAGGGGAATGTCAGCCTCACTGAATTACAAATTACCAAAACAAATAGGAAAACAGAAGCAAACAACCAACAGTAAAGAGAAAAATGTGACTTGTGAAAGGCTCAGCCATATACATTAAATAAATAAATGAATGAATGAATGAATGAATGAATGAATGGATAAATCAATCAATCAATCAATCAATCAATCAATAAATAAATAAATAAAGGGGCAGTGGTGAGGTCAGGGATTCAAGCCCCACTATCACCAGGTTGTCATTGCTGTCCCCCCAGTGCAGCTAAATGGGTTATCTAATGCCGGCCATGTCTCTCACTGTCTATGGTGAAAGGCATGTAAAAGAACCATTGCTGATTTTCGACAAGTGGAGGCCGCATTGCCGTCAGCATGTTTCTGCCCTGCGATGGCCTGGCGAGCTGTCCAGGGTGAACTTTGCCCTCATCCAGAGTCAGCTGAGATGGGCACCAGCTGCCCCACGACCCTAATTAGGATTAAGCAGTTTAGAAAATGAATGAATGAATGAATGAGACAAATGAATAAATAAATAAATAAATAAATAAATACATACATACATACATACATACATACATACATACATACATACATACATAATTACCTAACTAACTAACTAACTAACTAACTAACTAACTAATGCCCAGTGCAGCTAACTGGGATATCAAATGCCGGCCATGTCTCTCACTGTCTGTGGTGAGAGGCATGTAAAAGAGCCATTGCTGATTTCCGTCAAGAGTAGGCTGCATGGCCGTCAGCGTGTTTCTGCCCTGCAATGGCCTGGCGAGCTGTCCAGGGTGTACTCTACCCTCACCCAGAGTCGGCTGAGATGGGCGCCAGCCTCCCCATGACCCTAATTAGGATTAAGTGCTTCATAAAATGAATGAATGAATGAATGAATGAATAGATTAATTAAATAACCCAAGACCATCAAATAATTAAAAACAAACAATCAAAGCTAACATGCTGACAGATCCAATTTAGGGACAAAACCAATGCAGCAACAGGCACTGGGGTGTGGAAGTATGCCACCCACAGAAACAGTAAACAGTCAGCCTCCAGGAACCTGAAGCACAGTTCTCTGATTAGCTAAATAGGAAGAAATGGAAGCCACATCTCGCCCCTGTTAACAACAGTCCAGAGACTTATACAAAGCAACATTGCTCCAAGCAGGGGCTCAAGGCATGACTATACTGGCCTGTAGTGCTGAGATATAACCCAAGCCAACTAGGCTTAAAATCACAAGGAAAATAAACCAGGAGCAATCCAGTGAGCAATCCAACCCAGCCAAGCCACAGACAACACAGGAACCAAGGTCTCAGGAAGGGGTGTGGCAGAACGGCAAAAAGACATCCCAGAAGCAGTAACATGCTTCGATATAATACAAAGAGTCGACTACCTCATAATTAAAGTGCCCACAGACCGACCAGATCTGGCCTATAAACAATCAAATGAACAGGTAGAAAGAAGAAAAGTCTAATTGAAAGTTAAATTCTCACGTAATACTTTTTTCAAAATTACCCAAATTAACCCTATTTTCTGGTATCTGTGACCACCATGCAAGGTCCTATACACACCAACACACACCACACAATATTTATGACTCGTGTGTAAAAACAAAAGCACAGAAGAAGCTCTGCTCCATCATTCCTACACACTTTTTCTCATTTTAGAACTGTTCACGAGTTGTTTACATTGTCCAGGAGATGCTGTCAATCAATATGCAATTTCACATACCCACACATTTATGAACAGCCAGAAACTTTGTGTAGCTGTTAATTATAAATAAATTGCAGTTAGGAGTATGTATTCCTTGAAATTGGCAATGGTAATTGCTTGTTGAATGACAGAGTTTTAAAAGCACAAAGATTTTTTTTTAAAAAGTATATTCATATAAGCATTTATAATTTTCCAGTTTTCAATGTTCCAAATTGCCCCTAGGTGTGAATGTATGTGTGTAAGTGTGTGTGTGTGTGTGTGTGTGTGTGTGTGTGTGTGTGTGTGTGTGTGTAGGAGCTGTTCAAGGTGTACTTTGCCTTCGTCCAGTGTTAACTGGGATAGGTGCCAGCCTCCCCGCAACCCTATTAGGATTAAGCGGTTCAGCAAATGAGTAAGAGATGAGTGTATTGTGTATAGCAGCATGTTTAAATGCTCAAATGTGATTGGTCAGATCGCATTTCTATATGGGAGCACAGGTTGTTCTGGTAGTAACGAGAACATTAATATGAATTCACTAATTCTATTTTGTTGTTGTTGTTGTGATAATGGCTCATGCACAAAGTTTATTATAGAACACATAATCTACAGAATCAAATAATAATAATTAGACTTAAAAATAGGTTCTTTAAGTAAGTCATCCTTATTATTGTTGACTTGGTAAACATTTTTAAGGAGAAATTTATTTAACATTTACAGAAGGAGTAATGTTGTATGTCCAGCCTAATCTGTCCAAATCAATCGGAGCCAACAGTGAAGATATCCAGCACCTTCATATTTAATCATAGCCGTCAAATCCTTTACTGTAAGCAGAATAAGAAGTGTAGCTCGACATCATTTTAGTAAGATAATGTAACACAGACACAGTGCTCCAGCAGCTGTAATCCCGAGGCATTGTTACAGAGCAAAGTAAGTCGGTGTTCACTGCAGGGATGTGAGGTAATGGAGGTGGCTGGACCAGAAAGCAGCAGAGAAAAGCTGATGTTTGACATGACTGATGGGTCGACATACTCTGGATCTGACAGCACTGACACAGATACTCCTTCTTGGCTTCAAGCAGAGCAGGTCCTGTATTATTCAGGTGCACTGTAAAACCCTGACTGTGAAAATCTAGATTTCTTTGTAAAACTTAACATTTTGAAAAAAAAAATATATAATAATAATATTAATTTAAAAAGTTATTTGCAAAGCCAAAGTAAATGTTAAACTTGAGCTAATTTATATTGTGTATTTGAGATTTTATATCAAAGATAAATAATTGCTGAAGATTGTAAGGAGAAAAAAAATAGTGGAACTCCAACCCATACTTAGGCAAACTTCATAAAAGTATAAAAAGAGAGAGAGAGAGAGAGAGAGGAGGATGGCATGGTGGCATAATAGTTAGCATGTCCACCTCACAGCAAGAAGTTCCAGGGTTCGATTTTCGATTCATTTTCATGTGCAGTTTGCATGTTCTTCCCTTGCGTGGGTCTCCTATTTGTATTTTGGTTTCCTCCCACAGTCTAAAAACATGCACATGAAACTGTTGTTACTTCGCCTTTATCCTTGCTTACAGCATATAATCATCATGCCATTGTTAATACAAACTTAAGCAACATAACATTGATTTCTATCCAGAGTTGGATTCATTTTTTTACAGAGGTCTCAAATTGATGAGGGAAAAACTGAACCACTTCATAAAGTCTTCTCCAGCACATTCCGAAAATTTTCAATAGGGTTAAGATCAGGACTCTGGAACACCAGTACATATGTGAGAATGATTCCTCATGCTCCAAGAACCACTCTTTCATTATTTGAGTCCCCATTTTATGTCCACTCATGTGATAACCTGCTCATTCAGTACATTTAGGCCATCAGCTGACTTCATTTTATTGCCACATTAATGTTTCTGAGCCTCGACCTGACTAACTGGAGCAACAGTGCCATGGAGATTACATGCTGTGATCAAGGATAAATGCTCTCCATGAAAAAAAAATATATATATATAAATATATATAAAAAAAAGATATATATATATATATATATATATATATATATATATATATATATACATTACATATAGTCAAGGGATGGATGACACCTATGAACCTAGAAGGGAGAGATTACCAACACGTGTTCTCTATGAAATTTTTTCTATAAGTGTTGTTTTGCTCTTATACCATCTGTTTTTAGGCCATCACACCACAAACACAAATTTTGCTCCTTTTGCCATAACTCACTTCTACAAAAAAGCAAACACAACATAGGTATGAATTGGTGCTAGCAACAAAATGCTGTAGTGTTGCTCCACAGCCATATGCTTTAATGTAAAAAAAAAAAAAAAAAAAAAAAAAAAAAAAAAGACTTATCCTCCCACTCAGCACACTGATGTGCAGCTTCTAAAATAGGTTCCCTCACTTTTCTCATGCTATCCCTTCATCTGCCTTCCTTCATCCAAAGCTCTGTTGTTGGATTCGGGCTTGATGTTGGAAACCCCCTGAGGAAGCAGGCAAGAATGAAGTATGTATAAATGTTTAATGCCTCGCCAACATTAAAACAGAAATGGGAGGTTAATTTGGAGTGTCACATGTATCAAATCCCAAAGTTTCACTCAACCATGGTTCTCACACAACTGCAATTTATGGGAATTACTGAATCAATTAATTGAAATGCTAATGGATCAGCTGCACATCCTGGACCAATATTGCAGTTTATTTCTCTTTTATTTCATCATATCAGGGGTAGTTATGCTTTCCAATATTATTATATATATATATTTTTTTATGGATGGCTGCCAAATTCTACATTGGTGGTGGTTCCAGGCAGCATTTAAATGTGAAAGAAAAAAAAAGGTAAAAATAAATTAATATTATTATTATTATTATTATTGTTATTATTATTATTATTATTATTATTATTATGATTAATAATAATAATAATAATAATAATAATTATAATAATAATAATAATAATAAAAACAACCATTGGAAGCTTGGAAAAGTCCATCCTCCGAATCCATTAAAATAGATAATGCATCCTCCGAATCCATTAAAATAGGAATTATAAAAACAAAAAAAACATAGCAAATAGATATTATTTTCCCAAAGGGTTACCTGGTTTAGGTGAGGATATTGGGGAGGCTAATAGGAATTTTACTGTCATTCATTTTGTACTTTTTTTTTTATTGTAGAATTAATACAGTTGTAAAAGAAGCTGAAACACTGAGACTAAAATCATATTATGAAGTGGTATTATTATTATTATTTTTTTTTTTCCCCCGACAGAATTGTCTAACGTCTGAAAATGTTTAATTAGGTAGCAGCTGTGTTAATTATGTAACAAAATGTATAATTTATTTTCACTAGAAAACAATAACATTAAACAACTCAAACAGTTAAAACAAGTCAGGTGTCAATGTTCTAACCATCCTGCAAATACATCTGCTACAATTATTGTGCTTACTGGGTATATCACTAACTAGCCAAGATCATTAACTGTGTCATATTGCTGTATTGCATTCTGGAGCTTTGAGACCAAACCTCTCATTTATAATGCAAAAAATGCTGAGTGAGAAAAGAAGCTCTTGTTCTTTTGCTTGTTTTGAGGGGACTATGTATGATGTTGTAACTGAGCTAGCAATGTCCCCTTGTAAAACCAGAGCAGCATACAACTGCTCTCAAGTCTCACAGGAAAAACAAAAACACTGGATTACTCTGTCAGAGGTACGCAGGATAAACAATTAGCTAGCATTAGCTTGTAAACTTGTAAGTGTTTTAAGCTAATATTGCAATCACTTTTTTTTCAGCACTGTTATTTACATAGGCCGGCAAGGTGGCGTAGTAGTTAGAACGTCCACTAAATTGCCCGTAGGTGTAAATGTGAATAGTTGTGTGTGTGTTGGCCTTGTGATGGTCTGATAAGCTGTTCTGGGTGTACCCTGCCTTTGCCGAGTGTCGGCTGAAATAGGCTCCAGCCTCCCTGTGACCCTAATGGGATTAAGCGGATCAGCAAATGAGTGAGTGAGTAATATCTCCACTGCCTGGCCAAAAAAAAGTCTCGCAGTCTGATATTTTGTTGAACCACTTTTAGCCTTGACTACAACGCAAAATAGTCATTGCATTGCATTGTTGCTTCAAATATTGAACGAGTGGTTCAAGGGGAATCATTTTCACTTATGAACTGGCACCACAGAGTCCTGACCTTAACCTTGCAAGTTTTGGGGATGTGCTAGAGAATACTTTATGGAGTGATTTGAGTTTTCTGTCATCATTTCAAGATGTCAGTGAAAAATAAACCAAGCGCTGGATGGAAATAAATGTTGTGATGGTGCTTAAGTTTGTGGAAACGAAATCACTGCCATAATATAGGATAAAAGTGGTCCAACAAAATGTTAAAAATCCAAACGTGTGCATCTTTTTTTGGTTGGAAAATGTAGCTGTGAATTAATTGCTATACTACATAAAATGTTACCAGCCAGTCTTATTAACCTTTAGCTATGTGGGTAAAGGGATGGTCAACCTCAGGTCCATCTGTAAGCTATAAAAATACAACCGCATTTACTAGATAGCTAGGTTGCTACTAAATACTATATGTGTTCACTCCAAGCTTATAATACAGCAAATTCTGCTAAGGTAGGGGTTAAAAAATAATTTTCCATAGATATTACAGTAGTTGTGTGATTATGTACAGTGTATATGATGCAGGTAGCTGGGACATACTTCAAGGGCAGGATGGGTATTGACAGGAAACACGTTCACACCAAGTGGCATCCCTGTGGGTCCTCAAAAAAAAAAAAAAAAAAAAAAAAAAAGTGCTAAAAAAGTGCCTCCCCTACAGAGACGACGTCAAAAGTGCACAGACTTAAAATGTAAGCAAGCAGGTGGAAGAAATGAAAGACAGAATGGTCCAAGATGAAAGATATGTAATTTCCAAAGCTTAAAATAGGACACTTTTTTCAGTAGCTTAAAATGTGTTGTATGAAATGGTGTTTACAGGGGTTTTGTAAGGTGCTTCATGGAGGAAAAAAAAAGCAATACACAGAAAGCTGTTTCTTCTCATCTCTATGGCAGAGACTGTCACAGGGGGCGGCTTGATAAACGTAAGAAAGTGCTTGGTTTCTTTCTGTGTATTTTTCTCTCTATATCTCTCTGTCTCAAGGCCATAGTGTGCCATTGCTGTTTGAACCTCTGCTGTCTGGATCAAAGTGTGTAGCAAAGAGCACAGGTTGCTTAAAGCGAGTGATGTGTTGAAAGACACACACAAACACATGTTCTGTGAAGAGCTGTTGGAACTCCAGTGATGGCGCCATGTGGCTCCATGATAAGCATGAGAGGTAAGTGGGCGAGGTGCGATAGGAAACGTCGAGGCTTTCTACAAATGAAACCAGATCTAGAGGAATCCCTGGATCTAAACATAACTTCAGTCATCATGATGTGAAAAAAAAAAGCTACAGATTCACACAAGTGATACAACTTTCAGAACTAATACCCATAATATCTCCAGTATTGCAGTTGTCCTGTTATTGCTCTGATCATGATCAAAAAGTCAAACCCAGTGAACTTATACACAAAATAGGGTTGTCAAACACAGACCAAAATACCTAAAGGCGAATCAAACACAGTAAAAATGCATAACAGAAAGTAAGTGAAATGGTGTGTGACAGGAGGCAGGTGTGTGTGTGTGTGTGTGTGTGTGTGTGTGTGTGTGTGTTTATTCTTATGGAGCAAAGGTTTGGGAATTTTTAAGCTGGTTGTGAGGTGAGTTTCCTGAAGAGCTGCCTGAAAGTCCTCCCTGGCACTACTTCTTAGCACTAGTGTAACCTACTGCGCTTGCTTTATGCTTGTTGCTTTTAAGCAAGCATGAATCATAGAGATGAGGGGATGCAAACATAGATAAAATGCAGCATTTAAGAAAGTTTGAGTCAGAAAAATCCAAATCACAATCCAAGCTCAGCAACTGTAAACAGGCACAGGTCAAACAATCATACAAACAGTTCAGCAGAGTTAATCCAAGACAGAGTCAAAATAAAAAACAGGTGTCATACACAATAATTGGTAACGATAAATAAAATTACCAAAGCCTACAGCATGCAGATCAGCGCTGAGAAGACCAAATTGATGACCAGCAACATTAACAGCATCAGTACGGACATCAGCATTAACAATGTGAAGCTGGAAGCTGTCAAAAGGTTATCTGGGAGCCGTCGTCACTGACGAAGGATTGAAGCCTGAAGTAGTAGCCCAGACCACAGCCACGCTCTAAACTAAAGACCATATGGAACAACAGGAAGATAGCTCTCAGTTCAAAGATCAGGCTGATTCGCTCTCTAGTCCATATTTTTGAATGCCTGTGAGTCATAACAGCTGATCTAGAGAGAAGGATTGAGGCCATAGAGATAAGATGTTTTCGAAGGCTCCTCGGAATCTCCTCCAAAGATCGCATTACCAAAAAAGAAGTGCAAAACAGAGTCCGGCAGGCTATTGGGCCCTATGAAGTTCTTCTGACCACAGTGAAAAGACGTAAACTGAAATGGTATGGGCACGTCTCTAGATCATCTGGGCCGGTCAAAACAGTACTACAGGGCACAGTTCAAGGAGGTAGAAGGAGAGGAAGACTGAAAAAAAGATGGGAGGATAACATTGTGGAATTTTCTGACACTGAGTGACACAATAAGAAAGTCCAAGAATCTAGAGGAGTGGAGAAGACTAATTGCTAATTCATCTGGGGTGCCTCAACGGTCTTCCAGACTATGAGATAGATGAGACTTGTGAGAAAGTAAAATTGGTCATCAACATGATAAGTTTTCAGAATAATTAACTGGTATAATGTATAATTACACACAGCGTACAAACAACCTTAAGGAGCCCTTAAATGGTATACAAGTAATCAGGTATGATTGTGAACAGGTGTGATAGTGGACATGTGGTATGAGGGTCAAAGGTCAGGTGACTGTAAGCAGTGTATGGGATTCTAGGATGTGCAGTATTTGTCTGGCTGCATGCATGAATGTGCTGATGATTTGACAGCTGCAATGCGCTGTGCAATTTTAAGTCCAAACTTTGATGTCTCCACTATTTCAGCACTGGGTTTCTTATAAACGGCTACTCAGTCACCGATCCAAAACACCAAATTAACAGAATCACTGACATTATTGTACGTCCTAGAATTCAATAATTTCAGAAGGTTTATCCTAGTTGTTAAACTTTTCTTAGAAACATCATAATTCTGTTGCTTCACTTTTTCTGCAATATTCAATAATTTCCAGAGGGACTATTATTGTAATATTGGTATTTTTTTCTGTGGAATTTCACAGAGTGCCAATCTGGATCCAAGTAAATATATGTAAATTTATTGTGCTCAAGTGTATTGTTGTGTAACTTGAGTACACAACGTTGAACTGACTGTATTGCTTTTAAGCAGGCCTCACGTTTGAAGGCGGTTCAGTCCGATTCAGTCGAGTCAGATTGAACCCCTGACCTTCGGATCAGTAAGCCAGCACCTTACCACCAGGCCACCACTGCCCCATGTAGGTTTTTATCTCCAGTCCTGTATGATGTTTTTGGTCCTTAAAGTTAAGGTAAGCTAAGCTAAGCTAAGGTAAGGTGAGGTAAGGTAAGGTAACTTTTATTAGTACCCGTAGGTAGATTTGATTTGCAGCCAGCAAGATCATGACATTATGCCCCTGGTAGGGTCACCCAAGGCAAACAGGTCCAGAAGGTTCAGGAGAACTATATGAGCAATAATATTTCAAGGACACAGTTTCTCTTGCCCAGATGAGGGTTACCGGGATCCCACCCTGGTGCCAGGCCTGGGGGAGGGGCTCGAAAGCGAGCACCTGGTTGTTGGGGTTCTGCCCATGGAGCTTGGCCAGCTCCAGCCTGAAGAGGAGACATGGGTCCACCCTCCCATGGACCCACCACCTGTGGGAGGGGCTATAGGGGCCGGGTGCAGTGTGAGCTGGATGGCAGCCGAAGGTGTGGGTTCTGCCGGACCGATCCTAGGCTACTGACTTCTTCTGACTGTTGTTTGTGCTCATGCACCAAATGACAGTTCAGAGTACCTACCCTTTTTGGAGTCTTTAGGGGTTGTGTTAAAGATCGTTCCACCTGGTGACTCCCTTTTCATCCTGGGAGACTTCAACGCCCATTTGGGCAATGACAGTGTGACCTGGAAGGGTGTGATTGGTAGGTACGGCCTCTCCAATCTGAACCCGAATGGTGTTTCATTGTTGGACTTCTGTGCACATCACGATTGTCCATGTTTGTGTCAACATAAGGGTGTCCAAAAGTGCACCTGGCACCAGGGCACCCTGGGCGCAGTTCGATGATCAACTTTGTAGCCATTTCATCAGAGTTGTGGCCACATGTTCTGGACACTCGGGTGAAGAGAGGAGCTAAGCTGTCAACCAATCACCACCTGGTGGTGAGCTGGCTCCTATGGCAGGGGAGGCTGCCCTCCAAACCTGGGAGGCCTAAGTGTGTAGTTAGGGTTTCCTGGGAACATTTGGTGGATTCTCCTGTCAGAAGGGCCTTCAACTCCCACCTCCAGCAGAGCTACAACCACATCCCAATGGAGGCCGGGGACATAGAGTCCGAATGGGCCATGTTTATTGAGGTGGCAGCCCGGAGCTGTGGCCAGAAGGTCATCGGTGCCTGTCATGGGGGCAACACCCAAACCAAGTGATGGACACCTACACTGAGAGGGGGCTGTCAAGCTGAAGAAGGAGGCCTATCAGGTCCTTTTGGCCTGTGGGACTCCCGAGGCAGCGGGCAGGTACTGCAGCCTGGGCTGTCACCAATGCTAAATCTCAGGTGTGGGAGGAGTTTGGTGAGGGCCTGGAAAAGGTTCTGTACCACCAATCGGTGCCTCAGGAGGGGGAAGCAGTACTCCACAAACACTGTTTACAGTGAAAGAGGATTGTTGGGAGGTGGAAGGAATACTTCAAAGAGGCAGAGGTCTCCTAGGTGGCCAGGCTCTGAGGTGGACGAGATCTGCTCTGAATACCTCAAGGCTCTGGATGTTGTATGACTGTCTTGGTTGACACGTCTCTGCAACATTGCGTGATCATCGGGGGACGTACCTCTGGATTGGCAAACCGGGGTAGTAGTTCCCTTTTTAAAAAAAAGGGAACTGGAGAGTGTGTTCCAAATATCATGGAATCACACTCCTTGGCCTACCCAGGAAAGTCTATTCAGGAGTACTGGAGAGGAGGATCTGACCAGTGGTTGAACCTCAGATTCAGGAGGAACAATGTGGTTTTTGTCTCAGCCACAGCACTCTTGACCAGCTCTACACACGCTACAGGATACTGGAGAGGGCATGGGAGTTTGGCCAACCTGTCCACGTGTGCTTTGTGGACTTGGAGAAGGCTTTTGATCATGTCCCTCAGGCAATCTTGTGGGGTGTACTCAGGGAATATGGTATACTGGACCCTTTGCTATTGGCCGTTTGGTCTCTGTATTACTGGAGCCAGAGCTTTGTCTGAATTCATTTCCAGTCGGGGTTGGCCTCACCAAGGACGTCCTTTATCACCAGTTCTGTTCATGATATTTATGGAAAGAATTCTAGGTGCAGCCAAGGCGTTGAGGGGTTCGGTGGCCATAGGATCTTGTCTCTGCCGCAGGGTGGTAGGGCTCTCCCTTAGAGATGGGGTGAGAAGTTCTGTCATCTGGGAGGAGCTTGGAGTAGAACCACTGCTCCTCTGTGTTGACAGGAGCCAGTTGAGGTAGCTCGGGCATCTGATTAGAATGCCTTACGAACGGCTATCTGGTGTGGTGTTTCGGGCATGTCCAACCGGAAAGAGTCCCCGGGGTCGACCCAGAACACACTGGAGGGACTACATCTCTCGGCTGGTCTGGGAAGGCCTTTGCATCCCTCCTGGAGGAAGTGGCTGGGGAGAGGTATGTCTGGACCTCACTGCTTAGGCTGCTGCCCCTGCGACCCAACCCTGGACTAAGAGGAAGAAGATGAAGATGAAGATCATGACATCCATTAACCTGGAATACAGACGCAACATAAAAGACCTACCAGACATGGTAAAAAGTTCCTCAACACATTATAAAAGCAATAAAACCATAAATAATAAATATTTAAACCTCTCCAACTATTTCTTTGGTGTGAAATTTCCCTAGGTGGCATAATCAACATTACACATCACTGCTTTCCCTCCTGTATTCATTCCACACAAGCAACAAACATTCGACTTAAATAGCCAGACTAAAATGATATTGGTACAAGTAATGGTATGTTTTAGAGTTTCACTATTATCCTGGATAGGATTATGGCAGATACGGGACCTATCCACAAAACACATGAGGTAGCAGTACACTCTTGATGGGATCACAATCCATTACATGCCACCATGCACACATACACCTTCATGCATTCATTTACACCTACCTTTTTACACCTTTTTTAGTGTAAGGAAACACACGGAAACTTGAAGAACCACATCAGACTGTAACCAGAGTTCAAGATCAGGAACCCTGGAGCTGTAAGGCAGAAATGCTACTCTACTCTACTGCTGCAATATTTAACGTTAATTACTGACTTATTGTTTACTAATTATATATATTTTTAAATAAACTTTCCTGTTATGAATAGGAGTTGTCAGATTTCAGCACAAGCCAGTGCAAGCTAACATGTCTTCCTTTTAGCCAGCCTGTACCTTCGAAAAGCAACAGATTTTCTTTGTTAGTACTCTAAGCTATTACGCATCTGTTTTTGCTCCTTCAATCAAGGAATATTGTTCAGTAATTACTCATAATGGCTTGAATCCTTGCTTCACAAATTATGAAATACTCTATGGTTACTTTCAGTTATTAAATCTCTTGTAAGGTTGGCTGAATGGATGCTGGCTTAATGGATTTTGGTAGGCAGATCTCAAGTCCCTGTCTGTCTTTGAGTGCACACTGTTTACATGCACACACCTGGTAGTATTACAGTATATGTAACCAAAAGGGGGTGGCATGGTGGCATAGTGGTTAGCATGTGTTTCTTACAGCAAGAAGGACCTGGGTTTGAGTTCCGGGCTCTGTGTGGAGAATGTACATTTTCCCAGTGCTTGCATTGGTTTCCTCAAGGTACTTTGGTTTGCTCTCAAAGTCTGTAGACGTGCACATTAGGCTATTTGACTGTTTCAAATTGCCCATTGGTGTAAATGTGAATGCGAATGGTTGTGTGCGTGTGTAGGTTCTTCAATGGTCTTACAACTGTTCAGGGTGTACCTCGCCTTCGCTCAGTGTCAGCAGAGATAGGCTCCAGCCTTCCCGCAAACCTAATAGGATTAAGCAGTTCGGCGATGTTTCACCACAGAGACATGGCTGGCCTTTGATAACCCAATTAGCTGCACTGGGGGAACAGAAGTTGGTGATAGTGGGCAATGAACCCCCAAACTTTGGGTCAATAAGCCAGCAACCTACCACCAGGCCACACTGCCCTGGTTTAGAAATTGTATAAGTAAGTAAGTAAAAATAAATAAATAAACATACCTCAGACCCCATACTAGTTAGGATGCGAAGGAAAGAACTTCAGTGTACTGTACTTGCATATATGACACTGAAAGTGCTCTGGATGGTCTTTTGCTGTCTGATTGTATATCATTGTCTCCAAGAACATTTATTTAAATGGTTACCTGACTTAATCAAAAGTAAATTGAAAGCATATTAAAAATAGCATACGATCATCCATCTCTGCTTATAAGTGAGATAGAACCGAATCAAGTATGGAGCGGGAAGGTCTCGCTTAACGCCCTGATAATGTCTCTTTAATGGTTTTCCGAATTTGGATGAACAACCTTCCAGTCTTTACAGAATCTTAACCACTTTTCTCGGAGAGGGGCAAGTCATGCAAGGAAAAAGTACAAGAGGAGACGAGAGAAAAATAGAGGAGAGAACAGAGTATGCAGATGCACAACACTCTTTTTTGCCTGTATGTCATGACACCCCTATGCACACTGGTGTATGTGTGTGTGTGTGTGTGTGTGTGTGTGTGTGTGTGTGTTACATAGCTCAGTGTACAGCTGTACTTGATTATAATGATATTCTGACCCCTGCTGATTCCAGAGGCTCCAGAAGGCCTGTGATCAAGAGAAGTGCCCGGGGCATTTCGGCTTACTACACGGCGAGCCTGCAGTCCACAACATCAATATTAGATTTAAAAAAAATAAAATAAAAAATGAAAGAATATGAATGTTAGAGAGCAGAGGAAATGTTGAGAATAATGGGTGTATGTGAGACTGTGTGCATTTGGAATGGGAGGGTGGGACTGGAGAGTGGGTGCACACGGAAGAGCAAAATGCAATACGATTAATACGTTATTAAAGAATCTATATTTAGTGTGTATATATGTTCTGTGTGTAATTTTGTATGACTAATGTAAAGGTCTATGCTATTATTCTATTCTCAATAAATCATACTTACAGTTCTGGGCACTCAGCATTTTCTTAATGATGTGATTACAGTCATCCAGAACCCAATGCTGTGAAGCTCAAAGCACACAAACGCTTACAGTAAGAACACACACACACGCGCACAGATACACACACACACACACACACACACACACACACACACACACACACACACACACACACATTACTATTACTAGCTGCCTCTTGGATGGTCACAGAGTATTGTGTCCACCTGAACCTAAATCCTAGTAACCAAAAATAAATATCTCCCTTAAAAAAAAAAGTTCCCAACAGTATTTTTGTGAGGACTGGCTGACTGTGGGGACATTGATTTTGCCACTATTACCATTATAACATTATTATTATTATTATTATTATTATTATTATTATTATTATCTATCTATCTATCTATCTATCTATCTATCTATCTATCTATCTATCTATCTATCTATCTATCTATCTATCTATCCAAAGGTATGTTCACCCATCACACCAAGATTTTCAGACTTAGTCCCTCATTTGCTGTTATAATAACCTCCTCTTTTCTGAAAAGAAGTGCAGCTTAGAGATTTGTTGATAAAGCCACAAGAACATTAGTGTGGCCTCGCACTGATGCCAGGCAAGAGGGCCTGGAGTGCACATTCAGAATTCTGTCTGATCCCAAAGGTGTTCAGTGGGGTTGAGGTTAGGGCACTCATGTTCTTCCTCTCCGACCTTGAAAATCATGTCTTCATGAATCAGGCATTATGATACAGTATATTGTTATAGCACAGTAAGTAGTGTAGTGGAGGTAAATGTTAGTTAATGAATTTTTAAAGCAACCATGAGATTTCACAATGCATTTAGGAATATAAAATCATTATTGGCATGGGGGCATAGTGGTTAGCACGTTCGCCTCACAGCAAGAAGGCTTTCAGGCCCATGCCTGTCGAGGGTATTTCTGTGTGGAATTTGCATGTGCTCCCCAAGCTCCCGTAGGTTTTCTCCTGGTGCTATGGCTTCCTCCTATGGTCCAAAGACATGCACATTAGGCTAAGTGGCTGTTCCAAATTGCCCCAAAGTGTGATTTTGAGTGTGAATTGCTGTATGTCTGTTTTGGCTCTGTAATGGACTGGCGAGCTGTTCAGGGTGTACCTGAGATGGGCTCCAGCTTCTCTGCAACCCTGATAAAGGATAAAGTGGTTGAGAAATATGAAAATAATTATTTTCTTCCTCACTCATTTTCTATAAGATTTTTTTTATTTTTGAGCATATCTAAGGCATACTGCAGAAACAGGTACAGGTACAGGTACCTTCCTAATTCTTCTTCTTTTTAACCATGTTTGTTTTCATTTTTAAAAAAAATCAGACATGACGAAACAAAACACTTGCAATTGTCTAATTAGGTCACGTGAAGAAGCATGATTTGAGTATTTCAATTCATGTATAAATCTGAATCCTAAAGCTTCTAGCACGGCTCATTACTCATTACTCACTGTCCCTCAAGACACAAAGAAGACCTGCATCATGACTCTTTTCTGTCTTGAAAGCCAGGTGATGGAATAAACTTCCTCTGGCTGTCTGAACAGCTGAGTCATTGACAGTCTTCAAAAGAAGTCTGAATACCTACCTCTTCACCAAGCACTTAAAAACACTGGTCTTGGTTTCTCCCGGTTTCTGGAACAGGGTTTTAGCTTGATATTACTCTTAAACCCTCACCCATCTGTATAAAGAATACATTTTATTAAGGTTCTGAGGCACTTACGTACACCACTTTTAAAAATAAATAAACAGATAAATAAATAAATAATTTCCAACAATTGAAGTGGATAATACTAGCTAGGGGCATGTAAAGGAGAGACTACAGTTAGCCATCGTCGATCAATTAATAAATAAACAAACAAACAAACAAATAAATAAATAGATAGATAAATAAACTCAGGTTTAATCAGTACTAAAAGCAGAATGATATTTGGAGTCTTCCTATGGTTACCAAAGGGAAAGAAGTACTGAAACTACATTCTTTTGCTGAACCTCGTTATCCTAGGATTGTAAAGCCTATCACAGCTCACTCAGGGTGAAGGTGGGGTAGATCATGAACATCTCGCTAGTCCAGTGCTGGGCCAACACACACATAACCATAAACCCTTACATACACACTGAGGGGCAAATTGGAACAGTTAATAAGCCTAATGTGCTTGCTTTTGGACTGAGGGAGGAAACCTGTGTTTCTGGAGGAAACCCACACAAGCAGGGAGAACATACTTGAGCCCAGGACCTTCTTATTGTGAATGCTAACCACCCACTGCCCACTGTAACAACAACAACAACAACAACAACCACGCACAGATTTCTATCTATCTATCTATCTATCTATCTATCTATCTATCTATCTATCTATATTCTCGTCAAGGCTGCCCTTTCAACTCTACTTTCTTCTTTAAAGGAACATATTTATCTATACTTGTTTTTTAACTACAGCAGGACACCAACATTAGTTAAGCCCCGTCACATATTAACTTTGCAGAACTAATGCTGACGCTCAACAAATTTCCAGAAACACTGGCATACGCTGAACTATCAATGCTATTCCAGTTTTGAACGTATACATAACTTATAGGTAACTTGTCCAGAACCTATCAAAAACTTATAGCTGATTTCTCTGTGGAATTTGCATGCTCTCCCCATACTTGCATGGGTTTCCTCTGGGTACACCTGTTTCCTCCCACAGTCCAAAAACATGCACAGGAGGCTGATTGGTGGTTCCAAATTACCTCTAGGTGTGAGTGTGAATGGTTGTATGGGTGTTGCCCTGCAATGGTCTGTCGAGCTGTTTAGGGTGTACCCCACCTTTGCCCAGAGTTGGTTAAGATGGGCAGCAGCCTCCCTGCAACCCTAATTAGAATCAGGCTGTTCAGAAAATAAATAAATTTAGATAGATAGATAGATAGATAGATAGATAGATAGATAGATAGATAGATAGATAGATAGATAGATAGATAGATAGATACAAATTTATATATACATAACTAGATATATAGAAACCTGACCTCCTTTTTTTTACTCTGTGTTTATAGTGAGTAAGTGGTATAAGTATATGGTATAAAACACACATGTGCATTTAGAACAGAAACCTCTCAAGGTCTTGTAGCAGGACATGTTTATTTTTCTCACATCTTTATTAACATTCAAATTAACATCTAGATGTAAGAAATCTAATTAACAATAATTTTATTCTCTAATATTCACACATATTTAATTAAATTTGATTCTAAAACAGTAATAACATTTTTTTTGCACAAATTTTGCAAGACCAGAAAGCCACTTTGTCAGAACCAAAGCAGATGAAATAGTCCCTGTTGACTGTATGATGAAGTGATCTATTTCCAAGTGTGAATGCAGTCATTCTGGGGTACTAAAAAATAAATAAATAAATAAATAAATAATAGTAATAATAATAATAAAATCTAAAAAATCAAGGTCACTGTTTCCGACTCCCCAGACATGTCCATAGTTGTATTAGAAAAAGGCTTTTTGTAAGTCGGAGTTACTCAGTTATGCAGTTATTCAATGGAGTTATACTCCACCTGTGCAGTACAGTACATAAAAGCCATTTTGTGTGAGCCAAGGTCATCTTTCACATAACACTGTGTGAGTGAAAACGCTGCTGAAATGTCCATTAATATTAAAATATAAACATGCTATGCATGTTATACGTAATAAATACTGCCTGATGTGGGGTTACTGGTATCAAGTTGTGTGTCATTATTTCTCTAAGTGTGTAACTCCTCATATACCAAAGCAATTAGGCAAACTTATGTATATTTGAAAATGAGCAGGCAGTAGGTAGATATAAAAGCAGCTGCAAGGTTAGTTTTATTTATTTATTTAACAAGCAGACACATTCAAACCAAGAAGCAAAAGTCAAAGTCATGTTAGTGGTTAGGGGTTTGGGGATGGTAGGTTTCAGACCTGATACAGTACGTGGAATGTAGGGGAGAGTCAGGAGTTCTATTGCTGGTCTGTCTTAAAAGTATCCATCACCGATCCATTAAAGAATCTGGTATGCATTTTCGAAAATATAGGCATGCCACAAGAACATATCTGCACTTATGGGTACAGCTCTGAAAAAGGTTCAGTCAGAAGTGCAGTGTTGTTCTTTAGGAGACCAGAAGTGCACCTGTTGACTAGCATAATTGGTACAAAGTGGTGTAAAAAAATAAAGGAAACAAAACTGTACAACCCTAAGGGTCCCTGCAGCCCTCATAAAAAAAATGCATACCCTATTTGTTAGCTAGTTAGTAACTATGTAGCTACTATGTTGTTACAATTCAATACTGCTGTTACTATGTCCTTACTAACTTCTTATTGTGTCCTGATTTAACCATGTCTGCACTGTTTATTTATTTATTTGTTTATCTTTTAAGTACATCTAAGGTTCCACCGAGTCCTCCAAGCATGCATCCTTACTGGTTTCTATGACACTCCCAAGTTCTTACTGCCTCCATCCATTTTTTAATTATGTAGAGGGAACATGGATGAGTATGGCAGGGTTTTAACTTATATTCCCAACAGTTCCATGAAGACCAGATACATGATCTATATTGGCTATGCCTTCAGGTATAGCATAGTGTCAGAATACATGGGTGAAGGTTAATTCTGCTGGTTTGGAGGGATTTGGCGAACCTGTCAATCACCACCACAATAACTGTGTTTCCTTGGGGCTCAGGGAGCTTTGTGATATCGTATATGGCAAAGTGAGATGACAATCATTGTGATGTGGACAGTGGAATGATTGTTCAGGCAGGTATTGTGCAGGGTGCCTTGGATTTGGTGCACACAGTAAAAGAAGACGTGTATTGATTGATGTCAGTCAACATGTTGGGCCAATAGTAGTTGTGTTTGCACGGGTAATAAGTGGACCTCTAGGTTGTGAGAGGGGCATGTAGGTGTAATCAGTAAAACAGGTTGTGGTAGCAGGGTACAAACATGTGCTGGCAATGTCTTGATCAATCTCACAGGTTAATGAATGCAGGAAGGAGGTGGGAGAAAGGATGGATTCATGGCTTTGATCAAGATCTTCAGGGGGTGAATATGTGACAGGGATTCAGCCCTGGTGTTCTTGGAGCCTGGTCAGTAAGAATGCATGAAGTAAATTCTGATAAAGCAGAGGAGTGTGTGCAATCATTTCGTGGTCTTGAAGTACTTAAGGTTTTTATGATTGGTGGAGATTGTGAATGGGGTAAACTATTCCCTCGAGGCTGTTCTGCACTCCTCCAGAGCTAATTTCACTGCCAGCAGCAGCAGCAGCTCACATTTCCTGATATCCTAATTCTGTTCACCAGGGGATAATTTCTTGGAGTAGAAGGTGACAGGATGGAGCTAATGCCGTGCACTGAAATTCTGTACTGGCAGAGCTTCCACAACTGATTATGAGGTGCCTACTTCCATTATAAAAGGGTTGGAAAGGTCAGGATTCTTGAGGAGAGGGGGCCATGGTGAAGGCAGTTTTGAGGCAGGTAAATGATTCTTCAGCTGCTTGATTCCACTTTGGACTTGTAGGGCTCTTGTTGGAAGCACAGTGAGTGGAATGATGATTGAACCGGATCGTCTTATGAACTGCCTGTAGAAATTAACAGTGCAAAAACAAAGGAGCTTGTTGTAATGGGAGGGGGTCGGGTTTGTAATATGGAAGGAAATCTGGGTAATGTGGAGTTCACACTTTTTAGCTTTGACATAGATTTGATTGTCAAAAAGGAATGACAAGGCTTTCTTGAGATCATTTAGATGACTTTCAAGTGAGGGTGAGTAGATTAGAATGGCATCGATATAGGCTATAAGGAATTCCCCAAGCATGGCTCTTAGCACATCATTAATCAGATACTGGAACACAGTGAGAGCACAAGAGAGCCAATACAGTATGACACAGTATTCAATGTGGCCAGAAGTGGTGCTGATGGCGATCTTTTACTAATCACCTTCATGGAGGAGCACTAGGTGTTTTTATTTAGCCATTGGTAATCTATGCATGGTCTGAGATTCCCTTTCCTCCTCTTCCCAAATAAAACCCCAGCAGATATAGCAGAAGTTGATGGCCACATGCACCCCTGCTGAAGATCTTCCAGTATGTACTTCTCCATAGCCTGCGGTTCACTGAGGGATAACGGGTAAATGCAAATGCACTGAGGAGGGGTACCCTGCAGAAGATGAAACCCACAGTCATAATGCCTGTGGGGTGACAGGCTGCTCTCCTTGGTTTTAATGAAAACCTCAGTGAACTCATATTAAACCTCAGGGATTACTGAGGAAACATGTAAATTGGGACGCTCCACTGTGGTGGATGCAGTGATGGAAAGGGGAGGCGTAGACAGTTTTGCATGCACAACTTGGAGCACTTGGATTTTCCTGCCTTGCCAAGGTGGTCATGTCGTTGCATCCAGGAAAACCCTAAAATTATGTATGTGACTGTTACCAGAAATGAAATGGACTCATACTGGATAATATGGAAGTCGTTGTCCTTATGGAGTGCTTGTATACTGTCTATTACAGCAATTTTAAAAATATTAAATTGTGCAATATACCCCGCCAGGCCAAAAGAAACAAAAAAAAAAAAGTTGCACGCACTAATTTTTCATGGAGTGTGTTTATCCTTGCTTACAGCACATAATCATCATCATGCCATTGTTTCAACAAACTTAGGCAACATGTCATTTGTTTCCATACAGTGTCGGGTTAATTTCTCACCGACGTCTTGATGAGTGAAAAATTGAACCACTCCATAGTCTGCTCCAGCAGATCCCCAAACCTTTCAATAGGGTTAAGGTCAGGACTCTTATTTAAGTCCCCATTTTATATCCGTGCCATCAGGGAAGAAAAAGTCCATTGATGTGATAACCTGCTCAATCAATACATCCAGGTTAGCTGACTTCATTTTATTGCCACATTAATGTTGCTGAACCTCGACCTGACCAACTGGAGCAACAGTGGCATGGAGATTACATGCTGTGATCAAGACCTTACAGCAATACGGTCCTGGGTTTGAGTCCCAGGCTCAGTGAGGGTGTTCATGCGTGTAGTTTGCAGGTTCTCCTTGTGCTTGCATGGGTTTCCTCCAGGTATTCCATCTTTCTGTGCCCATTAGATATGCCCATTAGGCTAATTGGATGTTCCAAATTGTCCCAAGGTGTGAATGTGATGCTAAATAGTTATATGAGTGTTGGCCCTGTGCTGGTCTGGTGAGCTGTTCAGGGTGTACTCCACATTCATGCAGAACTGGCTAAGATAGAGTCCTGCCTTTGCATGACACTAATGAGATTAGGAGGTTTGGCAAATGAATGAATGAATGAGTAAATGAATGAATGAATTTCACAAAGGTGATTGTCACTAGTCATTATTCATTTTAATATAATGAATATAGCGAACTTATTCAAGTATATAATATAGTGTAATATAATGCCATGAATAATGTTTTATTTGAACCCATGTATAATCATTTACATGGATTACAAAGGATATGCCCATTATGTTTCTAAAAAACTACTCCATAATATGATTTGTAACCCATATTACCTAAGTAAGATGTAATCATAAGTAAGCACTCATTAAAATGTCAAGTGTTTTTGCAGACTGACATTCCACAGGATATTTCTTCACATCTCGTCAGAAACAAAGGCAAAAGCAGATGAACGTAAGATATGCAGTTTAGCAAATTATTATTATTATTATTATTATTATTATCATTATCATTATTATCATTATCATTATTATATTATGTATTTATTTATTTATTTTTATTACTTTTCCCCCTGCACAAACCCAATTGTAATTTGGATTGCTACATTTTTCATGAAGTGAAAAGAAGTTCGACTCCATGAAAAAAGTTGTGTGGGTTCAGAATGGAATGTGCTGGAGTGGAATGTGAATAGAATAATTCTGGTTTTTTTGATAAATAAAAAAAAAATATCTACACTATAAATACATCACAGCCACCAATATTCTGATCATCATCACCATCATCATCATCATCTTCTTCTTCCACTTGGTCCGGGGTTGGGTTGCAGGGCCAGCAGCCTAAGCAGTGCGGTCCAGACATCCCTCTCCAGTCTGATATGTTCCTATACTTTTGCCTATGTGTTGGCCCTGTAATGGTCTGCCGAGCTGTTCAGGGTGTATCCTGCCTTCACGCTCAGTCGGCTGGGATGAGCATCAAAAACTAGAAATTACTAATATAGATTTGGGCGACACGGTGGTGCAGTGGTTAGCAAGTCTGTCTCACAGCAAGTAGCTCAGCGTTTCAGTGTGGAATGTGCTTGCATGGGTTTCTTCTGGGTACACGGTTCTCCCCACAGTCCAAAAACATGCACTGTAGGCTGAATGGCTTTTCCAAATCAGCCCTAGGTGTGAGGGTAAGTGTGAATGGTTGTATGGGTGTTGCCCAGCAATTGCCTACAGAGCTGTTCAGAGTGTACCCCGCCTTCGCCCAGATTTAGGTGAAATGGGCACCAGCCTCCCCATGACATTAAATAGGATTAATCGGCTTAGAAAATGAATGAATGAATAGATTTAGTTCTTCACAGTTTTAAGTCTAGTTCGTCTGTGTTTGTTTCTGCTTTAGCCACATTCACAGCATTTTCAAGTTAAAAAATCAAATGAACTACAGCCTGCATACATATCCCAGAAGGCTTGAAAGTACTGATAACCAGCCGCATGTGCACGGACCTTAACGACTCATTAATAGACTATATACACGCGTCCAAGATGCTACGGGTCACCGAACATTCATTGTGGTTATGGACTTTCCTGGATGTGTGTATGTTTATGGGGCTCAGTGAACTCTCTGCGTTTTATATCAAGCCTTTGTTCTCCTGTGTGTGTATCTCTGTCACGTTTCCCTAGCTTTTAGGTTTTTTTTTTTTTTTTTTTTTTTTTTTTTTTTGTGTGTGTGTGTGTGTGTGTGTGTGTGTGTGTGTTCTGATCATGAATGCCCAGTTTATGAATAAATTGAGTTTCTTATCATACTTTATACTTTAATAATGCATAAACAGTATAATGAAATAATGCAGCAATGGATTTTGATATAAATACTCTGAAACAGACTTGAAGGGTAATATTGAATGCTGTTTATATAAATCAATTTGATATTATATGAACGGGCACATCTGCAGTGATCTGGTGAGCTGTTTATGGTGTACTTCACCCAAAGTTGGCTGAGATGGGTGCCAGCCTCCCTGCGAACCTAATTAGGAATATGAAGTGGCTTTGAAAATGAATGAATAGGCACATTATAGTTAGCATACTTTGAATTCTTGAACTAAGACCTAATAAATATTATCTCTGATATATTTTGTCCTAAAAATATATATATGCTGAATTACTTTAGTTCACATAATTACTTTGAGTAACGTTTAACTGAATCACATTAGTTCAAATCAATTTGGAACTAAAGCAAAAGAGAAGAAGAGAAATAAGAGAAAGAAAAGGAACAATTCCAACCAATGGCTTACAGCTGAAATGACAACAGATTTGTTTTGGGAAAAGGGAAACCTATTGTATTCCTCCTTCAACATATCTCAGAATGAAGGGGAGAACAAGAGAAGACAGAAGACCTTTTTCTTTCTCCTACACACACACACACACACACACACACACACACACACACACACACACACACAGTGCAATCTCTACCATCCATTAAGGTGCACAGTGAGCAGAAGGTTGAGTTTAGATGACATATTTCAATTCACTGTCCATAACTGCTTCCCAGTTCAAGGTCTGCACTCGAAAACATAAGAATCCATAGAGTATAAGCTAGAGAGCTACACACCGGTCTATAATATATAGATTCAGGCACTGCATAAGTGGAGCTCCCAATAGATATCTCTTTCGATAGGTGACTCAGCCTGGTGTTATAAGAGTAGCATGGCTCCATTAAGGGATTCAGCATCTTGTACACGTGCATGGTAAGTGTGTGTTTAAGGAAGAGTGAGAGAAAGAGAGAGAGAGGAAGTGAGTAAGATGGATAGGTAGGATAGCATGGTGAGTACAGCAGAGATAAAGTATAGCAGTACAGTTTTAGCAGATGTGAATGCGCAGAGATGGTACAGGTTGCTTAATAATAAATCCTGCAGCTTCTCAGGATCAAGAAGTTTCTGTGTTTTGCTTCTTGACTGCAAACCTTAGGGAGTGAGGGTGGGGTGTTGGGGTTAACCCCAGAGTAAGCATCATTTCCTTTTTAGTTTTTGGTTGATTTTCATTGCTCATGCAACAGTTGACAATAAAGATCTTTTTATCTCTTTATCTTTAATTATCCACACTGCGGTATATATTTTTACATGCAAGTCAGCGATACAAAACAGCCAATCAGCATCAACTCAATGACTTAGCAGCCTTATTGGGTTTCCTGTGGTGGACATGGGTAAAACATCCAAATCATGTTCCATGTCAATGTCATGTTCCCTGCGTATAGAGTTCTGCTATTAGTGAATCTGACATTTTGGAATGAAAGCAAACACACTGTATGTGTTACTCAGTCTGTATCAGTTAAATCCAGACAATGAATCCGAATATAGATCTAAATAAATATGCTGTAGCTATACTTGGATTTATACCTGAAGTGAGCATGGGCGAAATTATTTATTTATTTATTTAATAATTTTTTTGGTTTGTATGTTTGTTTGTTCATTTATTTATTTACACATTCATTCATTGAATTTTCTAACACTCCATTGAAAAACATTTATAAATACTACAGTATTTGTAGAGCAGAAGAGTATTTATAGAGTATTTATAAGTACTAGAGATATTCAGGAGAACCACTCATGAAGTCACTTTTTTTCTTCAACTGATAAAAAATAAAACCTAATGTAAATTAAATGCCCATTCGTAATTTAATCTGACCTGCTACTGGTCTTTCACTTAGGTTAAACCCCCATGAACTTTTTAATCATGGGTTTATCCCTAAAATTTGAGAAAATTTAGATTATCAAGATGAACCAACATAAACTTGGACAATAACAAAAGTGCAGATTCAAACCCCAGAGCTTCAGTATATTATTATAACATTACAATCCATATGAGAACCAGTATTCAAAAATCTATTTCAGTACCATGGACAGTACCAAAGACACTGTTTCTTGTGTCAGTCATAGTGCATGTCATAGCAGGTCAGCCTTGGCTTTTCTGTCCCTAGCCAAAACAAATTAGCTCCTCCCACTGTATACCCAGTTTGTCCTTGGTTTGCTGTGGGGTCGAGCCTAATTTCATTTGATATCATGCAATACTTCAAAGATTGGATGGACTGCTTTGCTGAAAACTTGGGTTCTGTGCTGGACTAATAATAAAATGCAAAGTTTTAGTGGATCAGAAATAGCCAGGGGTCAAAGTCATAGTCATAAAAATCATAAACATGTTTCATGTTAGTTATTTTATTATATTTGTGAAGTAATGGAACTTAAACACTCTGGATAAGGGTGTCTGCCAAATGCCATAAATGTAAATGTAAACTTGTGTGGATATATAGCATTTAGCAGAAAACATGTATGGCTCTGCATGGATAAATAGCCATTTGCTTCAGGGAAATAAAAATATGTTATTATTATTATTATTATTATTATTATTATTATTATTATTAATATTATTACTATTTTCATTATATTTTTAATGAAAATAAAGATATGCCATTTTTTAGTATGTGAAAGGGTTAAAGGCTATTCTTTCATTCATTCTTTCATTCATATTCTAACCCGCCTAATCCTAATTAAGGTCGCGGGGAGCCTGGCGTCCATCTCAGCTGACACTGGGTGAGGCGGGTACACCCGATACAGCTCGCCAAGTCATTGCTGGCCAACACCTATACAACCATTCACACTCACACTCACATCTAGGGGGAATTTGGAACTGCCAATCAGCCTACTGTGCATGTTTTTGGACTGTGGGAGGAAACGGAGTACCCAGAGGAAACCCACACAAGCACAGGGAGAACATGCACACTCCTCACATAAACGCCCGAGCCCAGCAATCGAACCTAGGCCTTCTTGCTGTGAGGTGAACGTACAAACCACTGCACCACCGTGCCACCTTTTTGACTATTCCTATTTTATTTGGATATTTGAAAACAACATATACAATTGTACTTTTCAAAAACTCTGTTCTTTAATTTGAAAAAATAGACATGCTGGCAGTTGAGCCCAATATCCAGTATGTTCACATGTTTATGCTAATAACCAAATGAAAGACAAGCAGAGCATCAATGAGCTGAGAAACCATCATCTTCATAGCACAGTGTAATGACCTCAGGTAGAAGCAGACTGAGTCTATGGGCTTGTCTCTGTAGCCTTAAATAATCCAGGGCACACGCTGTACTGCTCTTACAGCCAGACAAGCATGTGAAGGACTTTTAGACTAGACATGAATGAGACAAACATGAAAAGGGTTTGAAGAAAATGTCTATAAAAATCAGATTGCATAAGCGAGGGGTCTTCGTACAAGCTGAGAGGTCTGAAGGCTTGGCTGAGAATTAGGCTGACATTATTCCAAGAATATGAGGAAATTTGAGATGTCAGGTGTTCTGGCATCATGTGGTAGAGCTGAATTTTAAATTAGGTCTCTGCTTTCATTCAGAATCACATGCCTGGCAGGTGTAGACATCTGAAAGCTTCCCTTAGAGCAAGAACATGACTGAGAGAGGTTCTACAACAGGGAAGGAAGATTGAGATGGTTTTATCCTCATCAAATCCACATTGATGTATGAAAATCAAAACGAGTAGTGAATGGCATATAATACAACACATTGCCAGTGTGTGGTGAAATATAGGTGCCTTCTTCGTCCTGAGATTAATTATTTCACATTTACAGCACTCCATGAAGTGTACTATTTCACTTATAAAACTAGAAAAAAAAAAAAAAAACCTGGGAAGTACTTATAAGGGCACTGATTGGATGTATTCTGATTTGTATTCATTCATTCATTCATTCATTCATTCATTTTCTGAACCGCTTAATCCTAATTAGGGTCGCGGGGAGGCTGGCGCCCATCTCAGCCGACTCTGGGCAAAGGCAGAGTATACCCTGGACAGCTTGCCAGGCCAATGCAGGACAGAAACACGCTGACGGATATGCAGCTACTCTTTACAAAAATCAGCAATGGTTCTTTTACCTGCCTCTCACCACAGATAGTGAGAGACATGGCCGGCATTTGATAACCCAGTTAGGCTGCACTGGGTGCTGATTTGTATTGTTCCCCACTATTATGTGACAGCTACCAATCAAGGAAGGTGCATGCTAACATATGCTGCTTTAAAGACACATGAAGCCAACCATGTTATTTTAAACCACCTCACAGGGCAGTCTATCACACTGGAGAAACGTGCTATTGATTTCTTCTGCATACATGAGCTCCCATTTACATTTATGTCATCTGGCAGCCACCGTTATCCACAATGAATTAGATAAGTGCTTTGAAGTCTCTATCAATAAATCCATTCTGGTCGTGGTTCACTGGTTAACGGCCTAAGAATACCGTCAGTTTATACCATCTGTTGGGGAAGTAATATAGTTAGAAAGGCCTACAAATAATACGGCTTTAAAATGACACTCCTACTTTAAGTACTTTAAGGAGAAGTAGGTCTTTAGACATTGTTTGAAGACAGTCAGTGGCTCAGCTGTTCAGACACCTTGAGGAAGTTCTTTCCACCACCTAGGTGTCTGCACACAGAAGAGTCTTGACGTATGCCTTCCCTTTAGGTCACATATGCACATCATTGGCTGCTGTTGCTATGAGTGACAAGGGAAAGGGAGCATGTCATCCCTCTCATCTAGATAGCAAGCTTCATGTGTCAGGTATGAGGCTTGGACTGGATGCAGATGCAGGTTTCATTAAAAAATAGTAACAGCTAACCAGGCCTAAGTACAAATTCCAAAATATATATAAAAAACAACAATAATATAAAAATATGCAACACAACATAGACTGGTACCAAAGACACAGGGCATAAACATTAGAGAGAGAAGCAGAGAGAGAGAGGGAGAGAGAGAGAGAGAGAGAGAGAGAGAGAGAGAGAGAGAGCTTCAATCCCAAAAGTTTATCAAAAATCAGGTAACAATAAGATAACACGCAAGGCTTGATATAGACTGATATGGAAACAGAGCGTAAACATTGGAGAGAGAAGCAGAAAGAGACTGAGAGAGAGAGAGAGAGAGAGAGAGAGAGAGAGAGAGAGAGAGAGAGAGAGAGAGAGAGAGAGAGAGAGA